>JAMXBB010000006.1:26557294-27027329 GCA_024138015.1 Lumnitzera littorea
AAGTATTGAGAGGGAGAGAATTAATATTTTATTATTATATATAATATGTATATATTATGATGTTATGTATATATATTACACATGTGTATACATATATATGATACGTGCTATACGCATATACGTATAAGTATTAGTTTGTATATATTATAGGATGCTGAAAAGTATATGTAAGGATATAAAAAGATATGTAGAATGTAGTTTGAAAGGTTAGATATTGAGGCAAAGGGTTGAACCAAAATAGAAAAATTGTTAAGTTAAGAATTAATAAATTGAGTTTTAAATCTAATATTTGTATTTGTGACTAAGTGCTAAGAGTTATGTAGTGTCGGACTTTGTTGAGATAAGAGTACCAGGTATGGGATGCATGTTTGATGGATGTGTGTATTAGGTTAGTATATATAAACCGAACTAAAAAGAAACTCAAACTTAATTGTTTTGCTAATTGTACTTGGCTTCGACTATCCACTAGTCAAATCTAGTGGTGTTAGTGAGACACCTAGCGATCTTTGCATGACGCTGTCTTGAGTAGAGTCTTACACTGAAAGGATCCAAGTAGATTTATAATAATTTTGGCACTTAAGTGTTAGGAAGTACTTAACACCAATACCTATGTAGTATTTATATATATTATGTGTTAGAGGTCGTAAGTAACTCCAAGTCTCATGACGCTAAGATTGTGCCGTTTGTGGACTAAAATGACAAGATTTAAAATTGAGTGTTTGTTGTATTTATGATGATACTCATGTATGTGCTTGACTTGTTACCCGTGTTTCAAGTGCATATGTGTGATATCCTATATTGGCTGTTAACTCACCCTATGGGGGTTATTGATTTTCAACTGCAAGTTTAGGTTAAGAGTTATATGATGAGGTTTATGCTGAGGATTCCAATTATGATTTTCTATATTATGACAAGAAAGGAGACTATTATTACTATAATGATAGAGTAGAGAATTCGTAGATTAGTTCTAGGAGTAGACTTTGTGGACTTATGTTTATTTCCGTTGTATTTGAATATTTTTGGAGACTATGTTGATTGTCTGGAGTTACCTGTGACTCTTATAGTTGATGTTTATTCGGTTGTCACTTGTTAAAACTGTGAGACTCTAGGTTGTTTGTCTTAAAGTTATTTCGTGTTCAGGTTTATTCACTCATGACAGTTGGTTTCATTTACTATTATTGTATATGGAGATGGAGTGGTTGGCATTCCATTCTTACTCAGATTTGAAGTCATTAAATTGGGAGTTAAGCGGATTTCGTGTAATTATTTTGTTGATATTATATAGGTTGTATGTTCTTAAATGCCTAATGCATGATAGAAGTTAGAGACATGTGACGGGCTATAGCATTCAAGGTTCTGAGGTGTTACATGACTAAATCCCTTAGCAGACACATTTGAAATTTGAACAATTTGGCCGAATAATCAGGCAATTTCCTCAACATCAATGCTCTTGCTAATTATGATCTCCTTTCCTTTTTCATGATTCTTCTTCCCCATCGGCGACCTTGGTGGCCTGACTTCTCTCGATAGCGGCAGTGGAGCTGCAAGAACACAAAGGCCTGAATCCAAATTCTTATGAATAAAATTTGGACATGATGAGAAAGGGCACAAATTTTCCTCGTATCCAATTCGCCCACAAGCGAAACATAAATCCGCTAACTTTTCATGTCTAATAAAAACCCATATCTTTTGACTCTGATAAATTCAGCCATAATCCTTTTGTGATTGGTTTAGTCAAAATACGGTTGATCTTGATCCGAAGAAAATCCCTTCTAATCAACTGTGTATCTTCCACTTCATGGATTTCTCCGACTTTAGACCCAATCAGTCTCGCATTATTAGTTGACAGCATATTCAAAGGTAAACCAAGAAGTTGGATCCAGATTCCATAGTTTTCAAAAATCAAATCTTCGGTTTTTGTATCATGATCCCATTTCCGCAGGATTAAAGGCAGTCCAAAAACATTCCATGGTTCATTCTTCATAATTTTTTCCACCATCTCCACATTCGCTTCGATTAAATACATACTATTGTTTAAATGCGAAACTTCAATTTTCCCGTACTTCTCCCAGATTCTCCTCATTATATTGGTCACTGCAACTCTCGACACTATTTTTTCAGACATCATTTTACCCACCAAATGATGTTTCACAGAATGAGCTCTAGTGTCCAGATTTTCAATGGCCAATTATATTTCAGAGTCACACTGATTATCGTTGGAATCCATCGGGACAAAGCGAGAAGTGTTGACTGCATATAAATTGACCACAAGAGAGAAAGAAATAAGAAACTTATCCTATATCGGAAAAACCCTAAGATGACAATCGTAAAATCGAGACTAGGGACAAAAGATAAACTCAAAACACAGACAAACTAGAAAGACAACGGAGAGACAATAAACTGAAAGTAAAGCATAACACCAAACCCAGATGATGACTACGAAACAAAAGGACAAGATCAACGATCAATCGAAAAAGCCACATATGAACACAAAGCCAAATGATGCAATCCTAAAAGGGAAATAGCGACAAAAAGAGGAAATATAAATTCAAAGAATAAAATAAGGAAAAGATATTCAAGTATACACCCGATCGGCACCAAGATAGTGTAGGATGCCGCGGGGAGACTCTCTCTCTAGGATATAGAGAGAGAGAAAGAAAGGGTTGTTCTTGCATTATTCAATTCAAAGTTGAATAATTAGGTCTTGATAGATATGTAAAAGATCAGAAACCCAATAATAGGTCAATGCATTCCTTTTGTCATGCTTGAATTGCTAATAAATACTCAAATTTAATGAAGCAAAATAAAAAATATTTCAAACAAATCTTCATGGATATGCAACCTACTTGTACTAATGACACATAATTTTACAAAATTAATCCAAATTAGACCATATGAGTTAATACCCTCGATTATTCCTCAATTCAATTAAAGTGTTGATCGAATAAGCCTGGATTTTCTAATAATATCTAAGCTAAGATTTAAAAGCTCAAAGAAGTAATTTTGGGAAAATCGATTTAACCAACGAGCTTAAATCTTTAGACAAAGTCTTCTCAAAATGGAGGAATGATGAGGAATATATCCACTTTTTTTCCTGACCCTTACCATGTACTAGAATCAAAACTATACACTGGTATAATAGCATATAAGAAGGCTCTTACTATCCCTCCTAACCAGTGCTCTTATAATAAAAATCTCTTAGAATTTACATGGCTCTATCTTGATGATATATATATATGTATATATATATACATATATATAATATAATATAGGAATTTGCCAAAAATAGGCTCTTAAACTCTAACATAATAAAAAAAATAATTTAAGCAATAAAAAAATACAAAATAAGAAATTACCAAAAGGAATATGTAAGCTCTTGATGACCATTGAGGCCCTATTAGTAGACTACTTAGGTCGACAGTCCAATGGCCACCTAGGATAGTTAACTACTACTTATGATGGTGAACTACCATACTCATTTCGCATCATGGCTTTCTCATTTTGTTGTTTCTTGGCTTACTTGTACTCCATAATTTGAATCTTATGTAAATTTAAGACATAAAATGACATATAACAATCTAGGCTTTATTTTACGTTAGAGTTTCTCCTTTAATGAGCTCCTTTATATCATTCTAATAACTTGCTTGCCAACTATTTACTCACTGTACCTTACTCATTGATAAGCCTCTAAAAAACATATGTGCAACTATGAATGTTAGCATTAGCGATACCTCTTCATTAAATATTAGCTACTATATTCATTAGTGCTTCTTAAACTTTCAGGCTCTACCTTCCTTAAGACTCTCCATTGAGTAAGTCTAGGACCATTTAGGCACTAACTTCTTCTAAGCTCATTCACTTATAGACTCCATGGAACTTGAGTAAATTAAAACGAACCTTTCTATTTCATAACTAAGCACTTGTTTGTTTTCCCCTAGTGCTAACTACATGAACACTAAAATCCCCCATCTTAGGAATGTTAACCACTAAAATACCATCAAGTATCATCGATCTCTTATTTTAGAAACAAGTTATATAACCTAAACTCCTCTCATAATCATTAGAACTTTATAAGACACTAGATCTTAATATATTCTAATAACTAACACATCTAATTAGACTAACATAAAAAGCAATACAACACAATTCTAGCATATAACTCACATCTAACATAATGCATATTCAGCAATCACATATTCTAACTAGGACTTTGCTTACATCAATAATCTCTAACTTTTTAACATTGTCAATGCTTAAATAAAAAATCTACATAGACTTGCAAGTTTGGAATAAATCACCTTATGGAATACACTCATGGAACTCATTCATTTATAAAAAGCAAGCATTGGTCATCATCTTTTAACTTAATTATCATTTCATCAACAATTGCTTCACATTTACCATCCTGCATCTAACATTAGTGTTGCTCAAACAAAAGTCAACCTACAGCAAAGCATGTAATACATCTAGCTCTCAAACTAGTAGGATTCCTTATTTATTGCCTTCAAGAATCTAACCATACCTAGATTCCTTACCACAAACTAAATTTTTGACACCATAAAATTCCTCAATAATATAGTTCACAAATGAATGTGTAGATCATAGCCCTAAATCCTTGATATATCTCTTTGTATTGCTATCAACTCTTAACACATGTCAACAACGAAGGTCTCCTTGTGCCATTCGAGGCTTTGGTCAATATGCTACTTCGGCTTCATATTTGACCATTGTTGTTCTAACCTTCTTCTATTGATTTATGCACCACTACTAGGCTTTGGTTAATATGTTACTTTGGCTGACACCTCTAACTGCTATGGTTCTAACTACAATCTATCAATCTTTGATTTAAACTTACTTTGGCACTAGTTTGTTGGAACATGTATGACTTTAGCAGCAATGAATTCACCCTTTATAAATCATAAAATAAATAACAAGGAATAAATAAGTGAAACAAAGAGAAAGTGACACATAAGATTTAATGTCAAATTTTCCAAAAGAATTTAGGTGAAAAACTAATGACAAGATTAGAAGGATCTATTTTATAATAGCATCATGAAAGTTCTCAAAACCTCTCTAGAGTAATGCTTCATTAAATTTACAAGGCACTCTCTTAGTCTTATCTTTACCCCATATACATAATAACATATAGAGAGTTATAGGAAGTCCAAAAATCCTTACTAATAAACAAAAAGAAAATACAGCATAGAAATTTTGGAAGAGGCTCACAAAGGCCTTAGTCAACTAACAAGCCGACTGTTTGAATGTTTAGTTCAACAATTGAATGGTTAACCTCCACAATCAATCATCCCTTGTGATGATCGATTCCCTAAACTTGTTTTGCATCTTGGTTTCTTCCTTGTGCTCAATTTTTTGCTTATTCATGCTCCAAAACTCAAGTGTCATGTAAATTCAACATGCAAACACAACAACAAAGGAAAAAAGAGAAATTAAGATTATAAAAAAAAAATAGATAAGATAAAGCATATATTTTTTCTTAATGATACTTCAAGGATGTTTTAGGAAAATATGATAAAATAGACTTACTAATCCATAAAAATCGAAGAGACACACATTCTCAAAGGCAATGCCTAAATAGCCTGAGATGAACCAATTACCGCAGAAGATATACAACTTTACGAACGAAAGTTTAAAGATAATTTATATTATTGTTTTGGAAAATTTGGTTACATAGCTTGTATTTGCTATACAAGTACATACCTTAGTGGCTGTAAAGAGTAAAAGAGGCACAAGCTGGATTTGGATTTCAAAGTAAAGTAACCTTTTTATCTGTGTAAGGACTCAAGAACAAATGACAAAGTTATTGTTGACTAGATATATAGTGGGTGCTAAAGATATATATAGCATGATGGCCAAAATTTCAGCTTAATTAAGACTTGGATTTTACTTGATGATGTTTGACTTAAAATATCTCTAAACCATAACCTTCTAATTACAATTCAAATTGTGCCAAAAGATGACAAAATTATTTGAAAATAAGATGATTGCCGTATCTCGGTCTCTTTTAAAAATAATAAGACTACCGTTTATTAGCATATAAAATGACTGGAAGTTTTAGTTCCCAAGAGTCACCCTAACGAATCTTCGAAGGAAGAATCTAACCTTAACTTTACGCACATCTACCAGCAATCTTGGACCATGATCATGATTTATACCGTTTCCACAATCTTCAAAGAAGATAATTAGCAGGCCAACATGGCCACCCTTTGTCCATTTACAATCAGCTGGACCTTTCTATCTTTGGTCCACATGATGATGTTTACAATTGGAGTAAAACCTATAGATTTTATATGCAAAAGACATTTGGGCATCTAATAATTGATTGCATGCTCAACAATGAAGAACAGAAAATTTGTGTACGGTATATGGCAATACATTCGGATGTGGGAAATATGATACTATAATTTGTATTATATACTTTTCGAACGTATTTGAACTTATATTACGAAAATAGAAATTAGAGCGGATATATGTGAAATGGCCTGATGATAACTGCAGGTCGGGGTGGGCCAGTTTGAGTAGCCTAGCGTAGCAATTGATGGCCATGGGTGTACTCAACCAATGTTAGTTCATTGTCATCATATTAGTGGATTTTTCTTTTCCCCCAGTCTTGCCAATTACTTTTCACTTTTCGTGTTTTTGGAGTTTTCTACATTAATTTGTGTATCAAAATTTAATCTTTTCTTTGTCTGTTATCTCTTATTTGTGTATCGATTAAATACAAATCGAATCCTCAACAAATTGACTTGCAAAAATACTAGTTTCAATTGTAAAGAATTTTAGTGAAATTAACTTCAGAAATCTTACATTAGGCACGTAAAAGAAACCATACCATTTCTAGCCTTTGTGTCAACAACTTAACAAAAATTATTAAAAAATTGATAACGGAGAATTAACTTCTGAATATACTACACAAGAACAGAGAAAAGTACGTCGTACCACTTTTATTTCTACTGTTATGACATGTGAGCAGTTAGAAATAAAAATTCCTAAATAAAACACAAAGCCCATAAAATAAAAGAAAAACAGAAAAAAAAAATTGCTTAGATGATAGTTTTTTTTTTTTTTTTTGCTTACATTGCAACTTGGAGGAGGGAATCAAATCTAACGAATCTTATTAGAAGATTGGTACTTATATGATATCGTTATAGGTTTCAATAATTTTGGCCACCTATATAACATGTTAAGTTTCTTATTATAGCGCTTTATTCACGTTATGGTTGAGGTTCTGGCAAGATAACCTCCACGTAGTTTTTCTCTAAAATAGTCCAAAAACACCAGAGGGGAAAAGGAAAAAAAAAAAAAAATGCTATTCGAATGCTCCAATTACCTTGAAACCCGAGAACGTTCATGGATTCTTGTTCTCCCCTCTACCCTAGGATTAATCATCCTCCTAAAGTACCTCCTCTCTCTTCTGAAATGGACATATTCCTCCTTCTTCAGGCCCCCAAGGGACAAAAAAAAATATGGCGAATGGGCTCTCATCACAGGGTGCACCGACGGTATCGGGAAAGCTTTCAGCAGGCAGTTAGCCCGTGAAGGACTAAACCTAATCCTCGTAAGCCGAAGCCATGAAAAGCTCGAAGCAGCTTCCCTCGAGATCAGAACGGAGTTCCCTTGTACTAAAATCAAAATCGTTGTGATAGACATGTCTAAGGATGAAAAAGCTCTGGTTAGAGCAATCGAGGAGGCGGTTGAAGGGGAAGATGTCGGAATTTTAGTGAACAATGCGGGGATCACGTATCCAACTGCTTGTTATTTCCATGAGATTGACGAAAGGATCTGGAGAGAGATCGTGAAGGTGAACTTGCGAGGGACGGCTAGTGTTACAAGAACTGTGTTGCCAGGAATGGTTCAAAGGAAACGAGGTGCGATTGTCAACATTGGGTCAGGAGCATCCGTCGTTGTACCTTCACATCCACTCTACGCAGTATATGCAGCCACAAAAGCGTAAGTTTTATCTTCATTATATTGTTTAAGTAGATTTTATATAGTATATAATGGCTAACACTTTGTAAATTCTATTAATAATCGAAATATACTATAATTGAAAAAATCATAAAGAATTGATAATCTATCTAATTAAGTTTAAGAAAAAGCGGGTAAAAGAAAAATGATATTAACCGTGATTTTCGTTTTTCCCGTTTAACAACAGCAAATAAATCACCTGGCGAGTAATGAATTTGCTCAGCAATAATTTAAAATTAATTGGTTGCTATTGTTTATTTATTTTCTACAAATTGTGTAACTATTAAGCAAAAATAAAAATAGATAAACCATGCTAAGATATTCCTAAAATAGTGTTGTTATGCTGTTTCACCGAATAAGATATTTCTCTTTCACTCTAGAATATTTATTATATAAAAAAACTTTTATACTTCCATTCTTCGTTTTAATGAGATTAATCTAATTCTCTATTTCACTATTAATTTATATTTTTTAAAATTTGAATCATCCAATTACACATGAAATACAAGATATAACCATCAAGAAAGTTTTATAAGTGAACATACACAACGAAGAAAACCAGCGGTTTGATGGCGATTATCGAAACGACATCAGCGTGGGATTAGTGTACTTGATACTATCTTAGATCCAAAAATCATTCGGATCGGATCACATACCAATATGATAATTAAAACATACGAGTGGTAAATATGGGAATCACGTTCTTAACTAATTTTTTTACTTTATCATTTTAAGATTCTTAAGATTAAATTAAAAAAAATATTACCATAAAATCAAAATATTTTTATTTCTTTTATCAAATAAAGGCTGCTTCGACATAAAGCTTATTTAGGACGGAGTAGAAAAATGCCAAGGGTGATCTTAAAAATTTGTTGAAGATCAGAAGAAATTAAAAATACTTATTTATCTTTCCATTTATTTGATTATTTATAAAGTGTGCAATTAATTTTAAAATATAAAACCTTTTCGTTCCTTGCATTTTGACTAGTATTGACAGCACCATAGATGGTTCCCGGAAAGTAAGAACCGCTCTAAAATGTTGAAGAAATATATTTCCAATGGTGTCCAAGACAATGAATGGTTTAGATATTAAATAAATAAACTTTTTGCTTTTTAATGTACTATTTTACAGTAAGAAAGTAAGAGCAAAGCTTTCATTAGATCCTTAAAATGTGGGTGGAGCACTTATTAACGGACGGATCCATTAGGACCAACCAATAATCGAACGACAGATCCTGTGTATATTTCGAGCTATCTGCCACTACATTTGGCGCCCATGCAGGATCCTGCACCACCCGTAGATAGCCAAATCCTACGGTCCAATTCCGGATGCTTATGTGGTCCGCTGTTTGAGTCTATTCAATCTCAACATATCTAGGCTTATGAACTTAAGGAGGAGAAAAGAAAGAAAGAAAGGAAAAGAAAAAATTCTATTTATTTTAGCAACATCTTCTATTAGTGATGTGATATATAAGAAAATGACTTCGCATGCCGGTCTCTATCCTTTACTCAATCACTGCTAATTAGGGATGGGTTGCAAGATTCGTCCAAAAGGGTTATCCTTATGCTACCTTCGTATTGAGATCATTTAATACCTATGTTTCTATTTATGTATCACGAATTTAGTTTTTTAACTCACAACCCATTGTTAGCAGGGTTGATAAGGCTCTTTAGACATTGACTCCTCAAGCCCGATCGGATCCGATACGTCTCGTTGTCTGAGACTTACTCTCATGAGCCCAAGCCCTATGCCTAGATTAATCAAGCTCAATAAGTTCTACAATGGCTAAAATGTGCAAAATAAATATCAAATGGAGTTAACAACCACGTCCGAAATAAATGGGACACATCGGACACTATAATCCCACTCTCCCATACTTGCAGGATAAGATCTCTCCCCATTAACTGACCTTTAATTGCCATTGCCAATGCCACTTCACTATAAATACTAGTCCACTATTTAACAGTAAATCTCTCTACACCATGCATGATAAGCTTACATATTATTCAAAGCACCCTCTAATCTCCAAAGTATTCATTGTTTACTTAAGCATCGAAGTCGCTATACCGGACAATATCCCAACGTCCCCTTACAGTATTTTGTTTTGTAGGCTTATTACGTGCAAAGCCCAATAACTATCGGTAAATCCTCAAAGACGACATTTGGTGTCATCTATAGGAAATTGAATTCCTATACCCAATACCTTAGATACACTAAACACATTTCCTACAACCAATTTCTCTAACATCATGTCTCATCGTGATAAGCAAGAAAACCACTAGTTGGTGAACAACCAACTCGTGGGCAACCAACCCTTCCCAAAGGTCGTGTTGGAGGAGCGCTTAAAGCGCTTGGAGAACATGGAGCGCTTGGTCAAGGAGTATGTTGTAAAAAATAGTCTACTCCGCTCTCACCTTGAAGAAGCAAAGAGGCACAACGTATAAACCTAACCCTCCCCCCCTCCCCCTGAAGCCTCGAATGCTTACACTAGGCAAAATGATCCCATGTAGCAGTAGTAGAATGGCAGGGATCAACAACTTAATCCTCCCTTACAGTAACAGACAGCAAGGTCTGCAGCCTCCCATGACCAAGCTTTAGCAAGGAACGAGCAAGAAGCTAACTCGTAGAGAGTATAGGCCCATTAAGCTTTATGCCGAGCTCACTCAGCAAATGATGCCGACCTAAACAAGCTCTGCTCCATAGTAAGGCGGCTCTCCGAATAGTAAGCGAGCAAGGCTACTGGCAATGTCGGGTTGGTCTCTAATAATAAGACCCCCTTCACCAGGGGTGTCCGGGACGAAATGTTGCCTCCTAGTGGTAAACTTCCATCCCTAGACCATTACGATGGCATGAGTGACTCTAACGATCACCTTCTCCACTTTCGCACCATCATAAACCTTTAAGGTCATGGGGATGCCATAATGTACAAGACCCTCTTAAGCACCTTGAGGAAGGTAGCTCAGACGCAATTTAACCACTTTCCCAACAATTCCATCAACTCCTTTGATGAGCTGGCGCGAAGATTCGTCTCCACTTCAAGCCTAGCAAGCTCCCGTCCAAGGATATATCGTCCTTGTACCTCGTAAGGTAAGGCGAAGGTAAGTCCCTATACGACTACGTAGCCAGTTCAACAATGCCGTGGTCAAGATCCCTTAGCTGGACTAGAAGGTCACTGTCTTTGTTGCTCAGCTTAGCATCCGCTCATCGGGAGACTTCTTCCAATTGCTTACTAAAGGCAAGCCAAAGACCCTGCCCGACTTCTAGAATAAAGCTTAGAAGTATATTGACTAAGAAGATAACATTTGCGCCAGGCGCGACGCCGACTGAGAAAGGTTGGGTAAAAAGCAGGATAAAGAAAAATTATCCATAAAGGATCACTTCTGCAGTAGGTTGCCCAGTAGATTGGAGGGGGAGAACTCTGGGAAGAAGAAGCAGTGAGCCGAGCGCTACCCACTCCCCCCCTACTATTTACACACATCATACACCCTTAAATAGACCCATTGCTCAAGTCTACTCCAAGGTGAAGCACTAGAATTTGCTCCAAAGACCATAGAAAATGCGGGGAAACCCTAGTCATAAGAACTTCGATAAGTATTATCAGTTCCATGATGACTATGGCCATACAAATGAAGAATGCTTCTAGTTGAAGAACTCCATTAAATACGCTATTCAGTGCAGCTTCTTCAACGAATATGTAGCTCATCCGAGGAACAATGACCGTTCTCATGATGATAAAGATAGAGCACCTCAGAGGTAACGGACCGAGAATGCCCCTGCCAAATAGAATAATGACCACCACAATAACCATGCTCCCAATGGTATTATTAACGTAATTATAGGAGAGGCTACACCCAGGGAGTTGGTCGAGCACTAATAGCTCAGTTAATGCCCTATCAAAGGTGTTGGTCATTAGGAAGATGAGACAAAAGTTGGATACTTTTATCTACTTCTCGATGAAGACCTTGAATGGGTTGATACACCCTATCAAGATGCTCTAGTAATAAGGGTGAGGATCTCAAATTTTAAGGACCTAAAGATTATAGTGGACACTAACAATTCTATCGATATACTTTTCCTCCATACTTACAAGAGGATGAAGAAAAAGCTACCAATGAAAATGAAGCCATACTACCATAATCTGATCGACTTCAATGGTAGTATGGTCCGAGCTAAGGGGATCATCTCATTAAACATGGACCTTAGTGACAACGGCCACGTGGCGCAACAAATCGTAGAATTCATTGTGATTGATTTCCCCTCTCTTTATAAAGCAATCTTGGGAAGATTAAGCCTAAATGTGTTCAAGGTGATCACATCCTCCCTTCATCTAAAGGTTAAATTTCTGACCCCGACCAGGGTAAGAGTATGCAAGTCTAATCAAAAGCTCTCATGAAAGCTGTATGTTAAGGCCACTAGAGGAGATGGTGTATTCACTTTAGAAACTGGCCCGTAGGAGAATCTAGCTAAGATGGACAAGCTGGGAGAAAAAATAGAAGAAGTCCAAATTGGAGTCTCACCCTAGCAGATCACAAAAGTTAGGATTAAGACTTCACCCGAAAGTGAAGAATGAAATCGTTGCTCTCCTACAGGCAAATTCAAATAGGTTTGCTTGGTTGGCATCAAATATGCCCGAAATCTCGCCTGACCTAGTGACCCATAGCCTTAATCTCTACATTATGACATGTCCTGTTTAGTAGAAAAAGAGGCATTTTGCTTTAGTGAGGCAGGCCACGATCGAGGAAAAAGTACAAAAGATGCCTAAGGCTGGCTTTGTGAGGGAGGAAAAGTACTCTACTTGGCTAGCAAACGTAATGCTAGTCAAGAAAGAGAATGGGAAGTGGTGAATGTGCATCGATTATACCGACCTCAATAAAGCCTGCCCTAATGACTGTTTCCCCCTCCCAATAATCGATCGGCTCATCGATTCTACTTCGAGACATGCCCTGTTAAGCTTTATAGACGCCTTCTCAAGGTATAATCAAATCAAAATGGACTCAAAGGATGAAGTCCATACCTCCTTTGTCACCGACTATGGCATATATTACTACACCGTGATGCCGTTTGGCCTGAAAGACGCTGGGATTAAGTACCAACTAATAGTGACAAAACTATTTAAGCTCGAGATCAAGCGAAATATGGAGGTATACATCGATGACATGATTATCAAGAGCCAGAAGCTAGACAACCATGTCAAGGATTTCTATGAAGCCTTCGAATAGATGCGCTTGCAAGACATGAAGCTAAACCCCTAGAAGAACGTCTTCAATGTTGAATCTAACAAGTTCCTTAGCTTTCTAGTAACACAAAGAGGTATTGAGGTCAACCCTGAGAAGATTACAGCCATCAGGGGAATGAAGCCTCTAACCTTGAGAAGTACAAAAGCTCATTAGCATGGTAACCGCTTTGAGAAGATTTATCTCGAAGAGCATTGATAGATGCACTGAGTTTTTCAAAATCCTGAAAAACCTAAAGGGTTTTGAATAGATTCCAGAGTGTGCCACCACCTTTCAACAACTCCAGGACTTCCTCGCACACCCATCGATCCTCTCCAAGCCTATCCATGGGGAGAACCTATTTTTGTACCTAGCCATAAGTAATCGGGCACTCTCCTCTATATTGGTTAGAGAAGAAGGAAGGGGACACAGGCTTATATACTATGTTAGCCATAACAGGCCTAAGGTCAGGTACACTTAGGTAGGAAAGTTTGCCCTGGTTGTCATTATCACATCACGATATCTAAGGCCCTACTTCTAGGCATACCAGATAATCGTACTCACGAATCAACCGCTGCACACCATTTTGCAGAAGCCTAATGCATCTCAACGGATGGTAAAGCACATGATGGAATTAAGTGCATACGGAATCTAGTATTAGCTATGAACGGCCTATAAGGCATAAGTACTGGTCGACTTCATGATAGCATATACAGGAGACGAGGAAGCACCACTAGGCAATAACAAATCAGTGTGGACTCTCGATGTTAACAGCTCACCCACCTCGAGAGGAGAAAGAGCAAATCTTGTTCTCACTAACCCGTACAAGGTCACAATCTATTATGCCCTCAAGTTCGAGTTCGATTCCAACAACAACGAATCTGAATACAAGGCCCTTATCATTAGTTTTAAGTTAGCCAAGGAGATTGGTGCCAAGCATTTACAGATCTTCTCGGACTCCATGCTCATCGTCCAACAAGTTCGAGGTGAATACGAAGTTAGGGACGACATTATGGCTAGGTACCTTGAGAAGGTGAAGTGCTTTCTAGTTCAATTCCCTTCGTAAGACATCATGAAGATCTCTCGACTTAAGAATTTAGCAGTAGATTGGTTATCCAAGCTTGCCTTTATCAATATACGAAAGCCCGAGGTGAAGGATAGCAAAATCTTCATAAAATACCTATAAGAAAAAAACATAACTCTAAGCTCAACTAAAGTTTTAGAACTAACCACAATAGCACCAAAGCTCAGCTAGATAGATCCTACTCGGAGTTATTTGGAGCAAGGCTCGCCCCTAGATGATAAGATGGAGACAAAAAAGCTCTAATATCATGCCACTAATTACACATTGGTCAACGACATCTTGTATCACAAAAGAGTTGGCCTTCCCCTACTTCGATGCCTTTAAGAAGGTAAAGGGCTGTATGTCATAAAAGAAATACAATCATATTTAATCCCTAACCATCTACCTCTAAGCGCCATAGTTTGAGTATTACTAGCCTACCATGCGGTAGGATGTGAAAGTCATAGCCCAAAAGTACCTAGAGTGCTAGAAGTACACATTGCTCAATTATGCACCTAACACCAACCTCCAACCCTTGACCAACCATAGCCATTCGCACAGTGGGGTATTGATATCTTCAGTGCATTCTCAAAAGCTTCAGGAGGACGACAATTCATAATTGTTGCTGTCGATTACTTCACGAAGTGGGTGGATGTCGAAGCAGTGGTAAGGATCATAGAGAGAAGTGTTAAATCTTTCGTTAGAAGCAATATTCTCTCTCGATTCGGGGTCCCCTATGCCTTCATTATAGATAACGAACAACAATTTGATAACCCCAAGCTTAGAGAGTTCTGTGCTAAGCACCATATCACCCCGTACTTCACCTCAGTTGCCTAACTCCAATCGAGTGGACAAGTCAAGGCAACCAATCGAATTATCTTAGACAACCTGAAGAAGTGCGTGGACCAATCTTAAGGTGCTTAGGCCGATAAGTTTCCTAATATCTTAAGGGGATATAGGACTACCCATCGCACTTCTATAGGCGAGACCCCCTTTCGCTTAGCATTTGAGTTGGAAGCAATCCTCCCCATCAAACTTAAGCTTCTTAATATCTAGACTCGAAGTTTCAATGCCGCCCTTAAAGAGTCACTATTGCAAGCCAGTGTTGATACCATCGAGGAAATTAGAGACCTTACTACGGCTCAGATAACCACATAGCAACATCGGGTCACTCAATACTACGACCAAAAGGTCATACACAAGGAGTTTCAGGGCAACGACTTAGTATGTCAAAAGCTAAAAGCTATAGGTTTGCATGAAGGGCAGAGCAAACTAGGCCCCAATTAGGAAGACCCTGTCAAAGTAAGGGAAAGCTTAGGGAATGGAGCGTGTAAATTGGAAAAATTGGATGGCGAACTCATCCTATGCACACGAAATGCCAATAACCTTTGGTTTTATTTTAATTAGCATATTCTATTGTATATCTTTCTAGAATAGTGAAATGGAACAATTTACTTTGTAACCGATTGTTTCTCCGTCTTTCTCTTTCCTTTCTGTTACCATCCTAACCTTCAAAAGGGTAAACAAATCGTTTATCAGGAAGGTTGAATTGCTATCGACTTGACCCCCTCAGGTAACCTCGGTAAGGGGAAATACCCCTTATACAGAAGAACTCCCATTTTCCAGGCAGGTTAGAACACTACCAATCTGATCCCCTTGAGTAACCTTGATAAGGGGAAATGCCCCTTACACAGAGAAACTCCCATTTTTCAAGTAGGTTGGAATACCACCGACTTGACTCTCTTAGGTAATGTCAGCAATGAAAAACACTCCTTGTATAGAGGAACTCTCATTTTCTAAGTAAGTCGGAACACTATTGACCTGCCCCCCTCAAGTAACCTTGGCAAGGGGAAACACTCATTACATAAAAGAACTCCCATTTTCTAGGCAAATCGAAACACCATTGACCTACCCCTCCTCGGGTAACCTCGATAATGGGAAACACCCTTTGTATAGAGGAATTCTTACGCAAATATATTTAAAGGCAAAGAAAAAACAGGTGTATAAGAGAATAAGTTTCAAGAAATTTCTCATTCATTGATCACAGAACTACACGGTGAAGGCTAGCATCCTGGCCTGGCATACAAATGTTTAAAGAAAAAAAAAACACACCATCACCATGGTTCAGCTAACTCCAATAACCTAAAAAAATCCAAAGCCTCAATTGCTTGGAGCACTAACTTGACCATGCATATCGAACTCTATTTCGGTTTCCTTAATTTAACCTATCTCAAGCTCAGCCCACTTAATATAAATTACTTGACTTTAAATTAAAAAAATATTTTTCTAAAACATTTAAAAATTAAAGTCACTAATCAGTTCAACTAATAAAAATAAAATAAAATTAAAATTTTCGGGTGGAAAAACCCTAATTTGGCTATTATTCTACAATATTCTAAAAAATTGTTTTTCAGAAAATTAAACTAAAGAAAACCAAATTTGGGGGCTAACCTATTAAGACTAAGTCACCATGCAAAAACTAAATAAAAATTAATAAGCTTTTATTTTTATAATTTCGTAAAAATAGTAAAAACATACCTAGATAACTAAAGTGAATTTTTTATTACAAATTTCTAAGAAAAGGGGAAAAAAAGTTTTTTCTATTTTTTATGCAGTTGCTCCGAAAGTGCCTATGTAGTCGCTAATCCGGATCAAACCGTCCGTAATTCTCTTTTTATAAAATTTTTAGTAGGTGAATTCTTTTTATTTCAAAAACCGAGCTAGGTTTACGTTTATTTATCAATTTATTATTATTTTTTTAAAAAAATACCTAAGAAATGTAATTTTTCCGAATTTAAAGAAATCCTAACTAACTAAATCTTTTTAAGAACTTGGTTAAGATTTTTTTATTTTTATAACCACTACATGTCAAAAAAATATCTTTTATAAATCTTAACTATAATATATATTGAAAATACGATTAGATACATATCTTCATACGTATCTTTTCTGAATCCTAACTATTAGATACGTATATTTATAAATCTTAACCATAAGATACATATCTCAACCAAATCTTAATTACAAAATACGTTGAAGATACGTTTATTTTCCAAAAAAAAAAACACGATTTTACTAACAACTCAATTGAACTAAATTTCATTAGAATTATCTAAAAATATTATGCAACACAAAAATAAGAATAAAATACCTGTATTAAAACAAAAAAAAAATAGGTCAGTAAAATAAACAATAAAACTAACTAATAAATAAATAAAAATAAATTTTTTTTACCTAAATCATTTGAGTCCTATACAATCGTCGCGTTATGGCCATCGGTATGTTGTGCTCGTATGCATGCTCGTGCTACTCATCGATCAGCGGTGGTATGGAATTGATCAACAAGTGTTGGTGCTAACGTGGATTGGTGTGTCGGGAGTAGGACGTTGGATTTGATTATACACTTCAGACGTTGGACTTAGCTTCAACTTCAGAATTGAATGGACTTCGGAATTGTTTATTTCGGAATTGGAGTTGCTAGACTTCGAATGTTGATTTTAAAATTGGAGTTACATCAAAGGCTTTGATTTCGTTTATACTTACGACATAGAATTGGATTGGAGCGTTAGGGAATTCTTCTGGACTTGTGGCACGAAATTAGATTGGATGTTGATTTGTTTAGGAATTGGAGATTTGAAATTTGGAGATTAAGTTTTTGGAAATTCGGAATTGTGGATATCAAGACTTCATTGAGGATTGGAAATTTGGTCACGATTTGCGAGTGAATTTTTAACTAATAAAAACATCCCAAACTTCATTGCTAAATTCCTATTTACAAACCACTTATCGAATCTTTTGTATCTTTTAATTATAGATTTGATCTTTAATAAACAAAAGATACGATGGAGATTCGACTTAGCTTTTAGAAACCCTATTCGAGCTTTCTATTTACCGGGTCTGATCCGATCTAATAAATTATAAATTTAATCTAACCTAATATAATTTAGATAAAAAAAATCTGTTTTATATTGGATTGGATAAAAGTTATTTGAACAAAGCCTAATTCTTCTAACGACTTAAAATTTGTTAAATTAATCACATGTCATTATCAATTTAATCTTAAATGATCCAACTCGACTCGACTTGACTCGATATAATTCGACTTAACTCGATATGACACGACTTAACTCGATATGACACAACTTAACTTGATATGATTCTATCTGATACGTCACCACTTGACTCGATACGATTCGACTCTATGACTCGACTTAACTCAATACTATACGACACAACTTGACTCGATATGATACCACTCGACTCTCTATTTTTACTTTTTTAATTTTCGTTTTTTTTTTTTTTTTTTATTTTCTTATTATTTTGTTTTTGTTTATTTTTTAACCTAGCTCAACTAAAATAAAATAAAAATGAAAAACAACAAAAATGAGGTATCCATAGATGCCCCTCTTTATAGTGAAAATCGATTAGAACTTCATTACAAAGACAAAAAAGATACCCATTTTTGCCAAGCTTGACTTGGATAATATGAAAATGATAAATCTCTTTAAGATTAAAAAAACTTGTTTTAGTGGATAATCTAAAAAGGATAGATCTCTTCAAAATTCTAAATGTTTTAGTCTAATGGATAATCCGAAAAGGATAAATCTCTTTTAGGATGAATTGCTCGACAAGATAGATCTTTCAAAGACAAGATAAGATGACATGAGACAACGCTCTCATAAGCAAGTGATCTTTTAAATGATTGGATAGCGCTCCTTTGAGCAAGAGATCCAAAAAGGGACTAGGATAGCGATCCTACAAAGGAATAAATAGGGCAGTACTCCTATGAGCTAGTGGTCCTAAAAAAGACCTAGGATAGCAATCCTACAAAGGAATAGATAGGACAACACTTCTATGAGCAAGTGATCCTAAAAACGGACTAGGATAGCGCTCTTTTGAGCAAGTAATCCTAGATAAGATTGGATGGTGCTCCTATGAGTAAAAGATCCAACAAAAGATAAGACAACGCTCCTTTGAGCAAGCGATCCTAAAAAAAAATAGATAGCGCTCTGGCGATCCAACTAAGGAATAGATAGGACAGCGTTCCCATGAGCAAGCGATCCTAAAAGGAATAGGACAACACTCCTTTGATCAAGCGATCCTAGCAAAGGACTAGATAGGACAGCACTCTCATGAGCAAGCGATCCTAAAAAGAAATAGATAAGGCAGCGCTCCTTTGAATAAGCGATCCCAACAAAGGACTACATAGGACAACACTCTGATGAGCAAGCGATCCTAGAAATGAATAGATAGAACAGCACTCCTGTGAGTAGGCGATCCCATTAAGGAATAGGTAAAACAGCACTTCTTTAAGCAAGCGATCCTAGAAAAGATTGGATAGCTCTCCTATGAGCAAGCAATCTAGGAAGGAAGAAAACTTTCATGAGTTTTGATAAATTAATCTGTTACTAGAGTTTGAGGGATTTTAATGATTCGTTAAAAATTTTAAGAAATCTCTCTTGATAATTTTTTTTTTTTAAAGTTTCATTTCTCTTTTGAAAAGTTTTTATTTTTTTCTTCTTTTTGTCAAGAAATTCAAAAATATTCTTTGATAGAAAATTATGTTGCTAACAAGTAAGAAAATATCAAAAACTCTAAAGATTACAAATAAAAGGTTGGCTTGCCCCGGTTAATCACTCACTCTCTCAGTCTTGTTTCCTAAAGCGTAATTCATGATCATCGAACTTTTTTAGAAGCATTAATTTCTAACTTGGGATAAATGACCATTCACATTTTTGACAAAGTACTCAACTCTTTAATTTTCCACTCAAGGGATAGATATCAATACGTGAAATGTTTAGTCAAACTGAACTTCCTTGCACTCTCATAGGTCTATTTTTACTCTTAACATCAATTCCAAAAATTGTAGCCTATCTTATAAGTGGTACAATTTGGTTAATCAATGGTCTTTTCTAGGTTTGCAATGTAAGGCTTTTAGTCAATGGTTTAAGTAAATAGATATCAATGTACTTGGCTAATTTTGAAGAAATCATATGCAATTAGTCCCGGGTTTACAAGCTAAGGAGTTAGGAGAAATGAAACATGGGCTTGCTCCAGTTTCATGAGCAAGTTTTGCTAAAGATAAGTCATTTTTCTTTAGTCAAAAGAGCTTCATCAAGGGTGATATAGTGGGAGGAATCATATAGTAAGGGCTTTGCTTTTAGGCTTAGGAATTGAAAGTGTTTAGATTTTGGATACCATCACCAGTTTGGACTTCAAGCTATTTTTGGCTATTTTTTGAGGGTAATAACCTTACTAATATCTTCAAGCTCTTTTTTTCAACTTTTTCTTTTTCTTTTCTTCTTTTTTCTTTTTTTTGGGGGGGGGTCAAGGTAGTTTCCTTTCATTGCTAAGTTTTCACTTAATGGAATTTGAAGCCCTAAAACCATAGTTCAAAAAGTATAAACTTGAGAGAAGTGTATATAGCTTTAAAGTGTTTGGGAAAAATCCATAGGCTTAAGGTGTTTAAATGAATGTATAAGGCTAAGTGAGGTATATATTGTCTGAAATTCTTTTTCATCCTAAAGAAATTGAATTATATATGATTATATTTGCTCATAAATTGGTATAATTAAGGCAAGCATAAGTTAGTCTACTCCTTTTCTCCAAATCAATGACCCTAACCTCTTGATTGCCCCAATGTGTATGGTTCTTAGCGGGGCTAATTTTAAGAACAATCCCTTAAAGGTTCAAATGGGTTTGCAAGGGATAACTGTATTTAGGGATGATGAAACGAATGCCTAATATCATTTTGACACGTATACCAAGCTCAAGACAGACCTCTTTTAAGAAATGAGCCTAATTACTCACCTTGATAGCACTCTTCTCTCATATGTATCTAAGGTTAGTGTTTGGGACATAGGTTGCCTCCTTTCATCCTAAACCTCTTAAGTAATGTGTTATCATTCCCTTAAGTAGAAAGTTTTAAGTTTCGAGTTCACATTTTCTTTATCCATTTTCACTTATTTAAAATGCCCTTATTTGAATTGAGCTAGCTTCATAGCATACAAAGACAAAAATACACATGAAAACTGCTTTATTCAATAACTCGTATCTATTACAAGCTCCAAAATGAAAGAAAATACAGGAACTAAAATTGTTTCCTACTTCTGCCCTTATTTCTATCACTTCGTCAAACTTGGCTCATTCAACTGAATTGATGTCTTGGAAACATCTTTAACTGCTTCAAATGGTAAGTTACTTGGTTAGATGATAGTAGTAGATCTTTAATGCTCAATGTTGAAGGTTGTCTATTTGATGCCTCTTCATAACCTAAGGAAGAAATACCACTACTAATTGACCCATCAATCTCTAGAAAACTTGGTTAGATAATCTTAGCATCAATCAAATCTTGCACCTTATGCCTCAATTTCTAACAATCTTCTATGGTATGCCCCACCTAGCCCACATGATATCCACACCATCTGTTAAGGTCATGCTCCTTTGGCTTGTATTTCTTTGTTAGGTTTTCGCATGTCAGTAGTCCTACATCTCTCAATTGCTTGAACACTTGGGTCATTGGAATCTTAAACTATGTAAATTGCCTCTTCTTGTTATGGATGGGCTTGTCTTGATTCTGGGCTTTCCCAATCGACACATTCGATCCTGATTCCTCTTTCGTTGAATCATCTTCATGCTTAGGCTATAACTTCTTATCCATATTAGGATGTAAGTTTCCAAGATGCTTGAGCACATAACCCATTGTCATTTCTGTGCTAGTGAGCCTTTCACTTAATGGTACCAACTTTTTTTCTAGGGTAGCAACCCTATTTTGCAGACCATAACAATAACATACCCCTTGGATTTGACTATTCAAACCTGTTTTTGGCAACTTTTCCAATCCTTGTATCATGTTGATAGTGGGCTCTATGTAGAAATTAGGCTTGGATCCCTAACGAAGTCTAATTGGACCAATTTTTTATCAATCAAGTCTTAGACTCTATTCTTCAACTCTCAACAATGGTTAGTAACATGCCCCTACGAACCTATGTGGTATTTGCATTGCGCATTTGGATCATATTTCCGAGGTCTATAACCTGGTGTTAGAGTCTTAGAATGCAGCAAACCTTCTTCTTTTAGTCGGCGATAGACTCGAGACATAAGAATCGGGATATGAGTGAACCTCCTTCTAAGTAATTTCTAGCTTAGCTTATTTTCCTTGAGCTCTGAACTAATGCTTAGGGCACTAAGCTCGCGTATCATTAGATAAGACATTGTAATGTTCACAGCAACCTCTAAATCCAACAAGGTTGATCCCTTTCCTATCAATCTCTCCACTCTAAGGACATCTTCAATGCAACTATTAGCTGCAACTACATCTACAAATGTAAAAGCAATATGGCCTAAGAGTTGATTATAATAAGGTTCACCTAATATGCTGATGAATATCTTGATCAATTCATTTTCTGGCAATTGTACTGTTGCTTGAGCGGCTGTAGATCTCCATCTCTGGGCATACTCCTTAAAGGACTCAATCAACTTCATTTTCATGTTATTCAATTCCATTCGCGATGGAGCCACTTCTTCATTAAACTTGTACTATTGATAAAAGGCTCGAGCTAGTTTATCCTAAGGATCAAGCTTAACTAAGTCTTGTTAGGCATACTAAATTAACGACAGCCGAATTAGGTTATCTTAAAAAGTTTGAATCATCAACTGCTCAGGTTTAAAGAATTGGGCCATCTTGAAAACATAAAGCTTAAGATGAAGTTTAGGACAACCTATTCCATCATACATTTCAAAATTTGGTACCTTAAACTTCTTGAGTAACTCATGGTCTTCAAAAGCGCAAACATTACTCAAGCCCAGATCACTCTACACATCATGATCCTTAAGAACTCCCATTCTCTTCAATTTTCTAGAAGATTTCTTCTACCATCTTCATCAATTTCTGCACCAATTCCTCCCCCAAGCCTTTGCTACTATTATTGAGCTCATGAATCGGCAACTCTTTAGACTTGTTTGTCTCAAATGGTATGTCAATAGGCTCCTAGGCTTGGGTATGGGCTATGACCTTTACTTATTTCTCATGTTTTCCAAGAACCCCTTTGGCTGTAGTTGTTTTATGTTTAAGAGCTTCAGACATCTTCTTTTTGAAAATGATTGATTATGAGCTTTAAGTTGGGCCAAACCACTTAAAAAGTAATCTTTCAAAGCCTACAAAAATCCCTTCTTATTAGTAACATTGCATCCCCTTATTAATTTTTGAAACATTTCTTTTTTTTTTTTTTTGGAAACTTTTATTGAAAAAATAAAAATCAATATTAATTTTATGTTATAAAAGCCTAATACAAACATCGACGAATCTAAAATAAAATTGGAAATATTTGAACTGACAATTAAGGACATAGGATGACAATTATATTACAAGAGTGATATAAAGAAGTGGAAATTATTTTACAATGAGAGACTAATTAAAAGATAACATAAGGGTGACGACTCGTAGAGAAAGTTATATCAGGACCATGATAACTTAATGGATAAATATGAAGAACGAGAACCTAGATGTTTATAAGTTTGATAACTTTGAGATAGGAAATAATTTACAATAGAAATCTAATAGCTAAATCTTTTTTGTCTTTCTGATTTTTTATTTTGTTAGTTCCAACACACTATGGTAAATGTAGGGCATTCTAATAGAAATCGACTAAATAAAAAATTATCATAAAACTGGTTTTTTATCATAAAAGATCTTTTGAAATTTCCACCTTTTAAAAAAATGTTGGAAAGCCTTTTAAAAAAAAAACAAAAAATGTCAGTTCTACAATAATCTTTATCATAGTTAACCTCCATAATTATATACCCCAAAAAATTTAAAAGTCGATGCAGAAGTTTTTTTGTTTTTTTTTTTTTTTTTTTTTAGCATTGGTACATTATGGTATATAGGGGAATACTAATGATCTTGTTCATTCTATGTTAAATGTAACGTTACAAACCTATTAGTGATGAAATAAGACAAAATCTATAAGACACACATATTATAAAAAATAGCCCATACAAACAAATATACAAAATAAATGTGATACAATATACTACACACGCGTGCAATGCAATAGGGTTGGTAATTAATAAACTATAAGGAATATAATGAATCCGCGGTCGAAAAATACCCTTATATATAAGTAGGTTTGAAATAAGATTTTTTTTAAAAAAAATGAAATTCGCGAATACTTATATATAAGGGTTACTAGTTTTTTTTTTTTTAATTTTCCTTTTTTTTTAAGAATAAGATCAAACCAATCACGGATTAATCGAGCCTCTCCTATAATTTAAGAATAACTATCCTTTTTTAAAAAAGGATGATGCAAGAGAGTAGGGTTTACGGGTCTTAAGCTCTGTAACTCTAAAGTTTTCCAGAGAAAAGCCTAATAGGTTACATCAAGTCATGAGTGAGCTCACCTATCACAACCAAGCAAGGGTAAAAACCCCAATGACTTAAGGGTTACATAATGGTATCCCGTCCTAAGTTCTTAAGGTGGCCTAAGTCTAACCACATCTAACACATACAAATGATTATTACAAAATAAAAGAACTCGCCCTTAATTTTCCAATAAAGGCCATTAGGCTAGGCTTTTTTTTCCTAAGGCCTACATCACTAAAAAAAAAACAATTAGCATAGCCATAATACAAAAAAAAAAAAATAGAGATAATAATACAAAAGCCCATTAATAATTTTTTAATTTTCACATGGCTAGCCAACCAGGCTTTCTTAGTAGAGTCGTCAATTCTATCAAGCCCTATTTCGATTTTCTTAATATAACCTATATCAAGCCCACCCCGCTTAAAATAAATTACTCGATTTTAAATTAAGAAAATATTTTTCTAAAACATTTAAAAATTGGAGTTGCCAATCAGTTCAACTAATAAAAAAAAATGAAATTAGAGTTTTTGGGTAGAAAAACCCTAATTTAGCTACTAGTCTACGGATATTCTAAAAAATTAATTTTTAGAAAACTAAACTAGGGAAAACCAAATTCGAGAATTAACCTATTAAGACTAAGTCGCCATATAAAAACTAAATAAAAATTAATAGGCTTTTATTCTTATAATTTCCTAAAAATACTAAACATATACCTAAATAAGCAAAAGATAACCAAAGTGAATTTTTTATTATTTTTTATTTCGAATTTCTAAGAAAAAGGGAAAAAAAATTTATTTTTTATGCAATTGCTCCAAAGGTGCCTACGTACTCACTAGTCGAGATCAAACTGTCCGTAGTTCTCTTTTTATAAAATTTTTAGTGGATGGATTCTTTTTCTTTCAAAAACCGAGCCAAGTTTACGTTTATTTATCAATTTATTATTATTTTTTTAAAAAATACCTAAGAAATCGAATTTTTTTTCAAATTTAAAGAAATCCTAACTAATTAAATCTTTTTAAAAACTCGATTAATATTTTTTTTTATTTTTATAACCACTACATATCAAAAATATATATTTTTTAAATCCTAACTATAATATATTAACTATTGAAGATACGTTTAGATACATATTTTCATGGGTATCTTTTCTGAATCCTAACAACTAGATATGTATCTTTCTAAATTTTAATCGCAAGATACGCATCTCAACCAAATCTTAATTACAAGATAAGCTGAAGATACGTTTATTTTCCAAAAAAAAAAAACGATTTTACTAATAACGCAATTGAACTAAATTTCACTGGAATTATCTAAAAATATTATGCAATATTAAAATTATAATAAAAAAACCTATACTTAAACAAAAAAAAAAATAGGTTAATAAAATAAACAATAAAACTAACCAATAAAATAACTAATAAATAAATAAAAATAAAATTTTTTTACCTAAATTGTTTGAGTTGTATGCGATGGTCACGTTATGTCCGTCGGTGTGTCGTGCTCGTACTGTTCATCAGTCAGTGGTGGGGTGGAATTGATTAGCAAGTGTTGGTGCTAGCGTGGATTGATGTGTCGGGAGTAAGACGTTAGATTTGATCTACAATTTGGACATTAGACTCAACTTCGGAATTGTTGGACTTTGGACATTGGCCTCAGCTTCGGAATTGCTGGACTTTAGACGTTATACTCGACTTCAACTTCAAAATTGAATGGACTTCAGAATTATTGATTTCAGAATTGGAGTTGTTGGACTTTGGACATTGATTTCAAAATTAGAGTTACATCAAGGGCTTTGATTTCGTCTATACTTATGACATGGAATTAGATTGGAGTGTTAGGGAATTCTTCTAGACTTATGGCATGGAATTAGACTAGATGTTGATTTGTTAGGGAATTGGAAATTTAGAATTTGGAGATTAAGTTTTTGGAAATTTGGAATTGTAAACGTCAGGACTTCATTGAGGATTAGAAATTTGGTCACGATTTGCAAGTGAATTTTTAACTAATAAAAACGTCCCAAACTTCATTGCTAAATTCCTATTTATAAACCTCTTATTGAATCTTTTGTATTTTTTAATTATGGATTTGATCTTTAATAAACAAAAGATACGATGAAAATTCGACCTAACTTCTAGAAACCCTATTTAGGCTTTCTATTTACTGAGCTCAATCCAATCCAATAAATTATAAATTTAATCTAACCTAATATAAATTAGATAAAAAAAAATATATTTTATATTAGATTGGATAAAAGTTATTTGAACAAAGCCCAATTCTTCTAATGACTTAAAATTTGTTAAATTAATCATACGCTATTATTGATTTGATCTTAAACGATCCGACTCAACTTGATTCGACTTAACTTGACTCGATATAATTCAACTTGACTCGATATAATTCAACTTGACTCGATATAATTCAACTTAACTCCATATGACACAACTTGACTCGATATGATTCGATCTGATACGTCACAACTTGATTCAATACGATACGATTCGACAAGACACGATATGACTCGACTCAACTCGATACGATTCGACTCGACTCGACTCAACTTAATACTATACCACTTAACTCTCTTTTCTGATTTTTAATTTTTATTTTTTTTATATTTTTATTATTTTCTTATTTTTTTATTTTTTAACTTAACTTAACTCAACTAAAATAAAACAAAAATAAAAAATAGCAAAAATGAGGTGTCTACGGTGCCTCTTAAGGAGATTAGCCTTAACTTAAAACAAAGGCTGATGATTGTGAGGAAGGGGCAGCAGGAGGATCGCCTAGAGGTTGACTGTCTTGAGAAACTAGTTCTTGAGCAACCTCCTACTAGGCCACTAGGGTAAAAGTAGATGTCGACAAGCCATGCCCAACCCTAGCAACAGAGGGTACGCTTGGGACATTGATGGCCACTTAATCGACCTCCCTTTCACGCACCAGGGTTTCCTTCTTCTTATTGAAGGTTGGGGAATCTAGGAAGTCGAGGAAGCTCAAGTTAAGGTTTGGATAATGAGAAAGCATTTCCTTCCTTATATAGTGCACAGAGTCAGTGGTCAGGTCTTTTAGCTTGTTTAACCACTCCTCGGTCTTCCAATAGTTAGCAACGGCCTTTTTAGCAGCAACATCACTGATGACCTCTCCACTCTCCATTTTTTAGAAGATCTCCTCCATCTCTAAAATCTTCCCCTGCAGCTCCAACTCCTGGACCTACTGCTCTAACCCAACCTTCAAACCAGCCAACTCCACTAAAGTGGCTTTGGCACTTTCACACTCAAATGCCTTCATAGCTAACTCAGTTTGTAGCTTAGTGACCGATGCCTTCATCTCGACATTCTCTTTCTCGACCTAGGCCTTGGCATCTCTCTCCACATTTAGCCGATGAAAGAGCTTAGCCTTAGTCCTCCACTCATCCTCTAGTCAAGCCTTCAAGTCATCAGCCTTCTATGTTACCTTCTCAGCCTTATCCCTATCCTTCTCTATGTCTTTTAGCTACGCTTAAAGCCCCGATACCTATACAGAAGAGTGACGTCGGCGTCGATCAGCCTTAGAGAATTTTTCCAAATGCTTATTTGTAAAAGACTCTACCTCTTGTAGATGCTTCTTAGCCTAGCGTAATGTTTCTCTAAAGCCCTTTACCTCTTTCTGCATAGCATCATACTTATTTAGTTAAAGCAACACCTAGCCATAGTATTGCAAATTGAAAACAGGGGCCACCATTAACACAACGATAAGTGAAGCACGTCAACACAGGAGTAACAAAGATTCACCTTCTGCATAAGATTACTTAAGTGGCCCGCTATCTTCATGGGGTCGTCTTCACCTTCCTTGGAGAGCCCTTCGAGGGTAGCCCAATCGCCAAAGGTGTAAGACCTCATTGAATCCTAGTAGCTGAGTATCCCGTGCCACAACATTAGATCTTTGGCACGAAGTACCCACTTTAGTCTCAGGAGATTCCTCCTAGCCCTCTTCATTTCCATCTATGGGGCTCCCTTCAAATTTGACATGGGCCCCTTAGGCTCAACCGAATTTGACACGTCTCATTGCTTAAGGCTCGCCCCCGTGGACCTAAGCCCTAGGTCTGGATTGATTAAGCCTAGTAAGCTTTATAACGGCTAGAATGTACAAAATAAGGATCAAATAGAGTTAATAGCTACATTCGAAATAGGTGAGAAACGCCAAACACTACGACCCTACTCTCTCATACTTGTAGAAGAAGATCTCTCCCCATTAACTGACCTCTAACTGCTAGTGCCACTTCACTATAAATACCAATTCACTACCTAGCGGTAAATCTCTCTACACACTACACAAGAAGCTTACCTATTACTCAAAGCACCCTTTATTCTCTAAAGTTTTATTGTTGACTTAAGCATCGGAGTAGCCATACCGAACAACACCCTGGCATCTCCTCACAATGTTTTGTTTGGAAAGCTTATTACGTGTAGAGCCCAATAACTACCAGTAAATCCTCAAAGACAATTGATAGTGAATCCATCCACTTAGTGATGGTTACAGTTGAACTCATGCAGTGCTTATCAGTCTCCCTTTCTTATTAAAAATGTTAACGATGAGATTGATTTCAACTTGACATGAACAATTTTATCTTATATAGGTATTATGTAGTGGCATATACTTATTATCGATTGTTAAGTCACAACTTATGTTGCATAATTGGAAATCAATAGTGAACTTATCAAAATCTTATCTGACATGTAAAATACTTTAAATTCAAGTATGAACTCTCATAAAACCATTAATCAAATGATGTAAATCTCTCTCTTTGTTTCCGAACCTTAAGCAAACAAGCACTAAATCAAAGGAAGGGGAAGGAGTTAAGTTTTGCTATTTTGGTTCTCTTAATTGTATTAATGATTTCAAACTTTTTAGTGTCTGCTTGTCTAATGAGATTTTAACATGAAACTTAACAATTGTAGTACAGAAAAGAGCATAGGTCATGCCTCTTTTATTTTATTTTTTTAAACAAAAATACAAACATAGGTCTTATCTTTCTAATTTTTCCTAAATTTATTAACTTACATTTGTTGCTCTTCTTAATGAACAAATATGCACCTATACTAGTTTCTCTAAGTGTGGGTAATGGCATAATGACCAAATTACCCTTATTAGGTTTGCTTTTAAGTAACTTTTTGATGTGGTTATTACAAAAGATATATTTTTTGCATCCTAATTTCAAGTAGATTGTTATCTTAAATTTATATTTAAATTTTAGGGTACTTGCTAAATGAGAGCAATGCACATTCAAGTGTGGAAAAACAATGCTTATTGCTAAAAGACCAAAATACCCAAGTGTAGAATCTTGAAAATCATAGATTCATTCATTTTTCATTACTTAAAGTACATGCAAAAAGTCAATAATTATTAAAGCTCATGGATTTTCCATATTAAAATCTTTTATTTTGTTGTAGTAATGAAAAATCTAAATAATTACAAATATCACACAAAAATTTTACTTGCAAAAATGTAATAAAAACCTAATAATTACAATTGGAAAATCACACTAGAGAGAATCAATATTTAGGGGTAAGTTCAAATAACTTATCAATCTTTTAAGAAGTTTAAATAAAAAATCAACATTTTAAAAGTTGGTTCAATTAAGAGATCTAATAATTGATCATTATAATACCGTTAGTTTGTACTGATGTGGTACATTATATGCCATATTACACTAATGGCACCGACTTGGATCTTTTATTAAAAATAAAATTGAAAATGCTAAAAATATATAAAATTACCAAAAATATAAAAATCTTAAATAAAAAAGAAAATAAAAAATTAATGAAACATGAAAAATAAAAAAAATAGAAATTAAAGAAATCATTAGAAAAACCAAAAAAATAGAAAAAGAATGAAAAATAAAAAAAAAATAAAAAGAATTGTCTTTAGTTACTCCCCATCCTTAGGATGATTAGAAAAGCGACCATGTAGTTGTAGGTCACAATCACTTTTGAAAGTAGGTAATACAACCCACATCAGCCGGTAGTTGGCCGGTAGGTTGGTGAGGTCATGCAACCTCAGGACAAGAGGTGGTTAAAAGGCTTTTTATTTTATTTTATTTTATTGCTTTTAGTATTTAGTTAATATTCTTTTTTAATCTATTTTCTTATTTTATATTTTTAATTTTTTAATTAATTATCTTATATTCTCTTCTTTTAATTTATTTATATATATACATATTATATTGTACATGATTAATAAATTAACTTATATATATAATCACACATTAATTTATATATAAATATATCTAATCAAGTATGTTACTTTTTCCCAATTTTCTTTTACATTTTATTTTTTTTTTAATTTTTATATTTATAAATATATATTTATTTTTGTTATTTTACTTATAATTATATAGTTAAGTCATCTCAAAATCAGCACTATGTAGTGGAAACCTATCGCATCAACTTCACTTAACAATGTTATGATGGCTAATTAAATGTATCTCTTGTTTAAACTACTTAATGTAATATTAATCATTTATTTGAACATTTTGAAATATTAATCTCCTATTTCAATTTATTCTTAAATGTTGATTCCTTCTGGTATAATTTACCTTTAATTACATAGGGGTTTAGAGTCCTTAGGGTGCAATTTTCCTTTAGGTCACTAATTTCTAGGGTTATGTTCAATTTTTCATTATAAATATTAAATGTTATGTAGAACTTATTTTCAAATTATGAGAAACTTAACATTTGAATGTAGAAAATATTTACAAGCTTTGATCTAATTGTAATGCCACTTTCTATTGATAATTAATAATTTAATATTATAATATGCTCTTGGTTTCTTGTTTTATAATGTACTTTTATTGTTCAAATTGGTCCCCTTCCAAGATTTATTGCTTGATTTCACTTTAAGATTAGTTTTTAGAATTTGATATGATTTACACAACTCATTCTTACTCTTCTAAGCCAAAAGTAATTATAAATAAAATAGGCAATTCCTATAAGCATCTCAATATATAGTGAAGATATTTTTAAAGGAGGGAATTCCTTATAATGACATAACATTAAGGTTGCGTTGAGTTTATTATCATAACAATATCTCCAATCCAACTGAGTTCAAAGAGAATTTAATTTGAAAAGAACAGAAGAAAATCCCAGTTTCTATCTCTAATGAATCATGCACTAGTTATTTCCTAATTATTTAGTAGTATGGTGCCTTTTGATCGAAGTCGTGCATTGGGCATTCACAATAAGGAGAAAACTCAAAGAAAACGAGAATGTCAAAGATATGCTAAACATAAATGATCATACAACAAACTTGATAAATAGAAAATACACATACAAGCTCTCAAGTAATGTCCAGAAGATCTTTGCATGATTGATCTTTTCTGGAGAGATGGTCGCAAACTACTTAACACTAGTTATCATAAAAAAAAAAAAAAAAAAAATTCCAGGTTCATTGATCAATTCTCAAGATCGCTGCACATCGAGTACAAGAAGGACGGCATTCATTTGCAGTGTCAGGTGCGTATTTTCTAGTTCTTTTCTCGGCCTCTACTTCGATAGTATGTAAATATATATATATATATTGGGCCAAAGATGGTACATGTTAATTAGTAGAACTTTTATGGAAGCCTACAACCTACAGGGAAAAAATTTAGAAAATAATTCACCAGTATATATCAAAACAAAAAAAGCATCATGGTAATAGACATAAAGAACTACATCTAAAATTTAGAACCCCAGTTAAGAAAATAGACGATTAGCATTTGATCATAAAGATAACTAATTAGCCAACAAACCTAAACGCGGCATCTTTTACCTTAAACACTTGATGATTCCTTCTACAGCGGCTTCCCTTGCCAACATATGGCTTCCTTTTGTTTCAAATTACGTATCTCATATCCCTTTTTTGACTTCTTACTCTAGTTCGTCGACTTAGCCTATAGAGCTCTTAGTTTCATTGCTTCTATGCTGTTGATTACAATAACAAGAATAGTCAGAGATAATGAGTTGGATTTCAAATTTTCAAAATTAGCATCCTTAATATATCCATCGGGAGAGATACGTGGACTGTAGTTTGAAAGCTTTTAAAAATGCACTCATACCCTCAGCTTTTTTTTTATTGTACAACATCACCTCATGTTAATGTAACATTATACCTCTAAACAAGTCTAAAAATGCATTACAACCCTCAAATAGATTTTATCTCCTTACATATAACCCCTCAAAATTTCCATATTGATGGACTGAATGCATGCCTTCATCCATAACCTTACAATTAAAAAAAAAAAAAGAAAAAAGATTTGATTATTGATATAACTTAAAAAATTTAATTTACGGATTTCTTTTATTAATACATCTCATGTGGCAAGGCCATGTTAGATTTTTTGCCATATAGCAACTGCAAGTGCAAACATTATGGGACTATATTAGTTAAAGTAGGGGAGGTGGATAATATCAAAAGTTTGGAGTTAAATGTAATTTTAAAGTTCTCAAGAGTAGTAAACGCAGCTTATGTTTTATGTGAGAAATTTGGAGGAAAGCCATGATTGTATTTATATAAAATTATCTTAAATATTCAACACTACTCCATGACGTAACATCGAACAGCTTAAATAGAAAAATCTCCTCTTTATACAATTCATTTAGGTTTTCTTATAAGAGAATGTTTTCCTTACTTCATTTTTCGGTATTCTGTCACCATGAACATCTGCTTTAATGTGTTGCCAACAAGCAATAATATCTTGACTGAAAATCACACAACGTTTTTACCACTAAAATCATACATTATAAAAAGAACGTTTCTTGGCAATCGGACCACGATAAATGTCTTATTGTACATATAATTCTATGACATAATTAATTCCTTGATTTACCATAATGGACGTGGGAGTTGGAATTCATGTAACAACTGCTTGGTAGTTTCTCATTGTTCTTTTATTAGGTACCATTGTACGTAGCCACAAAAATGGCATCAAAAGTAGCATATGTGGAGAAACCATCTTTCTTTATACCTTCACCGGATGATTATGCAAGAGTTGCAATTCGCCATATTGGCTATGAAGTTAGGTGCACACCTTATTGGACACACTCGCTTCAATGGTGCTTCGCAAGCTTGCTCCCAGAGATTATCCTTGATTCCTGGCGTCTCTCTATTGGACTTCAAAGGGAAAAAATTGCGTATGCATGAGAATTTACCTTGCTTTAGAGTTTTGAGTTAGCATGACACTTTCAAAAAGTTTTCTTATGGCAGAACGGGTTTTTCTTTTTTTCTTTTTTTTTTTTATGTGTGAAAGTATGAAAGAAGTATTTATCTATGATTTCATGAGATTACATTCGATATATACTTATTCCATGTTTAAAATTCACAGTATATTTACAAGTTTTTTAGTTTGTTTAGTAAATGTGAATGATAAAAACAAAAAAAAAAAGAGTAGGTATATGGAAAACTACCACATTTTAGAACATGTATTCAGGTTGGAATTACGAATCAAAGGATATGTTTGCTTAAACGTTTAATTGAAATTAAATGAAGAATTCTAGTATTCAAAAGATTCAACCTATTATGATTTCAAATCATTTATTATTACTCATATTATATTATATTTCAAACTCAAAATGGAAGCTGAAGAAGGAACAAGTATTACTCGATCTAAGTGTTTTCTTGAATTAATCAGCCATATATTTTCAAAAAAAAAAAATTTATTGATTATTACACTCTAATCTTGAACTATGATCATCGAATTGTGACAGAAAGAACAATGTTTTCTTAGCAAAATTTACAGAATGAAGTATATTATCTATGTAGCATCAACTGCAATCGTTATTCTCCTAAAAATAGTTCAAAGCAACAGAGAATTCCAACATTTTATGTGAATTTGCAACTATGTGTTGTCGTAGTACACAAGTTGTATGGTGAGTTTTATTATAATCAAAAGCTATAAATCTTTAAGAAAGTTATAAAGGTGAAGAGTTTTGCAATTGTAAAAAACATAAAGTCAAGTAAGTGCAGATGTGATTCAAATTTATAAAAACACATTGAAATTTTAGGGGAATTCTAAGGGTTGATGTTGTAGAGCTTAAAGAGAAGATTTCTCATTAGGAGAAGTATGTATACATATTAAAGCTTCTCTTAACCTATGCTTTATACTATATTTAAGCCATCCCAATATCGTCATCTTTGATATTTCTTCTTCCCTACTTAAGCAGCTTTGCCATATTCACAATTGCCACATAGCTTCTCAACTTAAAACCTCTGACTTCATACTAAAATCTGGGCTCCAAGCCATTCAAAAACGTCTATACTTTCAGTTTCTAGAAATGAACTTGATCAACATGTTTATTAGGTTATCAAAATCATGTAGACGCAAAAACACCACTCCTATTAGCAACAACAACCTATACTGCTAGCATTTCAACCTTATCCTTTCTCAACTACTTATTTTACTCTCCAATCATAGTTAGCATATCGTGCACCAAATTAACCAACTACTTATTATCAAGTTTAAGAGCAGGTAGAGGGGAAGGATTAAGGCTACCCTCAATAGGAAGGATAGGGGAATAGTGCTACACCTAATATTTCTTCTAACCATCTATATTTTTCAACATGCATTCGTTTAATGTTATTAACCAAGATATTGTAGCAATAATTGATTTTCAAATATCATGCTCAAAATAAAGATATCAATCTTATTCAGTAGGTTACTATTTTCATGCTTTGTCCATTCTCCATTTCCAATTTTAGGTTTTGCATGCTTTGAGTCCATAACAAGATTACACAGTAAGTATAACAACATACAAACGTTTCTATATAAACCAACTCTCATTCTTACTATCTTAATGTCATGACCTTTATATTCATTCAACTTATAGCTCTAATGCCACCTAAACTATCATGCCCCTACTCATCTATAGCAACAAAATATTGCTATAGATCCTACATAAGTAAGATACACTAAGGCTTACGAATACTTAAATGGGTTTTTGACCAATCTTATTTTACAAAATTGTTATTTAATTTTGAAAAAGATACTTGATTGACTTTCAATGAAAGAGTAGAAAAATTGACAAGTAATTTTGTAAACTTTAAGAACTCAAGCAAGATTAAATGATATTAGAAACATATCATCTCATATGAAAAACATTTCATTAGTGAACTAGGGCTTTTAACCTAAAATAGTCATAAAATCTAAGCTAGATCTCACAAACAATCAAATCAAAAGTCCATCATCTAAGATCTAAAAGCAAATAAACAAGCATTTCAAGTATGTAAAGAAGTCTTCACATAGTATCTAAATATAAAAACAAGTAATTTGGCATAAAACCATTTATCAACATCATTAGTATGTCTACATGTTGCTCTTATAATCACAGTAATCGTTGCTAGCCTTGTAAACCTGAGCATAATCATAATAATAAGCATCAGCTAAAAGATATAACGGAGAGGTTTGAGTCACAAGAAATCAGTACAAAGAAACCTCAAACACATGCATATGTCACGCATACCTAAGACTAATGTAGTAACCAAGATTCATTAAATTATATGAATACATCATAGCGACCAATATTGGAGTACTCATAACATGGATATACCAGGGAACATCAAGGTCTTACCTTACCGTAATAATGTCATGGGTGACAAGTATGTCTAGCTACCATATTGCCAAATCAAACATCTAAAATCATTAGTCTCATACATAGTGTCTCCATGCAGTTAACTAGACACCAAGGTTAAAGTCCATCCTCACCACATTGTTAAGGTCCCATTACTCAGACAACACTATTGATAGTAGATTTTCACTAAGGCATTGCTAATAAGGATACAATTTACTTCAAGCTTAAGCCAAGCTACTTCACCTCAAGGGCAATCAATTATGGCCGAAGTTAGCCACTTTTGCAACTCATGATCTAACAAGAGCTAAACCTTAGGGGAGCGCATTTCTACAATGCATAGCTAGAGAAAGTTTTAAAATGCTATGACGTCACTCGTAGGGTAACTATACCTTACCATCCCCAGACTAGTGATTAAGTTGAAGTTACCAATGGGAACCTCAAAAGGATTCTAAAAAAAACTAAAGAACACAAGTGGATAGATTGCTCTTATAAGTTGGATTATGCTTTATGGGCCCATAGGACCACCTATAAAACACCTGTAGGAACAAGACCATATAGACTCATGTACTAGGAAGCTTGTCATCTTCCTATAGAGATAGAGTACAAAGCTTATTAGGCCATTAAAACTACTAATCTTGATTTGGAGTATGCATGTAATTATCTAAAGCTTCAATTAAATGAACTTAGCGTATAGCATGACATAGCATAAGAAAATTCTAAACTAGAAAAGGAGAAAACTAATAGATGTCACAACCAAAGGATAAAAGCAAGACAGACAATAGGAAGTGGATCATGTCCTCTTATTCAACTCACCCATGTGTTTATTCCCTAAGAAGCACTGCATCTAGCTAGGAAACTTCTATCAATTGCTTAATGATAAAAAAATACATAGGTTTAGCATCCATAAGAACTCACTCTAACTCTCCTCTTCCATATGCAAAGCCTTCCTGATGGGAATTAGACTACCGAATCACTAACCTATAGCTAAACCCAAGAACTAGAGGACTAGTAAGATATATCCTCCTATTCCAACTAACTCATGTAGAGGTCAAGTACCTCCTAATCAATCCCTTCTACTTGCCAAGCCGAATGACTACGTATTTCTTGCATGTCGTGTGTCGAGAAGCGGAAGGCCAAAATAACAACCTATCTTCATTCTCACACATGCCTGGTCAATTACTTACTCAGCTGCACCCTTGCTGAGATGCCAAGAGAAAGAATCCAGACTGGCCAAGCTACCCTTGCTCGAACAAGTAACCTGTCTGTAGCTTTTTGTCCACATCTTCCAATAACATCACTAATACAGCATCACCACATGTATAGAATCATGTGTAGAATCCGTTGCATCAATGATTGTTTTCCTTGTATATTCATTTTTACCTTTTTATATCTTGTACATTACTTCCTTAAGAAATGCCCTTTTGTCTTTTCCCTTTTAAGCAAGTTTCCCTAACTTATGGATATAAATACCCATGTACTTGTAGCTATAAAGGAGAATCATATTGCCATTAATACACTTTGTATTTTCTTCCTTGTGTAAACACTATTTGTTTACTCTCGACATCACTTTTATCCTAACCCTTAAGCAAGGCTAAGTGGCGAGTAACCTCACCAGACCGATTCGTGCATCATATCGGATTATACCATGAGTCATCAAAAGTTCCATTAGTGCATCATATCCTTTGGAGTTGTTCGTAGGTTTTGTTTACTTTTTCATTCACATTTATCCTTTCACACATACCCCATCACTTTCTTTCAAGTTTTCTACAAGCTCAGACCCATCTAGGGATCGGCATTGTTTGTTTTTGGTTACGATTCAAACTATCTTTGTATCAGAGCAGAGGTTTTGTTTATGCTATAGTTAGTAAGACAAGGAGGCCAAACTGTTGACAAATAAATTCAAGAATTTCAAATGCTTATGATCCGTTGTAAAGTGGAGAAACCATTAACTCAAATAGTCTCAAGATTCATCATTGGATTGAGAGGTGATATCCGAGATATTGTGGAACTCTAACGCTTTACCACAATGGATGAAGCCATCAAAATAGCCCAACAAGTAAAAAGGCAAAGAAGGAGCCGAGTACTAATGAAGATGCAAACTAGTCAACTTGGATAGGTAAGTTACTGAGCTTGGTTAAGCATTAAGCCAAACCAAAAGATAGATGTCCAAGTCGGTTAAAGAAGCCGACTTGATACTAAAGTGCCAACCCAAACTTATGAGAAGGGATAAGGGTCTAGTAGGAAGACGAGCCAGATCAAGTACTTCAAGTGCTAAGAATTCAAACATATGGCTGCTCAATGCCCGATTGAAGTACAATAGTCATCAAAGGAGATGTCTCGAAACTAAAAGTAGATAGTACAAATAAGGAACCCTAGGAGGAAGAAAATGCTGAGAAAGAGCTGATTGAGGAAAACATTTTTGCTGAGGACTTAAACTAGTTACTCATGATTGTCCGACGTACTATAAACACGGAACCCTTACGAGAGGAAGAGTAAAGAGAGAATTTGTTTCATACTACCTATAAGGTAAATAATTAGGTATGTGCCCTCATCGTAGATAGTAGAAGCTATACCAATGTGGCATCAGTCGATCTTATTTCAAAATTGAATTGCTGACTGTTGCACATCCAAAGCCGTATTGAGTGAAAAAGGAGCACTATATGTCACTTGGCAAATACTACTACTGATCACTATAAGGAATTACTAAGACCAAATTCTTTGTGATGTACTATCCATGTGTGCTTCCCATATATTGCTAGGTAGATCGTAGCTGTTTGATAGGAGAGTTATCCATGGTGGCTACAAGAACACATACATGTTCGAGAAAGATGACCGAAAGGTTACATTAAACCCAATGTCGCTAAAAGCATAAATTGCAAACAAAACTTACCCATGAATTGAGGAAGGCTTTAGTAATGAGTAAAGCTAAGCTCCGAGCGACCATCAATGCTGACGAGTCGACCCTCATGTTAGTCAGGCGCCTATTAGAAATGAAGGAGTGAGGTAAACTACCCTAAGAAATCATAGAGATGCTTGATGAGTACGTCAACCTATTCCCAAAATAGTTACCTGAGGCGTTGCTTCTAACTCGAAGTATAGAGCACTACACTAACTTAATACTTAACGCTGCACTACCGAATAAGCCAGCCTATCAGATGAATTCTGAATAGGCTTCTGAGAAATAACATCAAGTCAATGAGTTGCTAAAAAGAGAATATGTCCGAGAAAGTCTCAACCCTTGCACTGTGTCGGCACTTCTGGTGCTGAAAAAGGATGGAACTTAATGGATGTGTGTCGACAACTAAGCCGTAAACAAAATCACGATCAAATACAAGTATCCGATCCTGAGATTAGAAAACATGTTGGATGAGTTAAGTGGAGCCAAGGTCTTCAATAAGATTGACCTAAAATCTGGCTACCATCAAATTCGCATAAGGTCGGGAGATGAATGGAAGACTGTATTTAAAACTGGGCATAGACTCTATGAGTGAATGGTCATACCATTTAGCCTATAGAATACCCCAAGCACTTTCATACAATTGATGAATCACGTGTTAAGACATCTAATGGGAAAGTGTGTCGTGGTGTACTTTGACAACATATTAGTCTATAATGCTAATATATTGATCAGGGAAGCCCACAATGGAGGACTCTCCAAACATTTTAAAGAAAGAAGGACTTGTAAACTATTGAATTGTCGATTCTTCTAGTAGAAGATGAGGAGAGACGTGCATGAGTTATCGACAGCTGTACTATGTGTAAGAAGGCTAAGTACCGAGCCGAGCAAGGGAAAGCAATGCCTTTACTCATTCCGATGAAGTCATGGACTGAATTGAGCATGGACTTTGCTTTCGAAGTACTACTAACTATCCAAGGTAAAAATTCTGTAATGGTCGTCATAGATCATTTCAGCAAAATGGCACACTTTGTGCCCTGCTCAATAACTAACGACGCTTCAGCTATTACTTCTCTTTTCTTTCCCTACACAATGTGTCAAGAAGTGTGGTCTTCGATAAGGATCTAAAGTTTTTGAGCCATTTCTAAAGGACCTTATAGCGTTGGATGGGGACTAAACTACTATTCAGTATTTCCTATCATCCCCCAAACTGACGACCAAACAGAGGTAGTTAATTACACTTTAGGATCACTACTCCGAGCCACATTGGGAAAGAACTTAGCTAATTAGGACATCTGCTTACTAGTGGTCAAATTTTCTTACAACTATATGGTGCATGATGTCACGCCCCGAAGCGGCAGAGTCGTAACAGCCCCGCCGTGTAAACCACCCTAAGATAGAAGTTGGCCTCACAACCGCTATCCTAGACCTGATCTACACAAGGCGTCCACAACTAACCCGCTTTGAAGTAGACAATTTGTAATTTAAATAAATCATTTACCTATAAAAGTGAGGAATTATATATATATGTTATCATTCAATTATTGCAGTTAAAGTTTACAACATTTCTCTATAGTATATTCCCTAGTTATTACATCACTCGGAAATGAAAAATAATTCTAAAATAAAAACTTAGACCTTAAAATATGTGTTTATTCTTCAATGTTTTTCCTCACTCCCCAGGATCCAGCAGTTGCTAGCTTCGGAGTAATTGGTTGCCGCTTCTTAGCCAGCACCTGCACGATGTCTATAGGGATGTGAGCAACCACAGCTCAGTAAGTTAGGACGGAGGACTTAAAACTATACCATACACACAACAAGGTTTTCAATCACTTATTAGGTGCAATGCATGTGCAAGCAAATGCCATCGCACGACGTTGTCCGGCCCGTCGTGAGATTAGAGAAATTGCGCCCGCTCTAATCCGGGTTGAGGAGTTACCGTTAATGCAACAGCTCACGACCAAACCCAGGCTTGTGTAATGGAGACCTTGCTCCTCCCGCGACTACCTTTGAACCACTGTCTTCATCCCCGCCGCGACCTCCTCTCCTGTCACTTAGTTCGACTGAGGATGAAGAAGGGACCATTTTGCAATCCTACGCTATCCCTTCCGAAGGGGTCGGTATTTGGCCGGAGAGTCCTAGATCCCCTAACGGGTTGCCATGCATGCTCGATTATGATTACTGGTCGTATATTTGATTAGGTCCAGTTTAGGGTGATCAATCATTACATACAATTCATACAGTATGTACCAGAGCAATAAACAGAATCATGGCATCACCCATAATCAAGCACATGCATACATTCAACTATCTAACAAGTACAACCAAGCATAATCTTAAGCCTTCCAAAATACAGTATCGTATTAATCCCAACTTACCTCGACTCCTCGCTCGCTCACTCGAGGTCCGATTTGCTCAGGCCATCGCCGATTATCCCTATAACACGAACGTGGTTTCAGCTTTTCATATAATTGTTATAGGTTCGTTTTATCCTATAATGCTTCTTGTTAGGTTTTGTTTAAGGTTTAATATGCCCAATTATCTAGGTATTAAGTCTTTTACAATTATTCTAGGTTTGGGGTTAGGTTCAGGTTCGGTTTTCGCATCGATTTCTAAACCAGGTTTTTAGTTCGATTTTTAAGTAGCGTTTTATATTCCAATCCTAGAAATTAATTTCAACCCATAATGTGAAATTAATCACATTATTTCCCGATAACCTAAATACCATCATTACCCTTTGTCAGTGTTTATTTTACTCGGTACACTTAAATCCATATCAGTGTACCGAATTTACTCCTAATGTGATAAATTTTTACATTTTTCATATAATTCCATAAATTCAAGTTTCCTATCAGATTTATTGTGCATTTTTATTATTCTCAAAATATCAATTTTTATTATAATATTTTCTATTTATTATATTTTCAATAATTACACATTATGCATTATTGCATATTATGCACATAATGCATTTCTAATATTTCTATTACCCTAATTACCATCTCTAAACACCAATTATTATTTCAAAATGTCTAAATCCATCCTAAATCAGATTTTACTCCAAATTTCCCTAATTTACAAAATTAACTATTTTTTCCTATTACTCATTTATTACAAAATTAACCTAATAATTACATCTAACACCCTAAATGCTATAAGTATCATACTCCATCAGATCTTAACACCCTAAAACATCTACTTATTCACTAAGTCAGAAATTAATAATTTAATTACTTAATTAATCCTAAATTACCCATTTTATGCCTCATTTTAGGACCTAAAAATTATCTAAAAATTTCGAAAATTAATTTTTGAAAAAGGGCTTCATAGCACTGTTCTATATCATCTGAGTAATCTACACAAAAATTTTGGGCTTGAAACTACACTCCTAAGGTCATTTATTTCTAAATCGAAATGTGCTCGGTTTTGCACGATTTCTTAGGGGCCATATATTACGGGATATAATTTCATCAAAATAATATTTTTACTACAAACTACATACAGAAATATCCCAGAATAACAAAATTCATAATTTTCTAATTATATTTACTATTTCTACAAAAATTTACAAGATTCGGGCTGGAAATCGGACTCACCGATTTGGGTGGCTCCGGCCACCGCGGGCCGCCGTGGCCTTGTCGGCCGGCCTGGGCGCTGCCACCACCGTGTGGTGGTGGTAGCCGTCCACTTCCAGCTCCTCGTCTGGTGTGGGTTCCTTTTAAAACCCTTAACTGCACAGTTTTTCTTATTTTTTTTATTTTCTGGATTTTCTCTCGAATTTTCAACTCTCTCTAATTTTCTCTGATTTGTATCTGTCCAAATGTGCTCTGTAATTTTTCCTGCTATTTATAGGGCTTTGTGGAATTTATTGTGCATTAAATGGGACAAGACAATTGCCTTATCCCTTGATTTTTGGCTTTTATGTTGTCTTAATTTAATTGGCCGAACTTTTTCTTATTTTTCCTAGCTGCCACGACCCAATTCTGGATGATTCATGATTTTTCCTGATTTTTTTTTATTTTTCCTTAATTAATTATGAATTTTCTTTAAGCATTTAGTATTATTTTAGCACATTTCGCGTATTTTAAGTAATTACGCGTATTTATACTTACATGTATATTCATATATAGTACAAATAAATATTCTTAAATATTATTTTGGTCATTCTAAAATTTTTAGTATACATATAATCTGTCTCTAATAATTTATTAGTTATTATATTACACTTTTTGCCTTTTTGGTAATTAGCAGTTATTATGCTTAAAATTTGAAAATTTTATAGTCTCCTATTTTACTACTTATTTTCTTAAATTTAAGTTTACAGGGTCATTTTTACTAATATTCTTCTCAATAGTTTATAATTTGGGTTTGATCGGATCTTTTAACCGATCGCCCTAAACCTTGGGTTCTAAGTTCAATCCTACGGTTACTTGGCTGAACTTTGGGGCTTACACATGACACCATTAAGCAAATACCTTTTGAAGTGGTCTATGGTTTTAATCTTGAGTTGCCCCTCGACTACACCCCTGTACCTATAACCATATAAGAAGACCGTAATACAAGAGGTCCAGCACATCTATGACAAAGTCACTCGTTACATTGACCAAGCTGCTAGAAGAATGCAAGAGAAGGCTAAGGGTAAGATGGCTAAACAATTCCATCCAAGAGACTTGGTATGATTACACCTCAATAAGGAATGGATCCCAAACAAGAGGAAGAACAAATTATCTGCAAGAGTTGAAGGGCCTTTCAGAATCCTCTAAAAAATCAATGATAATACCTACAGATTGGAGTTTCTCGAGGACTATAGGGTTTCTAACACCTTTAACGTTGCTAACCAGAGTCTATACCACCTTGATGGAGAGCTAAACGAAGACCATTCAAATTTGATCCCAAATCTAAAATAACCCGAAAGGAATGATGGAAATCAAGCTACCAGACCACTGACCAACAATCGAACCCGACGACTAGAGGGACTGGCAAGATGAATCTACCTATTCCAACTGATTCATGTGGAGGTCAAGTATCTCCTTGCCAATCCCTTCTACTCACCAAGCCAAATGACTGCTTATTTCTTGCATGTTATGTGCCGAGAAGTGGAAGGTCGAGATAGCAGCCCATCTTTATTCTCACACATGCTTAGCCAATTGCTTACTCGACTGCATCCTTGTCGAGATGCTAAGAGAAAGAATTCGAACTAACCAAGCTACCCCTACTCGAACAAGCAAGCTGCCCGTACCTTTTTGTCAACATCTTCCAAATGGTATCACTAATACAGCATCGCCACATGTACAGAATTATGTGTAGAATCCATTACACTAATTATTGTTTTCATTGTATATTCATTTTTACCCTTTTGTATCATGTACATTACTTCCTTAGGAAATGCCCTTTTGTCTTTTCCCTTTTGGGTAAGTTACCTTAACTTATGGATATAAATACCTCTGTACTTGTAGCTACAAAGGAGAGTCAAATTACCATTAATATGCTTTGTATTTTCTTCCTTACGTAAACATTACTTGTTTACTCTCGGCATCACTCTTATCCTAATCCTTAAGTAAGGCTAGGTGGCAAATAACCTCACTGGACCAATTCATACCTCATATCGGATTATGCCGTGAGTTCTCGAAAGTTCCATTGGTATATCATATCCTCTGAAGCTATTTGTGAGTTTTACTTAATTTTCATTCACATTTGTCCTTTCACACATACGCCATTACTTTCTTTCAAGCTTTTTGCAAACTCAGACCCATCCAACGATCGACCTTGTCTGTTCTTGGTCTCGATTTGCACCACTTCCTTTGTATTTTACTATGGTGAGCTTGAGCCTCATGCACTTCTTAAGGTATCATGGGATATAAGATAATACTCTTATCATCCTTCTAAAACAAATACGTATTCTAATATCTGTCATGTAGTACTTGTTGATCAAACATCTAAGGTCAACCAAGTAATACTTAAGATGTACACATTGGCAGTACATCACAAAATATTTCACCTTGTACCTCTCCAATAGAGATCAATACATGGGCTTGTTGCATCACATGTAAACTCCTTTTTCATTCAGCCATTGTAATTTATATGGTTAGGATAGGGGATGGTTAGTAGTTTCAATTGATTAACAAGGGCAAATGCAACCACATCTATACAACTCCCTTTGTTAACAATTATCACACACAAGTTACCCTTGATTCAACATCCAATGTAGAATAAGTTTTCTCTTTATACCTTCTCTTCATATGGTATAACATTAAGAGCTTGGAAAATGACTATGTTCATGAATCACCCTTTCTCGATTTGAACTACAACTTCTTCATCTTAATAGTACTCATTTAGCACTCCCACTAACTCTTCTTTCTTCTCCTCTACTTCTTCACTCTTTCCTCTTCGTTGGCACTTTCAAGCTCGTCCTCCTTTGTGATCATCATCCTCTTGTTAGGGCATTGAGATGCCATATGGCAAAAGCCTCGACACTTAAAACATTTGATCTCCCATGTCTTCCATCCAGAGTTCTCTTTCTTTAGATTAGGCCCAAAAATTATCTTACCTCTTTGCTCAACTTGTTACTCTTTTCTATTGGTGCTCAGACCTCGAAAATCATCTCTATATGAGGTCTTAAGCATCCTAAAATAGGTTGACTAGAAGGGATAGGTTGAAAAGTAGTAGTTTGGCTCGGATTCTCTCACCTCTATCTCTTTACTGTTTGTGCAATTCTTATGGTATCATCTAACGAACTAATCCTTTACACCTTGACAACATCACCAATATTGTACTTAAGCCCATAAATGAATCTTGAGATCGTTGATGCTTTTAGTTTTTCAACCTCATATCTCATCATCAATATTTGGAATTTCTTAACATACTCGTCTACACTCATTCCACCTTGCCTTAAGGTTTGTAACTTCTTGAATGCATCTTACATGTAGAAGCCCAAGATGAAATGTCTCCTCATGAATCTTTTAATATCTGGCCATGTGTGCATCTTTTACTCTCCATCTCTTCCACCAACAGGTGGAGTATCTGAACAATTCAAAGGCAACAAGGTGGACCATTACGACCTCACCATATTCTTAATATTTCAACAACTTCTCCACCTTGTCTTTCTAGTTTAAGTACTCGTCCTACTAAAGAAGCTTAGCATTTTCATTTTAATATTATCCAATCCTCAAGGAGCTTAGGCTCGTAGGTCTTTGAATTCATAGAATTTATCATCTTCTTTTTCCTCCACATCATCCAATTCTATCTTTCTACTTGCTCAATGGTTGTAAATACCTTATTTTTGCCCTTTTTACATCCACCTCCAATTTAGAAACATTGTGTTTTTTAGAAAAGGCTAAAAGTAAAAAATATACAAAAAGAGAAAAACCTAAAAAAAATTTGAAAAAGTGAAAAATCATAAAAAGTGTCATACAGTGATTCATTTTGTTGGTATAGGGTAGAAATGATTTTTTTTTAGGTTCAAAACTACTTCTAGAATCAAAATAAATATATGGGATTTGACTAAATTAGACATTTCTAACAAAAATGGACATTTATTGAAAATCAAATTTTTTTTTTTTTTGCCCAAGTTTGGCTTACCCGTATTGAAATATTTTGAAAAATCACTTTTTTAGGAGGTCGTAGCCTCAAATCGCACCTCAAGCGGAGTTAAAACAAACATTTTATAGCCATTTAAAATTCCAAACAAAAGATTAAGTGTGAATAAAAACCGACATCTTAATTCAATCAAATTAGAAAAAATTTGAAAAAATTATGAGTATATATTTATTAGACTCTACAATTTATCAAAGAACGTGATATGATTTTTTACAATTCAAATAACTAACGAGGTCTTATTTTGAGTATTTTTTGTTTAAAAAAAAAGAACAAAAAGAAACATTAGAACAAGCAACGAAAGGGCAAGCAAAAAATAAGGAGGAAAAAGAAAAAAAAAAAAGGAGAAGAAGTAATGGTGCCGCATGTTACATATTGGGAGGTGCTACAGGAGTGCCACGTGGTAACATGTGACACTAAGTGAGTCAAAGGGTTGACCCCTTCCCCCTTATCTCGACAATCATAATGGAAAATAGTAGGTTGGGTTATTTTTTAGGAAACTAACCCAATTTCATACTCATTTGTTGATTAAAAATTTTGGAAAAATATGAAAATGAAAACTTGGGAAGTCTTATATTTGAGAAGATATATTTTGTGAATTATTATTAAGGAAATTAGAGGTATCCAATGAATACCCATTTAGCACACCATTAAAAAATCAAGTAATTTGAGGTAGTTTATTCACAATAATTCTTAATAAGTCCATACAAAATTCGAAACAATATCCCCTACGAGATAATTAAAATTAATTTTCCTATATCTTCCATAAAATCCTAATTAATTAAGGCTAATTTAGGTAGAAATTTGAAAAATGAATGCAAATGCCATTGATGAATAAAATTTGAATGTTGATCATTAACAGGAAGTTTCTTAAGGACGAGTTTAGGTATTATGCTATAAATAAACACCTCCTTTATGCATTCCAAATATTCAATATATTTGAAACCTATCACAAATCCATATTATGTTAGCTTCTCTTTCTAGGGAAGTTTTAAACGTAAACTCACTCTTTCTCTTCGATTTCTCTCATTATAGGTGTAGAAACCTTATTTTTTCCATTTTTCATTTTCGTTAGTTGAGTCAGGTTGAGAAATAAAAAAGAATAAACAAAACCATAAATAAGAAAATATAAAAACGAAAATTAAAAGAAAAAAATAGAAAAAAGAGAGTCGACTCGCATCGCATCGAATTAAGTAGTGTCAAGTTAAGTAGTATCGGATCGTTTAAAATCGAATCGAATAACAGTGTGTGATTAATTTAATAAATCATTAAGTCATATAAATTAAAATAATTTTAGTCCAGTCTAATATAAAATAGATTTTTTATCTAAATCATATTGAACTAGATTAAATTTATAATTTATTAGATAAGTTATTGAGTTAAATTAAATTGGATTGGATTAGACCAAGCCTAGTAAATAGAAAGCTCAAATAGGATTTCTAGAACTTAGGTTAAATCTTAATCGTATCTTTTTTTTGTTAAATATCAAATCTATAATTAAAAGATACGAAAGATCTAATTATTGGTTTATAAATAAAAATTTGATGGTAAGAGTTAAGGATGTTTTTTTTTTTTCCCCACAATTAACATCCAACCCCCTGATGAAGTCTAAATTTTCGATTCCAAATTTCCCAATTTCAAAATTTAGCAGCCTGACAATCCAATTCTCTCGCAATTCCACTCCACAACAATGTAACTCCATCCGACAAAGCCGAAAGTCAACAGTCCTGACCACTTCAAACTACAATTCTGAATTCCAGATGAAAGCTCCAGACGTCCTAGAAGTCCACGCCACGATCCAACTTTCCGCAATCCAACGAAGTCCAGGCAAATCGTGACGGCAATTCCGAAATCCAAATCAGAAGCCAATCCAAATTCAAACGCGCGTCCTGACAAAATCCGAATCCTCACCTTGCCGATTGCTCCACTAATCTAAAGTTCAGACGAATTCACTAACACCAGCAATTCGCAACTCGCTGTCCCTCGCCCGATTTACTGATGCAATCCAACATGTAACCGATTGCCATGTCTCAACGAAAATCGCCGCAAGCTAACACACAATCCACACACAGTCACGAGTTGAAGACAACGCACCTGAAATTCACATCGACCAAACACTGCTCATTCACGCTCCAACAACAACAGCCACACAATTCTGCGCCTGACGCCGAAACAACACGCCTAAAGTGAACATGCCGCACATCCATGCCATCACGAGCACAACTCTTTGATGCAATTCGAGGATCACATGCACACCCCGGCACTTGTCACGCACGCCACAGACTACACGAAATATCACTCAATCGCACAGCACACACACGATTCCACACATCATAACACAACGACCCGCAAGCACCATCCCGACATAAGCACGAGCACGATCCACTTCCTGATCACGACGTATCATCAGCACACGCAACTTGATTCATTTAGGTAAAAATTATTTTATTCTATTTTATTTTATTTAATTAATTTAATTATTTTCACTAATTCATTTTCTTTTAGTGCAAGTAATTACGTTTTCTTAATAATAAAATTATGTTTTGAAAATATACATATCTTGCCGTTGACGTACGTATCTTACGATTGAAGTACGCATCTTATAATTGAGGTACGAATCTTACGGTTAAGACATATATCTTGTGGTTAAGATTTAAAAAAAAAAAAAAGATATGTATCAAAATATATATCTTACAGTTAGGATTTAGAAAAGATACGTATCTTACAGTTAAAATTAAAAAAAAATACGTATTGAGATAAAAATCTAATAGTTAAGATTTGAAAAGATACGCATGAAGATACATATCTATATTGCATCTTCAACGTATCTTATAATTAGGATTTAAAAAAAATATTTTTGATATGTAGTGGTTTTAAAAATAAAAAAATCTTAATCAGAGTTTTTAAAAGATTTAGTTAGTTAGGGTTTTTCTTTAAATTCAGGAAAATTAGATTTCTTATATTTTTTTAAATAATAAATTGATAAATAAACGTAAATCTAACTCAATTTTCAAAATAAAAATAATATACCGACTAAATATTTCATAAAAAGGAACTACAGCCGATTTAATCTCGACTAACAAGTACATAGGTACTTTCAGGACAACCGTCTAAAAAAAATAAAATACTTTTTTTTTTCTTTTTTCTTTTTTCTTAGAAATTCATAATAAAAAAAATCACTTTAGTTATCTTTTGTATGTGTAGGCAAATTTTTAATATTTTTGGGAAATTATAAAAATAAAGCCCATCAAATTTTTCGTAATTTTTATATGATGATTTAGTTTTAATAGGTTAACTCCTGAACCTAGTTTTTTTTGTTTAATTTTCTAAAAATATTTTTCTTAGAAAATCTGCAAATTAGTTGTCAAATTAAGGTTTTTTCACCTGAAAACCCTAACTTCATTGTTTACCAATTGAATTGGTTGGCAACTCCAATCTTTTTAAATTTTTTTTAGAAAAGTATTTCTTTAGTTTAATATCGAGTAATTTATATTAAGCGGACTGGACTTGATAAAAGTTAAAATTAAGGGAACTAAAATAAAGTTCAACAAAATTGGCGACTCCACTAGAGAAGCTTAATGGGCTACCCATGTGAAAATTAAAAATATTTTTTATAGGCTTTTATATTATTATTTTCTTTTTGTTTTGTATTATAGTTGTACTAATTGTTTTTTTAGTAATGCAGGCTCTAAGAAAAAGTCTGGCTTATTAGGAAATTAAGGGAGAGTTCTTTTATTTTGTAATAATCATTTACGTGTTTAGATGTAATTGAACCTAAGTTACCATATGAACTTAGGATAGGCTGTCATTGTATAACCCTCAAGTCATTAGGGTCTTTACCCTCGCTTAGTGGTAATAGGTGAGCCCATTGGAGCTTAATGTAACTCATTAGGCTTCTCTCCGGAGAGCCTTAGAGCTATAGAGCTTGAGACCCATAAACCCCACCCTCTTACATCATCCTTTTCGAAAAAGAGATAGTTATTCTTAAATTATAGGAAAAAGCCCAATTAATTCGCGATTAACTCGATCTTATTTTTCAAAAAAGAGAAAATTTGAAAAAAAACCGGTAACCCTTATATATAAGTATTCATAAACTTCATTTTAAAAAAAAAAATTCCTATTTCAAACCTACTTATATATAAGGATATTTCTCAACTGCGAATTCATCATACTCCCTATAGTTTATTAATTACTAACCCCATTGCATCGCATGCATGTGTAGCATATTGCATCACATTCATTTTGCATATTTGTTTGTATAGGCTATCTTTTATAATATGTGTGTGTCTTATAGATTTTGTTTTATTTCATTGGTAATAAGTTTGTAATGTAACATTTAACATAGAATGTATAGAATCATTAGTATTCTCCTATATACCATAATGTGCCAATGCTTAAAAAAAAAAAAAAGGAAAGAAAGAAAACTTCTATATTAACTTTTAAATTTTTTTAGGGATGTAATTATGGAGGTTAATTATGATAAAGATTATTATAGAACTATTGTTTTTTTTTAAGGCTTTCCAACATTTTTTTTTTTAAAGGTGGAAATTTCAAAAGATATTTTATGATAAAAAAAAAAAAAACCAGTTTTATGATAATTTTTTACTTAATAGATTTCTATTGCAATGCCCTATATGTACTATACTATTAGGAACTAAAAAAATAAAAAAAAAATCAAAAAGACAAGAAAAGATTTAACCATCAAATTCTCATTGTAAATTATTTCCTATCTCAAAATCATCAATCTTGTAAACGTATAAGTTCTCGTTCTCCGTATTTATCCATTAAGTTATCACACTTCTAATAGATCTTTCTCTATGAGTTATCACTTTTAATGAGTTCCTCATTGTAAAATAATTTCTACTTTTCTATATCATCCTTATATCATCTATGTCATCAATTATCAATCTCAATGTTTCCAATTTTTTTTTTTTTTAGATTTGTCATTGTCAATACTAGGCTATTTGTAACATAAAATAAACATTAATTTTTAGTAAAAGTTGAAAAAAAGAAAAAAGGGTTTTCAAAATCAACAACTTGATTTTTTTTTTAAGAGAGAGAATGCGATGTTGCTAACAATAAAAGATTCTTACAGGCTTTAAAATATTGCCTTTTGAGTAATCTGGCCTAACTTGAAGCCCGTAATCATTTGCTAAAATAAATCAAAGATGTTTGAAGCTTTTGAACCGAGAATATTCATAGTAGAAGGGGTTTTGAGCAAACATAAGAAACAAGTCGAGGCCATAACTCATATCCAAGCCTAAGAGCCTATTAACACACTATCTCAGGCATACAAGTCTAAAGATTTGCAAGTTCAAGGGCTTATTATCAACATGATATAAAATTTAGAAAAGTTGGCAAAAGTGGATTTGAATGGTCAAGCCCCAAAGGTATCTTACTACCAGGATCTAGAAGAAAGGGTTGTTGCCTTAAAAGAAAAGTTAGTAAAGTTAGAAGAAAAGCTCACTAGCACGGAAATGGCGGTGGATTATGTGCTCAAGTAGCTCAAAAACCTACATCCTAATTTGAATAGGAAGTTACAACCTAAGCAAGAAGATGATTCAATGAAAGAGAAAGCAGGAGAGAATGTGCCGATTAGGAAAGCCCAGAATCAAGACAAGCCCATTCATAACAAAAGAAGGCGATTTACGTAGTTCAAGATTCTAATGGCTCAAGTGTTCAAGCAATTGAGAGACATAAGATTACTAACATGTGAAAACCTAAAAAACAAAATACAAGCCAAGGGATCATGACACTAACAAATGGTGTGGATATCATGTGGGCTAGGTGGGGCATACTACAGAAGACTACTGAAAACTAAGGCATAAGGTGTAAGATTTGATTAATGCCAATATTATCCAACCAAGTTTTCTAGAGACTGATGAGTCGATTAGCAATGGTATTCCTTCCTTAAGTTTTGAAGGGGCGTTAAACAGACAATCTACAACATTAGGCGTTGAGGATCTGCTACTACCATTTAACTAGGTGGCTCACCACTTCAAGCAATTGGGTATATCTCCAAGAGATCAATTTAGTTGAATAGGCCAAGTTAGAAGAAGTGATAGAAATAGGGGCAAGAAGTGGAAAAGAATTTTAGTTCCTGCATTTTTTTCAAAATCATATTTCATTTTAGTGCTTGTAATAGATACGAGTTATTAAATAAAGCAACTTTCATATGCATTTTCGTCTTTGTATGCTATGAAGCTAACTCAATTAAAATAGGAGCATTTTGAATGAGCGAAAATGGATAAAGAAAACGTGAACTCGAAACTTAAAAATTTTCACCTAAGGGAATGATAATACATTACTTGAGAAGTTTAAGATAAAAAGAGGCAACCTATGTCTCATATACTAACCCTAGACACACATAAGAGAAGAGTGTCATCAAGGAGAGTAATTAGGCTCGTTCCTTAAAGGAGGTCTATCTTGAACTTGGTAAACGTGTCATAATGATATTAGGTATTCATTTCATCATCCCTAAATATAGTTATCCCTTGCAAACCCATTTAAACTTTTAGGCGATTTTTCTTAAAATTAGCCCTGCCAAGAACCACTCCAAACTGAGGCAATCAGGAGGTTTGCCTTAGTTATGCCAATTCATAAGCAAATGTTATCATAGATAATTCAATTTCTTTATAATGAAGAAGAACTTCGAATTATATATACCTCACTCAGGCTTATACATTCATTTAAACACCTCAAGCCTATAGACTTTTCCTAAACACTTTAAAGCTATATACACTTCTCCCAAGCTTATACATTTTAAACAATGGTTTTAAGGCTTCAAATCCCATCAAGTGAAAACTCAGCAATGGAAAGTAACCACCTTGACCTAAAAAAGAAAATAAAGGAAAAAGGAAAAAAGAAAAAGAAAAAAACAAGAAAGAAAAAAAAAAGAAGAAAGAAGAAAAGAAAAAAGAAAAGAAGTGGAAAAAAGAGATTGAAGATATTAGCAAGGTGATCACCTTCAAAGCTGAGCTAAATTACCAATAAAGCTTGAAGTATAAACTGGTGATGGTATCCAAAGACTAAACACTTTAAATTCCTAAGCCTAAAAGCAAAGCCCTCATTTTATGATCTCACTCGCTTTACTATCCGTGATAAAACTTTTTTTACTAAAAGAATAGACTTATCTTCAACAAAATTTGCTCATGAAATTAGGGCAAGCCCATGTTTAGTTTCTCTAAGGTTCTTAACTTGTACACCCGAGACAGATGGTATATAATTTCTTTCAAAATTAACTAAGTACATTGATATCCATTTGTTTAAACCATTTACCAAAAGCATTACATTGCAAACCAAAAAAAAAAACCTATTGATTAATTAGAATGTACCACTTACAAGATAGGTTATAATTTTTGGAATTGATGTTGAGAGTAAAAACAAACCTATGGAAGTGTACGGAAGTCCAATTTGACTAAACATTTCAAGTAATGATATCTATCCCCTGAATAGAAAATTGAAGAGCTGAGTACTTTATCAAAAACGTAAATGATCATTTATCCCAAGTTAGAAATCAATACTTCTAAAAAAGTTCAGAGATCATGAATTATGCTCTAAGAAAAAAGATTGAGAGAATGAGTGATCAACGAGCAAAGGATAAGCTAACTCCTTATTTGTGATCTTCAGAGTTTTTGAGACTTTCTTACTTGTTAGCAACACAATTTTCTATCAAAGATTGTTTTTTTAATTTCTTGAAAAAAAAAAAAACAACTTTTCAAAAGAGAAATGATTTTTTTTATAAAATTATCAAGAGAGATTTCTTAAAAGAAAAAAAAAAAAGTTAAAATTTTCAAAGAATCATCAAAATCCCTCAAACTCTAGTCATATAATAATTTGTCAAAACTTATGAAAGTTTTCTTCCTTTCTAGGATCGCTTGATCATAGAAGCGCTATCTTATCTAGTCTTTTGCTAAAATCACTATCATATCTAGTCTTTTTCTAAGACTACTTGCTTAAAGGAGTGCAATCCTATTCCTTTCTAGGGTCACTTACTCAAAGGAGCACTATCATATCTTTTGTTAGATCATTTGCTCAAAGGAGTATCATTTAGTCATTTAAAAGATCACTTGATCAAGAGAGCACCGTCTCATTTTGTCTTTAATAAAATGTCATCTTATCTTGTCTTCAAAAGATCTCTCCTTTCAAGACAAATCTTGAAGAGATCTATCCTCTTTGGATCACTTAACCAAAATGAATCTCAAAGAGATCTATCCTCTTTGAATTATTAAAACAAGTCTCGAAGAGATCTATCCTCTTGAATTAACCAAAAGAAATCTCGAAGGGATCTACCCTCTTTGGATTATTCACCAAGTCAAAAAGAAATCTCAAAGAAATCTATCCTCTTTAAATTATTCATCAAATCAAAACAAGAAGTCTCAAAGAGATCTATCATCTTCGGATTATTCACCAAAATAAAAAAGAAATCTTAAAGAGATCTATCCTCTTTGAATTATCAAACCAAAGGAGGTTTTTTGAAATCTCAAAGAGATTTATCCTCTTCGAATTATCAAACCAAAGGAAGTTTTTTTTAAATCTTAAAGAGATCTATCCTTTTCGGATTATCAAAACAAAGAAAGTTTTCTTGAAATCTCGAAGAGATCTATCCTCTTCGAGTCATCCATAAAACAAAGCAAAAATCTTGAAGAGATTTATCCTCTTCGGATCATCTATAAGAAAAAGGCGATCTCGAAGAGATCTATCCTCTTCAAATTATTCATCAAACCAAAAGAAATCTCGAATAGATCTATCTTTTTCGAGTTATCTACCAAAGCAAGTTTTCTTGAAAAATCTCGAAGAGATCTATTCTCTTCAGATCATCCATCAAAAGAAGTTTCAAAAAGGATAGATCTTGAAGAGATCTATCTTTTTCGGATCATCCACAAAACCAGAATCTTGAAGTAATCTATTCTCTTCAGATCATCCACTAACCAAAACAAAGTTTGTGAAATCTCGAAAAGATTTATCCTCTTCAAATCATTAACCTAAAAGAAATCTTGAAGAGATCTATCCTCTTCAGATCATCCATCAAAACAAAGTTTTCTTAAAATCTCAAAAAGATCCATCCTCTTCAAATTATCTACTATACCAAAACATTTGAAGTCTTAAAGAGATCTATCCTTTTCAAGTCATCTACCAAAACAAGTTTTTAATCTTGAAGAGATTTATTCTCTTTGGATTATCCAAGTGAGGTCTGGCAAAAAAGGGTATTTCTTTTGTATTTGTAGCAAAGTTCTAATTGATTTTCACTATAAAAAGGGATAGATGTAAACACCTCATTTTTGTCATTTTTCATTTTGGTTAGTTAAGCTAAGTTGAGAAATAAATAAGAATGAACAAAACAAAAAAAATAAAAAAAAATTAAGAAAAAAACGAAAATTAAAAGAAAATAAAATAAAAAATAGAAAAAAGAGAGTCGAGTCGCATTGTATTGTATCGAGTCGAGTCAAGTCACATTGGATCGTTTAAGATCAAATCGGATAATGGTATGTGATTAATTTAATAAATCATTAAGTCATTTGAATTAAAATAATTTTAGTCCAGTTCAATATTAGTTAGATTTTTTATCTAAATTATATTAGGCTAAATTAAATTTATAATTTGTTAGATAAGTTATTAGGCTAAATTAAATTGAATCGGATCGAGCTCAATAAATAGAAAGCCCAAATAGGATTTCCAAAACCTAAGTCAAATCTTCATCATAGCTTTTGTTTGTTAAAAATTAAATCCATAATTAAAAGATACAAAAGATCCAATTGTTGGTTTATAAATAAGGATTTAACAGTAGAGTTAAAGACGTTCTTTTTTTTTTTCCACAATTAACATCCAACTCCCCGACAAAGTCTAAATTTCCCAATTTCAAAATTCAATAGCCTGACAATCCAATTCTCTCACAATTCTAAACTCCACAACAATGCGACTCCATCTGACAAAGTTGAAAGTCAACAAGCATGATCACAACTCTTTGATGCAATTCAAGGATCACAAGCACACCCCTGCACTTGTCATGCACACCACAAACTATACAAGATATCACTCAATTGCACAGTACACACACAATTCCACACGTCATAACACAATGACCAGTAAGCACCATCTCGATACGAGCACAAGTACGATCCACTTCCCAATCACAATGCATGATCAACACATGCAACTTGATTCATTTAGGTAAAAATTATTTTATTTTATTTCATTTTATTTAGTTAATTTAATTATCTTCACTTATTCATTTTCTTTTAGTGCAAGTAATTGCATTTTTTTAATAATAAAATTGTATTTTGACTTGCGGTTGAGGTATGTATCTTGCGGTTAAGGTATACATATCTTGTGGTTAAGATTTAAAAAAAATATATATATCAAGATATATATCTTATGGTTAGGATCTAAAAAAAATACGTATCAAAATATATATCTTACGATTAAGATTTAGAAAAGATATGTATCAAGATATATATCTAATAGTTAAGATTTGAAAAGATACACATAAAGATATGTATCTTCAACATATCTTATAATTAGGATTTAGAAAAGATATTTTTAACACGTAGTAGTTTTAATAATAAAAAAAAAAAATCTTAACTAGGGTTTTTAAAAGATTTAGTTAGTTAAGGTTTTCTTTAAATTCGGGAAAATTAGATTTCTTATGTTTTTTAAATAATAAATTGATAAATAAATGTAGACTTAGCTCTATTTTCAAAATAAAAATAACCTACCAACTAAATATTTTATAAAAAGGAACTACGGCAGGTTTGATCCCTACTAACGAGTACATAAGTACCTTCGGGACAACCAACTAAAAAAAATAAAATGCTTTTTTTTTTCTTTTTTCCTTTTTCTTAGAAATTTGCAATAAAAAAATCACATTAGTTATCTTTTATACATATAGGTATATTTTTAGTATTTTTGGGAAATTATAAAAATAAAGCCTATCAAAATTTTAGTAATTTTTACATGGTGACTTAGTCTTAATAGGTTAACTCCTGAACTCCATTTTTTTTTTTTTTGTTTGATTTTCTAAAAATTGTTTTCTTAGAAAATCCGTAGATTAGTAGTCAAATTAGGGTTTCTCACTTGAAAATCCTAATTTCATTTTTTACTAATTGAACTAGTTAGTGACTCTAATTTTTTTTTAATTTTTTTAGAAAAGTATTTCCATAGTTTTATATCAAGTAATTTATATTAAATAGGTTGAGCTTAATAAAAGTTAAATTAAGGAAACCAAAATAGAACTCAATAATAAATAAAATCAATCCGAGAAACTTCTTGGGAACATTCTACTCATGTTTATAAACAAAGCCTAAGTTTTAATTTCATCTAATTTCATGGAGATTTGATCGATTTTGAGGAGAAAATTTGAGGAAAAAAAAAACTGTATTGAAATTATTGCATATTAGCTTGATTTTTCAAGAAAAATTGAAGGGAGAAAGCTTGGGTTTTCCAAAAATTGAGTTAGACCTTTCGAAGTTCAATGTCTTAAGAGTCTAATTCCACCAACCACGCCTTGAGAACCAGTCAGAAACTACTCAAACTGGCTAAGTTTCATCTACCATTCATGTAAGTTTTTTCCCCTGTTCTTGTGTTCATAAACTTGTTCATTAAATAAAAAAAAAAAAGATTCTAGAAAAATAAAAATTGACATTTGTAAATAAAAAAAAAAAAAAAAGAAAATTCTTTAACTCTAATAGGTTTTAATTTACTGTGTTCTATTTACATACTTTAATTTAATTAATATGTTAATATTATGTTAATAGACTTTATTAATATGCCCCTGTTAATTTTTGCATGCTAGCATGATAATTTAGGCATAATAATAGAGTTCTAAATTAAATGTGTTGTGACATGGTTAAGTTTATGAATGTTAATTTTGCTTGTAGGCTTTAATAATATTTTCAAATAAAGATAGGTTTTCTTTTCCCATTTTTTTAAAATAAAATGTTTTCCATAAAAAAAAAATAAATTGGCCTTTTCCATATAGTTAGGGATTTTCCTAAGATTTTTCAAAAGTGGACCAAAAAACTTTTTTTCTCAAATTAATAAAATTTAATGAACTCAAAGTAAAAAGAGCTTTTCAAAAATAAAATAAACCAATAAACTAAAGTTTTCATTAGTTGAGAACTACGTAGGATTAATCCTACTTCATAAGTATGTAAGTACTTCAAATAGCCCAAAATAATAAAAAGAAATTATTTTTCTCTTTATCTTTTTAAAAAAATTTAAAAAGTTCAATTTATTTGAAAACCTATTGATGGTCCATTAAGTGATTTCATAGACTTTCTTTTATGAAAACTTTCATGCTTTAATAAGTTAGGCTCCGAATCTAAGTTTTTTTTTTTTTTTTCATTTCTATTTTTCTAAAAGTCTTTTAGAAGACCCATAGGCCAATAGCTAAATTAAGGCTCGTCTATCTATGGACCCTAATTTCACTTTTTTCCTAATTTCAATTGAGTGGCACCTCCCTTTTCAAAAAGTTTTTTTTTTTTTTTATAAAATCGTTTCTTAGTCTAGTCAAGCGATTTATGTTAAATCGGCCAAGCTTAATATAAATTGAGTTAAGAAAAAAGAGAAACTAAATAGCTTGACAACGGTCATTTCCTCCAACTCCTTTAACTCTTAGTTTTAAGCTAAGTGCATAGGTTCATCCAACACTTCATTCCATTTGAAAACATCTCCATGGCTCCTTACATTAGGTTAGATATCTACTAAGACAATCATAACAAGTCGGGCATTACCCTAAATAGCTTTGGCAAATTAGATATTAGTCATCTATCACATGAAAGTGGTCATCCCATCCATTATGATGATCAAATCATCTATCGTCTTAGGCACCTACCTTCCATGGCCACAGGTATCACTCTTAGCATTCACAATACGATAATGAACACTTAAATTAGACATCTTCACTCAACCAATAGAGCACAACAACTACTCAAACTTAGAAACTTCAAACCTCTCACAACACAAGTCAACACTTCTCCATTGCTACTACAATAACTCTATACTTTAGTAGATAGTACGTACTCAACCCACCACTCTCAAAAACCTAATAACCTTAACTTAATATAAACGTCAAGTAAACACTGCATCATAACTCCCAACAAACCTACTATAATAACATGCAACGGTAGCAAAATGCTCATAGCATACACACTCAACACTAGCAATTGAAATCGGATGTTTTGATACTAGGATATAACTATGGTGCACCCAAGAGCTAAATTATCACTAGAGCTTACCAAATGTCCAAAGTGGGTCCCTTTGATAGAAAAGAAAAGTGACATGGAAATAGCAAAACTAGAAAGCTGAGCCTCAAATATAACATACTTCGACTCATTCACGAACTTACTACAATATATAATATGACTCATAGATAAGGTAATAAGGTTATATACCACTCATTCTGTGCTAGGGAGCTAGATAAGAGTGAAAGGAAGACCTAAAGCTAAAAGCTTGCAAAAAAACTTGAGAAAGTATATTCGATATTAATAAAGAAGATGATATCGTCTGCTGTTATATAAGGGCTCTACTTATATATGCATGGATCAAGGTAACCTTCTAGAATGAGAAAAGATTAAAAGGATACATCTAAAATAGGAAAATGTTACATGTATAATCTAGATAAGGCAGGTGGGGAAGGGGTTAGGTAGTGTATGGAAACACTAATGGTCTATCTAACCATGTGGCACATAGGCATTGATGGATCATCTAGTAGAAGAAGAAAAACAAGTATGGTGGCGAATTCTATAACCAAGTAAGAGAAAGGTCTTCATATAGTTCAGAATCTGGGCAGTACAGTTCAGAATCAAATTGAAAGTCTTTGGGTCAAGTAGTCCAAGCTATTGAAGCCCTCTAAGAAAGTCAAAGTATGTTTTGGGAATGGGCTTAATAGCTTAAATGGGAAAACTACTTAACTGGAAGTGATGAAGGAGAAAGCTTTAGATAAGAGCCTACTCATCTGGTTACCAAGGACTTGGGAGACCAATGCTTGGACTCCTTGGAGATGGCCTTAGCTAATTGGCTTAGAGCTTAGTATATGAGCTCTAGTGCTTAGTAAAGGCAAAGAAGAGGTTAGATTAGTCGAATTCCCATCATGTGCTCTAGCCAAGTGAGGATTCAACAATCCTAGATTTTAAGTAAGATTTGCTTGCAAGGCTTATGAACACGTTATGATTGATGAAAGGTAAGATTGTATAACTCTTTAGTTAGGAATTTATTGCTCTCTATATGGTAAAACTGGCATTCTTTATGTAGGGCTGAGTAGCTCTCTTACTGGAGTTGGTCTCGGTTCTCTTGTTTGTCTATTGTTGTTCCAGATGTCGTCTAGCATTCTTGGGTGATGTAAATGGTAGCTTTCAATTGAAACTTAGCAACAAGACCTTCACTTCTTCTACTATTACATTAAGTGCCACATTCATGTCGAAATGCAGGATCTTGAGCATAGGACATTGAAACATGAGAGATAATCTCATAGGGATTCATCTTGGCATTGGCAGATGGTCATGAGGTATGATGCATCTATCTTCGGTTGTTTACTTGTCATGAAGTTTTAAATATTAGACTTGCCAAGTTCTTCAAAGCTCATAACAGAGTTAGGCTTAAGGACACAATACCAATTACTTACAGCATTTTTTAGAGTGTTTGCAAAGGCTTTACAAGCAATGGCATCAAAGGCGCCGTGTAAATCCATTATGGAGGTATAGTAAGTCATGTGGAGTGTAATTTCTGTTGTATCATCATATGTCTCCATCTTAATGATCTTGATGTTTGGAGAAAGGGTTTCCTCTCATATAGCATGGACAAAAGGAGAACCTCTTATTGAAAATGTCTTCCAAATGTCAGTTTGCTCTTAAGACTCCTTGGCATCTTAAAGCTTCTTGATCATGCCATTAATCATGTATAAGGTAAACTTTATTGAAACTTTTAGATTGTGCTTTGAAGTTCTCAACTTATAACCTTTGGCACATTCCATTATGTGACGCAACAAGCATCAAATACCAAGATCAAACTTGTAACTTAGGTTATGATATATTGTCATTGCAATTTCGTACTGACTAATGTTTTGCATTGAAGCCTCTTCCAATGCAACAAGCTTTGAGGTGAAGCATTTACTTTTAGCCATTTATTACTGTAGTTGAATGATAAAGTCATATGTTACTTATGGCCTTGGGTTGCCTAAGGCTAAGTAGTCAGAGGTTCTAAGTTAGTATTTAAGTTAGTTTGTGGTTATTTTTAGAAGGTTTTAGTGTTTTGAATGTCTCTTGTATTAGACATGGTGTGTAGTGCATTTGTTGGAAACAACCACAATGTCAATGGTTGAAAGTTCTCTTAGACTTATTTGTCTAGCTAAATGATATGCCTAGGAGTTTAGTTATTACAAGCACTTACGATAGCAGGATTAGACTAAATGGATGCTTCAAAATATTGAAGAAAGTAGAGTAAATAAGACTATAAACTAACTAGAATAGATGACATGAAGCTGCTCAAAGGATATAATACACCAACAAACATAACATGACTTGACACTTCACTTAATATGATGCATAAGTTAATGTCAAGGTTCACCCGTCACTAATTATAAGCTACTTGATAAGATTAGATAAGAGTGTATGGGAAAATGGACTTCAAGGGGGTTGTCTCATAAGAACATGAATATTCAATGTAAATATTCGAGATAAGGTCATTCTAGCTTACAATGAGAAGAGACTATTTATAGTAAGTCCCTAGGACAATATTTAAAAAAATAAAAAAAAATTATAAGAATGTATATACGAAAAGGGAAATCCTAATATATACGAAAAAGGTAAAAGGAACAAAAGACAAAAAGAGAAAATCATACAATGTCAGGTGATGCAAATAGATAGCAGTACAACGTTAGTTTCATACTAGAATTCTTTGAACATAGCAAGTGGAAAGAGTCAAGATGTGTGGAGACAAAGGCTGAGACATGAAGGAGATGCCGTGAGAGTTGGGCAAGAAGCTGAGAGAAAAATACTCGGCTAGGGAGATAGATCTCTTTACTTAGCAATAGACTCTTGGCAAGCGAACATCCAATCACTTGGCATAGAGATCTTGACTAAAGGATAGTTGGCATTGATACTCGAACAAAACATAATATAACTACCCAAAGCTCCCAAGGAATTCAACCATCCTCCTTTAGCATACTGTTTTCCGTCATCGGTGGGTTGATGAGAAAGAATCATTTAAGTGAAGGACTGAAGGCGTCTAAGGTGTACGTGAGTGATTAGGCCAGTAGTCGATAACCTTTCACTAAGTTTGATATTGGAACTACAAAAGGGAATATATGAGCTAATAATATGCCAAGGTTAGTTTCGACGTATGCACTTTGACATTCAAGTCTGTAGAAGGGCTCAATGAAAAGGGATAATATTCCATATCAACATACAAATGAGATAAAGATAGAAAACAAGTTTGCACTTAGGTCAATATTATAGTTTGAATCTCTAGGGTGCAATCCTTTTCTGCAGTATGCTAAAAAGGTTTTATTGGAGGGACTAGGCCCTTGAGATTAGGCCATGTGGACAGCGATTATTTATCATATCCTGTACTTCTGTCTTCGGGATAGTGGCGAGTAAGTGGCAATGTATCTTCCTTAGTAAGGTGCATATCTCCTGTCGGGTGTGCGTCCCCCTATGTAGTATGGGGATAACTTAGAGCAAGTGAGGATTCATATCAATGATGCCACTTTGTTGTAGTCTCCATACTATTAAGATGTGTTAATGTCAAGTCTCTCCCCTCAAAGGTCTTTAGTTTCGGCAGGAAAGTGGATCTAGTGCTTAAGAGAGAGCGGCATGGTTCAGTAAGCCTTTGTAGGCCCAGGAGATAGGCCAGACGTCTAAGTGGTGTAATTTGACGTATAACAACTTTAATTAAAGTTGTATAAAATTAAGGATAAAAGGATAGTGACCTGCACTTTCTAAAATGATTTGCACTATGCTTGGTTGTTTTTATAAGGATACAATAGAATTTGTATTCCTTCCCTATAAAGGCTATTATTTTGTTTGGTTTGGATTGTTATACCGCAAAGCTCCTATTATTAAGAAATAGTGTATTGGAATTCCTTCATATAACCAAAGAACAGCTATTTCATAGTTTTTTAAAGAATATTTCCATATCTATACATGAGAATCTAACCTTACCATGAAGCCTCAAACTAGGATGTGGGTATATTGGCACTTTTTTACGTATTCCTGATCTATTGCCAATATCAATTTAAGTGCAACAGGAAAAAAAAAAAATTTAATTGCTAGTGCTTATAGTTTTGTTCTTATTTTTTTCATTCGCACATTTTTTTTGCTAAAGTAAGTTTTAAGATTTTTTTTCCATAGTTTTTTTAGCATTTTTATAAAATTCAAAAAAAAAAAAAAAAGGAATCATAGAGACGTAAGTTTAAGTATGTATATTGTTGTTGTCAATTATAGAAATCTTTTTCCTGTACCTTTTTTTTTTTTTTCATCAAGACTATTTACGTCAAAATTAAGCAAATGTACATTTCCTCATCTTCTTTATGCTCAATGCTATAATTACTAGTAACTTTCATGATAATTCGTTAATACTTTTGTTATATTTCATTTAACAAATATTGCTATAGATAAGATACACCATTTGAACATCAAGTTTCTTTTTTTTTTTTTTTTTTTTTTGAGTTTAAATATAAAAGATATAAGAAAATACAAGTATAAGAGTCCGTAAATCAAATTATGTTGATATGCTAATGGGGTATTTTTTTTGGGGTAAGTCATCAATCAAGACTTTTATCTTTTTGGGCATTTTTTTTAGTAACATTGTCTTTTCTTTTGAGTTAATGTCATAATTTATATATTAACTTTATCACCTTCTACAATTATACAGCAAAAATTTTGATTTGTATAATTATACATCTAATTAAAGATTTACTTATTACATTTGCACTTCAACTAACTTCAATTCACATCTTTAATTCAGTCAATATGGTGGCCACCTACAATCTTAAGGGGTTGCTTGACCTCGATAGAAGGTTGCTAATTACCTCTTACAAAACAGTAGATCTAACTTACTTAAAAAAATATAAGTTGCAAGGCTCACTAATAATTTTATGTGGTCATCCATTGACGGTTATAGGCGGTTGTCCACGATCCTAGGGTCATTCTAACCCCCTAAAATCATAAGTGATCATACTATTAGCTCATTGTACTAACTGAACTAACGATATAATATAAATAAAAATTAATTTATATATAGATAGTAAAAAATTAAATTTTCAGTTAAAATATATAATTAGATAAATTAAAATTCTAAATATATAACTGGAAAAGAAACAATGTTGAAGTACAAACCGTAATATTATCCCATTTTCTTTTTGGTAATACTTATATAATAGTGAAGAAATTAAATTATTATCTACCAATTTTTTTACAACTTTTTAGTAACAATGTAATTTTCAGTATTGTTAATGGAAAATCAACGTATTGTTTTTTTTTTAATTTTAATTAATTCGTCGGATTTGCTACAGGTATATCCCATGAGGGATGGCCTACCACCATGCAACGTACTTCCATGAAGTTGGAAAGAAGCTGATGGAAGCCGACGTAAACATGAACATAGGTGCCGACATTTGGGTCACTAGGTCGGCGGTTTCACAATTGACGACGAAGCCAAAAAGGGGTATCGCCCGCCTCTTTGCCTATGACCTCTGCCTACCATTTATATGTGATACTTGCTTTATATGTGTCTTTATCTAAGTGTTTAAACATTATTATTATTATTTACAATTGACGTAATGTATTAATATAATTATTATTTATTAATTATACATCGATATAAAAGGCATTTTAAAAATTACACATCACATCACGCATCAATACTATCAATTTTTCTTTTCTTTTCTTTTTTTTTTTTTCACTATACGTCCATGTAAAACGCATTTTAGAAGTTCACTCTCCTCATGTAACGACCTCCTCTATAAATGATGCGAAATTGGTTTCAAATGGTTTGCTTTCCACCTGTCCTCGAATCCATTATTGTAACATTTCTTCTAGAATTGTGCACCCACAACAAATTATAAATTTTAGAGAAAAAAAAAATATTTTGTGATTATTTTTTTAATTTCCAATGTGACTCCTTTAACCATGTTTTTTGTTTTATACCATCAATGTTTAGAATTACTATTTAAGTCCAGAACTTTTCTACGGTCCTGTTCACTATTTTTACGTGATTAATATCGCTCTCTATCATATTATTAATTTAATATTCATTAAATCTAAATCATTAAACTAATTGTATTGTCACCCATCTAAATCTAATAAATATTAAATAAATAGTTAAATAAAAAAACTAGACCAATTCCATTAAAATCATAAAAATTCCCTGAACTACCTCCCATTAATTCCGTTAAAACATCTTTTAAGAGTTAATACATGTCTAATTCTACTACATCCATAATATATCAACAAATTAATATGATTTAAAATGTTGACTTAAATAATAAGACTGAACTAATAAAATTAAAAAAGTTAGATAACATCACTAGTAAAGAAAGAAAAGAAATAAAATTTGGTATAATCACTAAGCCACTCATACTTGGCCATTCCCTAACCCTTAAATAGCTGGCCACTATGAATGATTAAAACTAAAAAATAAAAACACTGTAATTTAGAGATACTATTAGACGAGCCATTACAGGGTTTTCGATCCAAGGCTCGATCTAAGGCTTAATCCTATAGGGTTTTGGATTGAGTTTAGAAAATAATTCTCAAACTCTATAGGGTTTTGGGTTAAGTTTTGGGATATAGAAAAAAAAAAAACCAATGGAAAACTCAAACCTGGTTAAAAATAATAATATGATATTAGTAATTTAGTATTAGTTATAAATAATAAAATATAATAATTAATAAGGAATATCTTGTTTCTTTCATACTTTATCTTTCGGAAAAATTTTAGCATCATCTCTTTCTCTCTTACATTTTTTTGTGACTCTTTTCCCTCACCTTTGCTCTATCTCTCAACCAATCGACCACATTCCTCAATTTTCATATCTCCTTTTCATTAATCATGTATTAAAATAAAAAGATATTGGTTTAATCTTAAATAATCATACATCATTTGTTTTATTATTTAAAAGAGTCTATAAGCCATTTGCTTTAATTTTGTGTGTACACTCACAAATCCATTTTTTTAATACTAACGAGTCGGGTTAAGTTTTTAATAGGTTTCACAAAAACCTATAGAGGCAAAGTAAAAATCCTGTAAGGTACCTTATAAGGTTTTGGGAACCCTTATAAGATAACGAGTCGAGTTCAAGTTTTGTAAAACACGTTCCAAACCCACCTTGGTGGCATCCCTACAGTAATTGGGAGATAATGGAAAGATAGAAAGTAGGTTTTCAATAACTACCATAGACAAAGTAAATTATAACGTCTAATCGTGTGTGATTTGTTTGTTTATAAAATCAAAATTAGCTCTTACTTATATATCTTCATGTATGACATACTTTTAAAGGGTTCGATAAAGGAGGTGATTTCATTTTATAGCATCAACTATTGATAACAAAGAAAAAAGGTCAAGTGTACTTAAATGAAAACTAATTACACTATATGCATCCTTCCACTATGTTTAGATTGGAGGAAAGAAAACCAAGGGAAGGAAATGGAGATATAATAATTTGTTCCACTTATTTGGAAACATTAAAAAAAAAAGGGAAGGAGGGAAGTTTTTTATATAAAATTTTCACTAGGTCCAGAGAAAGTGATTCTCTCCAATATGAAGAGAATTGGAAGGAATGTAAATTTAGATAAATGCTCTTTTACTAAAACCATATTTTGTAATTTTAAAAGCATTTTGGTAATTTACCAAATTTAAAAAAATATATATATATCTACTTGATATTCCTTTTACTCCAAAGTCGTTATAACCTAATAGCATCACCATTTATCTCCGATTAGAACAAACCAAGATTCAAATCCCCCTTCCCTTAAGTTATATCTACAATTGGCAAAAAATAACTTTCATTCAACAATCATTTATTTCAATTTCCTTTATATCCAAATAAGAATGATCCTTTCATTTTCTTTCCTCCCTATTTTTTTTTCTCTCATTTTCTTTTCTTCCACTTTTTTTTCTTTATCCCAAACATAGTGTCCATGACTAGCTACACCGAACTATCAAATAATCGAAAAATGGCTAAATGATAGATGGGTGGTAGTCTAGCACACCATATTTAAAAGGAAATCGTTAATAGAAAAGAAAACTTACTTGAAAACCCAATAGGTACAATTGAATTACAATAGGGTGGTTGGGTCACGATCCAACTATCTTGTGGTTGTTTTTTAGCCATCTAAGGCCAAGGAAAGTTTAGTATGATTTTTGAGAGTGGTGTGAACCAAACTCCCTCTTATGGTGGTTGGCTATTTATGATTTTTTGAGTAGTCAATAATGTTTTTCCTTACTTTTTCTATTTTTCTCTCCAAATTTTCTTCATTTTTATTTTTTTTTATTTTCTAAAATTCTTAGTTCCTTATTAACAAAATGTTCAATATTATACTTTAAAACTCGTAAATTTAACACCTAGTTCATGGAACTCTTCTATTTATCAAATTCTCAAAAAGTTCGACAAAATAAAAAGGTAAATACTCAATAATTATAAATCCTCTTTAAAGAATATTTTTGAATTCGTCTTTTTACCCCAAAAAAACAAAAATGTAAAACATATTTAAGTTCATTGCGCTCTAGTTTGTTAAAAAAAGCTTCAACGTTCTTAAATATTTGTCAAATTAGTTAAAAAGTTCATAAATCTGCTTAAGTTCTTAAAAAAAAAAAACGTCTTGTCGGAAATTATTTTAAATATTGTAGAATTAATTGAATGTTTGTAAACCTACAGCAGAATCTTAAGTTCAGTTTTTCGTTAAAAAGTATTTAAAACTTCGTAGCAGGCCATAGATTACACAACTTATCTTATATCTCGCAAATGTATCTAAAAGTCATCAGAGGCTATAGATTTATGAAAATATTAAAAAGTTCGTAAAGGGACTTATTACTTTGTAGTTTTACTTTATAATCCAAAACTCCACATAAGTTTATAACTGGACTCTATGATCTAAAAAAGTTACTTCATATTTCATAAATCCACATAAAATTTCATAATTTATGTCATTTTCATAAATTGCGTAAAGCCGCTTTTTTTTTCCCCCCGTAAAATCTCAATAAAATGTTGTTAAAGCTCTTCGAATCGTAATTTTCACTTATTTTAATTTTGCTCTAATGGTTGTAACATCACTCATAGTCTTGCTTAAATTCGTAGAAACACTAAAAAAATTAATCACCAAATGTTCATTACATTGAATTTTTACGCACATTTGCGCAATTTTACATACGAAAATATTTGTCAAATCACTATATTTTTCACAAATACACTCCGAGTTTGTAAAACCACTATAAATGTTCATATATCCTCGTCAATTCATAAATTTACTGAAAACAATAATTGAAAAGTTCATAAAATTGCGGGTCAAGCTTCCATCCAAGGGAAACCAAAAACATCCTGCTTCTACCATATCGAAGATGTAAACCATGATGCCTTGAGGCATGCGATACAAAGAGAAAGGAATTCCACAACTTCCTTTTCTTAACAGTGAATACTTTGGGCTTGATAATTCTTAGCAAAAACGCGTTCAAATTCTGCAAATGGGTCTACGTAATGTTCTTGAGGAAGCCGAAGAACTTAAGAGAGTATGGCAAGTGGGTGCTCATCACCGGAGCAACGGATGGAATTGGAAAGCCTCTCGCACTCGAGTCGGCGTCCGAAGGCCTTAACGTGGTCCTAATCGGCCGAAGCCCATCCAAACTTGAAGATACGTCTAATGAGATAAGAGAAAAATATGGCACAGGGGTTGAAGTCCGAAGCATTGTCATTGATTTTGCAAAATTTAGTGGAGAGGGAATCGTTATGGCAATTGAGAGAGAAATAAAAGGAGTTGATGTCGGAATTTTGATCAATAACGTGGGTATAACTTGCGACCATGGGAGGCACTTTCATGAAGTTGAAACGGAGTTGATCGAGAGTCTCATAAAGGTTAACATAGAAGCGGCCACCTGGGTCACTTGGTCGGTCTTTCCTAGAATGTTAGAAAAGAATAAGTGGGGGGTATGCCATGTATGCCTCTACTAAAGCGTTAAGTTTTCTAACCTTTTCATGTGCAACTGGTTTATATCCATGCCCATATTTTTAATTGTTTGGATACCCTTTTTAAATACATATATACTTCTCACGTTCATTTTTAATTGTTTGGCAAAAGAAGATGCACAAATTTGACCTAAACAATGGCGCCAAACATTGAAGTGATTCTCACCAAGCTACAATAGACTCAAATCTGGCCTTATTGACATATTATATTGTGACCATTCAAAGTTAATTTAAAATCTAGTTTTGCACTTCTTATCTCAAACCCCTTCTCATTCTGATCCAGCCAGCTTCTAGTCATTCTTAGGTTTTGATCATCCTATGCTTTTTACTGCTTCCAACTCTGACCAACATCACTTCTTCTTATCAAATTCTTCTTCTGAAAGCTCCACAAATTGTAATCCAATCTCGTTCGCATCAGTTTTTGCATTTAAGCTTTTGTTACGACATGCTATGGATTTTAAACTATTGATACAACGTGCTTATGAAGCAAGCTTTTACTCATGGCACCAGACGAGATTTTTATTTTTTTTTCTTCTAAAATTACTAGAAAAAAGAAAAGTGAGATCGCTTGTTGGGAATATTATCGTGTTATACCTTTGAATATAATCCTTCTCTTAGTTTCCTTATCCTTTGGAATTTTGTCTCAATCTTGAAACTTCCAGATTCATGACGATGTTCTCAAGATTCATAAGCTTGGAATATCGCCAACCTGGCATCGACCTTCAATGTCAAGTATGGTTTTCATTACTATTTCTCTTATTTGTTTATAGTGCTTTATTAATTTCTCATTCTTCAACCAGTATACATTATGTGAAAGATACATAATATTAACCGGTGGATGTATCATGAGTAATATTAATTTGGTAGGGAGGACCAAATTTAATATATTAGTGTATGAAATCATAAGGTCAGGGATAAGCCCAAAGGGGGCCAACAGGTGCCATGACCTATAGAAAAATATCATAATCATAAAGCAAAAAAAAAAAAAATTACCAAGGTCACGCTGCAATAAGCATTTGATCAAGTTCTATAGCCATGGATGAGATATGTATTCAAATAAACTATGTGAGGAAAAGTAAATATGCAGAATATGAAGTAAATAGAAAGTGATTGGGAAAAAGTGATTTTCTATACTCACTAAATAATTTATATATACATGTACAGAAGGAAAATAAAGTCTATTATAACTAACACAAACTAAACCAAACTAAAGCGTACAAACCGCACGCGTGTTATAAATTACAAAGTGTTATTAATACTAATACTAACAGCATACTAACATAGCCACTATCCTTACCCCCCACCACACCCATACCCACCCCCTTGGAGCTTCCTGCAAGCCTAACTTGCTCCTAAAAAACAGCAAGGATGATTCAATAACAAACTTTGTCATGATGTTTGCAAGTTGCAACTTGAAGGAACATGAAGTACTTGAAGGAATCCAAAAGCAATTTGATCACAGGTGAAATATACATCAATGTCTAAATGCTTTGTTCAACCATGCAAACATGGATTAAGAGCAATTTGTATGGTAGATTTGTTGCTACAACATAATGAAACAGGAAATGAAATTACAACTCCTAAATCATGAAGAATAAAAGAAGTCTACAGTAACTCTTTAGTAGTGTAGGCCATACTCCAATTCTTAGCCTCAATAATGGAAGTAACAACCGTACATTACTTTTTAGTCTTCTACGAAACAAGAGCTGAGCCTAAAAAGATATAATACCTAGACAACGATTTGCAATCCAAACTAGAAGACCCCAATCCGCATCAAAATAAGTAACCAAATTCAAAGAATTATTAATAGAAAAGAGAACGCCCAAAGTTGATGTGCCCTTTAGATACTGAAGAGCATGAAATAGAGCATCAAGATGTGTTGTACAAGGAGCTATAACAAATTGACTAAGCAAGTGGACCATAAGACATATATCAGGACGTGTGAGTGTTATGTATAATAAACGTCCAACAAGTCATCTTTAAATAGTTAGATTAGGAAGTAAATCACCACAATTAGTAGAAAGCTTCAAACCAGCTGGTAGAGGAAATTTTGTTAGCTTTGTAGCAATGTAATTAGCATCAATTAATAGATCGAGAACAAATTTCCACTACTACAAGAGTGTACTTAAACTTATACGATAAAACTTAAGCACTCTAACCCCGACCCACCCAACCCAAAAAAGAAGAAGAAGAAGAAGAAGAAGAAAGAGAGTAAGTCAAGATCCTTTATAATAAATTGTACATCAATAGCAACCTTAAAGGAAGAAATAGATTATTTATTTATCCATGATATTAACATATCATCTACATAAAGCAACACTAGTAAGAAACTATCATTAGTAGTCATAGTGAATAAAGAATCATCATGTCTAGATTAGGTAAAACCATAAGAGACCAAAAGCTTAGTGAGCTCAACATTCCATTGCTTAGAAGCTTAGCGTAAACCATATAAAGACTTCCATAATTTACAAACTTGAGAAGGTTTAGCCTTAAGATAACCTTTGGGTGGAATCATGTATAACTCCTCATCTACATACCCATGCAAGAAAGTATTATTAACATTAACTTGATGTAAGGGCTAACTCTTTGATGTTGCTAAGGTTATCAAAATATGAACAGTGCTAAGTTTAGCAACCAGTGAAAATGTGTCATGAAAATCTATTCTTTCCTTTTGTGTATAACTTTTATCAAATAATCGGGCCTTATATCACTCAACCATACCATTCGGTTTATACTTGATTTTAAAAACCTACTTGGAACCAATTTCTTTCTTGCCTTTTGGGAAAACTAGTAAGCTTCCAAGTTTTATTATTTTCTAAAGCATCTAATTCTTTTTTATTAGCATCAAGCCATTCTTCAAGTTTATAAGATTGAGAATAACAAGTTAGTTCTCGAATAATTAACACATTAGCTAATGAAGCCATGTAATCAAGTGGATAAGAATGTAAAGTAGATGAATCAAACAGAGGATATCAAGTACGGGAAAGAGGACAACTTGAACTAGAATGTATAGCATCAGATAAGAGATTAGAACCATAACAAAAGGCAACAAAATCTGAAAGCTAACCAGGAAACTTATAAGCCTTAGTAGATTTGCATAATGAAGCTGAATTAGAAACAACAGCTGGTACATCAGAAGTAGAATTTTGTTTGTCATTGTGTAGTTCATGAACAGCAAATTGATTATCATAACTATAATTATCACTAGAAACATTTGAAATAGTATTATTGTCAACTGAAGAACCACCAGAAATATTGCAAATAACATCAGCATTATCATGAAGAGTAATATATGGCTGAGAAGAAACTGCAATAGGACTAAGCAAACCATTTGAAGATTTCTCAATCAACTCAATCTTGAAGGGAAATATCTCTTTATAAAACACCACATCCCTACTAGTGAACAACTTTTGATTATGAAGATAAAAAAAAGTTTATAACATTTTTTCCCATGCAAATATCCTAAGAAAACACTCTTAATACCTCTAGCAGCAAATTTTTCCTTAAAAGGCAAAGTATTAGCAACATAACAAAGACAACCAAGTACTATTATATAAGAATAATCTGGTTCCTTTTCAAATAACATTTCAAAAGGTGTTTTCTAACCAAGTTTCACCATAGGCATTCTATTAATTAGATACGTCACATTCAAAATACAATCACGCCAAAATTCTTTCAGCAAATTTACATGAGCTATTAAGGCCCTAGAAGTATCTAATAGATGCCTACATTTTTTGTCAACTACCCCATTTTGTTGAGGAGTATATACCATAGTTTTTTATATACAATTCTTAGGTCACTAAGCATGGATTCATAAGTTTGAGAAACAAATTCTATCCCATTATTCGATCTCAAGAACTTGAGAGTAACTCTAAAATGATTATGAACATACTTGAAAAAGCTATTCAAAATATTAGTATTTGATGCTTATGTCTCATCAAATATGTCCAAGTGCACCTAATGAAATCATCAACAATGATCATAAAATAAGTAGCACCATCATAAGAAACCACGCTATAAGGACCCTAAATATCCACATGTACAAGATGAAATATTGTCATTGAACGAAAACTACCATTATTAAATGGTAGCCAATGAAATTTGGCCTCTTGACAAGCTTTACAAGGATTATTATCAAAATCCAAATGTTTATAGCAATTCAAATGCTTCATTTTTGCCTAAGAAATGTCTTCAAATCTAGCATGAACTACATCAGCTAAGCTACCTTTATCACTGTCATAAGAAACTTTACAAGCAACAGAGGATGACTGGGTTGCCAGGTTTTTACTGTAATCTTTAGCTTCTAGAACATAAAGCCCATAATAAGCTCTTGCAGATGCTACATAAGATTTTTCATTTCAAGTCTTGAAATGTACAAGAAAAGGAATCAAAGATGACTGACATAGAATGGGTTTCTAAGAGTTTACTAACCAAAAGAAGATTGCAAGTGAAATTAGGAACATGAAAAACACCTATAATGTCAAAGAATGAGAAATTCAAATGGAACCAATCTCAGAAATTGATTTTAAAGTACTATTTGGCAATTTAATCTAAATAGGGTGAGAAAGAGAATTTATATTGTGGAAAAGACCAAGATATGGTGACATGTGATCGATGGCTCCAATATCAACAACCCAAGAGTTCAAATTGTTATTCAAAAAGGCAACAACAACGTATTGAAGTACCCGCAAATTGAATAAGATTTGCTTTAGCATTGGATGACTACCTACTTACCTTTCGTCATATGCTTCATTTCATAACACAAAAACTAAAGCTTGTCCTAATCTACTCCATTATATTCATAGCTGCAATCGTCATTAGCTATGTTATCATAATGTCCCATATGATCAAAAGGAGTAGTCATACCTGAAAAAGAACCATCTCTATTTTTAACAAACATATAAGCTGAAGAAAATCTCTTCCCTGAACTCTTATTCATGTGTCTTCTTTTATACCACTCAAGATATCCAATCAATTGAAAGCAGTTTCCAATCACACGACCTTCATTCTAATAATACCGACAAAACAACTTACTCTCCATACATTTCTTATCAACATACTTTTTATTAGAATCTGCCGTATTTGTAAACAAAACAAAAGCACCAGCATCGATAGGGAAAGACAAAGTAATTTGACATTGTTCAATCTATAAGACAAGATAGAAGACTTGGTCAACATTTGATAATGGTTCCATCAACAAGAGATGATTCCTAGCACTCTCATATGTCTCACTAAACTCATTGCAACAGCTTAGTTTCTGACTCAAAAGCTGCAACTCTATCATTTAATTTGCATGTACAATTATTCACAACACCACACATACACGTTGGATAACTGTGTAATGCACTTAATTCATCCCAAAATTTTCTTAGTTTGTTGTAGTAAACACAACGGAAATATTTCCTTGCTTCATTTTACTGAGTTTATATTGTATCTAAAAGATTAAAGGTCCATCATTCATTCCATATTGTTCTTTGATTTAAGTCCACAATTCAACAACTAATTGTGCATAAAGAAATGTTTGAGCAATCTCACTAACCATAGAGTTAAGCAACCAACAACGCACCATGTAATCATACCTTATCCATCTCATTAAATCAAGTGAATCATCATTTGGTTGTTCAATTGGACCATCAAAATAGCTTAGTTTCATCTTAGCACCTAAATCCATCCAAATTTTTTTATTCCACACAAGATAATTGTTCCCATTGAAAAGATTATTTCTTATTACTATACAAGAATTAATGGAATTAGAAATATAAAATGAATCCATATTAACTTCAACAAGAACTAAGGCATTGTTCAATTGATTCGAAGGAACAACCATACTGATTATCAGTTTTAAATCTAACAATAAATCCAATCAATTCATATGCTATAGCATGTATATAGAAAAATTGAACAACTCCAAATCCTAATTTCAAATAACCAATAATTATCAACAATTCTAAGTTAAGCTTTGATACCATGTAGAAAAGTGTTAGAATTGTAAAGTAAAAATATTACCAGGATCATGTTACAATAAGCATTAGATTAAGTTTTGTAGCCATGGATGACATACATATTGAAAGGAAGTATGTGAGGAAAAATAAATATGTAGATGATGAAGTGAATAGAAAGTGATCAAGAAAAAGTGATTTTCCTATATTCACTAAACAATTTCTATATACATGTCCAAAAGGAAAATAAAGTCTATTATAACTAAGCTGAACTAAACAAAAGTGTACAAACTGCATTCGTGTAATAACCATATGTATTATATATTACGATGTTACTAATACTAACAGTATGCTAACATGGCCCCTAAGCCCAAAAGGTAGTTAAAAATAAAGTAAAGCTTATTGAATTGAATGGTAAATAATAATAATAATAATAATAATAAATGTAAAATGAATAATAACACAAACCTTTTCCTAATCACACCATGGCCCATATACTGCAAAACAAGTAATTGATATCAAGTTGGTATATCAAGTGTTTACAAAGCAAGCATCAAGTTCTTAAAACCTAGGTTTGCTATTAGTTACCAACATATAAGGTCAACAAATTAGGATATTTCATTTTAGTTAATTAGTGCCAACTTGCATAATAAATATTAAGCCTTACAAGTTGAATTTTATTTTTCCCTCAAAAATCAAAATAGTTGAGTTTTAAATACATTTTTTTTAGATTTGAAAAAATATCTTAATTAGTTGGAATGAATAAATTTAAAATCAATCAATGTTTTCTAATTTTCTTTTCTTATTAATCAAAGTAAAGAAATTTTCACCTTTAAATTCAATCAAATCCACTTCTAAAATTATAATTTACCATATTTATGACTTCTTTTTAATATATCAATAAATTGCATTATTTATTGATAAAACATAATAATATTTCACTAATTCTCCCTCTTTCTTTTTATGGTGAATAATCAATTTGTAAATACAATATAGCATTCATAAGTATACTATTATGTTATAAAATCATTCTTTTTTAAGTGTAAGAGACACAATAAACTTCTTTAACATCAAAATAGCATGTACTATGTTATCACAAAAACACAATTATTACCATCATCATTCTCATTTATAACAAGGTTAAAATCTTTATTATATATAATACTGCAACTTTTCTTTTCATTTTATAATTTGTTTCTACAATAGTTGGTATTAGTATAAATATATCATCTTATTTTATAGTATCTTGTTTTGTCTTTTTTGTTATTTTTTTTTCAAGTAATAATTTAGTTTTGTCATTATCTTCTCATATTATTATATGTACCAATTATTAAAAACATTAGTTAACTATAACATCCAATCAATTAAAACAAGTAGAAGGATTGGGTTTTTAGGTTAGAAAAATTGAGATAAATAAACAAAAGGTATAGTACATGTTTGAGATAACATTTGAATGCATAAAAGCAACAATAGTTGTAAGCTATAGTGAAAGATTAAATATTTCTTTATGCTCAATTATATATAAGTTTTATGCCATTTGGAATAACCATACATTTCATAAAGATATTAACTATTTCAAACATATTAGTAAATATAGATATTTTATTTAACTAATTAATTTAATATCCAAAACGCGCACAAAAATTTTATCCTTTATGTGATCCCTTTAACATTAATGAGGAATGGCCACATCATATCCTCAAATGAATTTAATCCAAAAGCAAGTGATTCATAAAAAGTAAATTCAAATTTTTAATTGCACTTCACTTACATGTTTTGTTATAATAGATCATGATATTTAATTAGCATTGCATTAGCTATCAAGTATTGTACTTAAATGTTTTTTTTAGAACATATTTAAGATAACTTTATGAAAATGTAGTCAAGTATTAGCAGTCGCTCTTATATATCTTCTTGCAATCTTTCAATGATGATCATTTTTAATACTACAATAAGTGTTTTTCATCACATGCTCCCCTTATTTTATGCATATTATACACATTAAACAGTATTCTATGAGTTAGTACATATTTTTACATTATTTAAAATTGGCAAGCTTTGGCTTATGAATATTTAAATTTCTATAATAGATACATCATATCTCTTCATATTACTCCTAAAATCTAATTTAGTCATTTATAACTTAAACAAGTCATTAGAATCCTCTAATCTGTATGGATATTCAAAATCCTATATGTTTACATGATATTCCATTTTGGGTTTTACACTATAGGGCTTATGATTGTTGATTAGCATCTTCTATGATTCATGATAATATACTTATCAAACTTAGTTAATACGACACCATATATATAAAGAACTTAAAACGATTTACTTACTTGATTGTATTTTATCAAAAACATCAAAGGACTTAAATGATTTAATTAAAAAATATGGAAGACTTAATTTGATTTTAGATCTTAACTACGCATGCTTTCTTTCTTTTCTTTTTTTTTTTTCAGGTTCCTCTATATATAATTACAAAGATGACGAAGATTAGGAAAAGCAATTACTTACTATTTCCATCAGCAAAGATATATAATAAAGTAAGCATGAGATTGATTAATTATGAGCATCTTTGCTACCTATTTTGGCCTCATTTTATTCAATAGTTCCTCTATTCTTTACTTCCAAATGTCATCACCAGTTGGTGGATATTCAACATGCAGAGAAAAGCTTAGGTTGTGAGCTCCTCACAATATCTCTCACTCTCATAAGGTTTTATATGACCTTTATTTATAAAAATGCCTTAAGAACTAAAATAAAATATGGAATGAGGTTATATTATTAGTTTTATAAGAGTTTATAATATTTTCTACATTTTTATGAATAATTATTGAACATATACAACATAAGTATATATGCTTCTGAATAATGTATGTAGATTCCACTAAAAAATTGTAATACAAGTATCGATAGAGAAGCTAGACTACGTTGGTTGTCTATTTGTCTTTTTTTAAGCTTTAAACCTAAACAAATTTTATCCATTACTCAATACATTGTAGTATGAATCTCCTTCTCTTCCCCTAGAAACAACAACTTTATTTTTATTACCTTAATGAAGTAATCTTTTCTTTGATGCCTCTTATAAGATGTTCCTATCCCTTAAGTAACCTTATGTCTCTTACCTATTACACTAAGGTAAGTTTTCATATAAAGATAAAAAATCAAGTTACGCCATCTGTAACACTAGGCTAACTTATCTATTAAATATTTTCTCATCAAAATCTCTTGATTTTCTATCAAATTGTAAATTGTTTAAGGTACTCATGTCATGAAAATAAGATATTTATTAAGGATAAATATCACCATGCGTAATGTTATCCATTTTCGGTTAGACTAAATCTTATAAAATCATTATAAGGATTTGGTTTAATGTAAAGTAATATTATATTGAAAATACTTCATGCAAATTAAATAAAATAGTTCTTCTTAGTTTAATGATATGGTTATAAATAAAACCAAATCATTATAAATCTTACCAAAATCTTCTTACGGATCCTTTTTATCCAATTAATGAATATAGTTTTGGATATTACTAATATTTGCTGTTAGGTACAAGAGCATAATATATAGAATAAATATTTTATCTTTTTCTAATTCATACACAAACATGTAGCAAGTAACCAAGCAATTCTTTGAGTATATATCAAATGTAAATATTCACTTAATGATCTACTTTGCACCTTAAAAAGAATTACAACGGAGGAGATGAATGTTTAGAGATTAATTCAAATAGATGATCAACATTTTAAAAAGTTCAAATAAAAAATGAATATTTCATAAAATGGTTCAAATAAAGGATAAACATTTTAAAAAGTTTAAATAAGAAATCAACGTTTAAAAAAATGGTGCTATTATGAATCACTTATTTGAATCACTTTATAAAACGCTAATCTCTTATTTCAATTTTTCAAAATGTTTATCCCTTATTTAAACTATTTTATAAAACGTTCATTCCTTATTTGAACTTTTTAAAACGTTATCCCTTATTTGAATTAATCTCCAAACATTTATCCCCTCCATTATAATTTTCCTTTGCACATTATTCTATCATACATTATATTATTTCATAGTAATAAGAAAACATAATGAGGTGTAATGCAAGATTGAGCATTACACTATCCTTCTAATTTCCTCATTTAATTTTATAGGTGGAGTCTTCTTGTTTTGATTCATGGCTGACTAAAAAGCATCAACATACATATTATTGAAGGATGATCTTGTCATAAGCGAAGCTTAAATAAAATGAGATATATTACATTTTCTCATTATTTTTTTTAAAATGACAAAATGTTATGTAACAATATACACAAATCATAAGATAAAAGAATAAATAAGTGTTCATTGGACTCTTCTTGAATCATAAATGCCAGGTTATTTGTTAAGATAATAACAGATTATGTTTCTTAATATAATATGTTTCAAGTGACAATTAAAATGTCTTATAAGTCCCATTTTTCATCAATTGTCAAAAATATTAGGAATAAGGTAGAGAATAAATAAAGATGAAATGAACATGAAAGAATACATAATGTCAAATAATAACAACAAATTGGCTCTTTAAGAACTTATAACTAGAGATAGTTTTTATTAGTGGTCATAATGTATATAATATTGCAGCATTTTTTTTTTTTAATTGAAGTAATGAGCAAGCGCACTAGTGGCTTGAGAAGGGGATGAATAATCATTTGCTTCCTGAATTCCGTAAAAACCCCTGCCTTCTTTAAAATATCATAAACAGTTCCTGTAGGTTGAGCGCTACATTTTCCCTGATAAAAATTTATGCGATACTGGTGGAGCGATAGTGAGAAGTAAAGACAACAGTCATTTCTATGCTAAAAGATTGCAAAAAGAAAATTCTAATTCTGTTACTTATGCTTTTGAGTAGTGTATTAAGGGAAGACAATAAATATTTTATTTTATTTTTAGTGACATTAATGTAAGATTTAACTAAAAGCTCAATCAATACCTTAGGTTACTTGTGAAACTATTGATTAGTCTAATATATGTGAAAGTAGATTTGATTAGTCTAATTTATGAGAAAATATATGTCTTTAGAGAGAATGAAGCATTTGTGCATCACATCTTTTAGCACCAAAATTATGACTCTTTACTTCTTTATTCCATGTCTTCACCATACTCTCTTGTATCAATCATTAAAGTGTAAAAAGATGCCCTCTCATTTCAAAAGCTATTAAATTTTATCTTAAAGCATGAAAGGTAATCATTATAATGGCACTTCTAAATGGGTTTGGTAAAGGATGTTGTTTTCAACATTATTTTAACCTTATTTTCTTCATATTGCATAAGCTTAAAGCTAAAGTTTCTTACATGATGATTCAAATTCATTCTATCATATAAACATAACATTACTAATCACTTTTAGAAGTAAAATGGAATCAGTCTTGGCTGAGTCTGGATTTTTCTATTTTTGGTTTATTTTCCTTCATCTGATTTATATCGAACTCTAAACCCATTTGATATAAATACTCAACTATAGATTAAGAAAAACTTGGTTTCTTATAGATTTTGAAAAATATTTGGAGTCGCCACCCGACCAAAGTAAAAAAAAAAAAAGTTAAGTTAGAACCAATTAAGTGGATTAATTATAACTTAGCTATTGATCTACGAGAAAATCACTTTTAAGAAAAATTGATTTTGAAAAAACAAGAGATTTCGAGTTTAGGGACTATCATATTAAATCCTACGTGGGTATCACCTTAACCTTTTGAATTTAAATTTATTTTTCTAAAATACTACTTCTAGAAAGAAGGAATAATTCTAAATTTATAAATAAATAAAATTAATTCTATTTATACACAAAAAAGAAGAAAAATAAAAAAATAGAATTTTTTACAAAAGGAAAAATAAAAAAGTTTTCCTATTTTAAGTTACCTTATAGATATCTACGTACCCTCTAATAGGAATTAGACTTTCCGTAGTTCATTGATTATAAAACTTTAATTTGTTAGTTAATTTTCATTTTAAAAATTGACTAAATTTATATTCTTATCCATTTAATTTTTAATTTTCGAAAAGTTTTTAAGAAGTTCCTAATTTAGTGTTTTATTTTTGAAAATTTCTAAAAAGTTCCTAATTTTAAAATAGATTTATTAACTTTTTTCTTTTCAAAAAAATATTATTTTCTAAGTGATAAGGCTTTTTCTTTTATCTATGATTAATTTACATCCTTTTTATTCTCAAAAAATAATAACAATAACAAAATAAGCAATCTACTTGTCTAAAAATCTATTTATTTAAAATGTATTTATTCAAAACAAAAGGAAGCTTTCTTTTTTTTTTTAATATCTGTTAATAAATAACTAACTAACTAATAAATAAAAGGAAAAAAAAAAGGCGAGACCTATTGGAACGCAGGTTTAAAGAGGCATAGATTTGGGTCGAATTTTCAAGTCAAACTTAAGTCATTTAACTCAATCACATACCCAACGCATGTTAGAGCTAAGGAAGATAAAGGTGCACAATGGGGTTAGTTCTCATAAATGGATTTTGGCACCAAATTGAGCGGTAAAAGTTGCTTTCATGTCTTTTTGATTGGCAAATATTGGGATACAAAAGATGTCTTGGCCAATGGTGGTCGTTTGGGGTGGTGTAAATTTGGTGGCCGGTGGTGGTTCCTGCAAGCGCAATAAGGAGCTTGTTAGAGGTTCAAGGGTGGTAAGGTTGAGAGTTTTAGAGCATGAGGATGTTGATCATGTGTTTGGTTTCATATGAGGTCAAGTAGTTGTGCACGTTTGGAGTGGTGGCCATTACGGATTAAGGTTTAAGACACTAAGGTGGTAGAGCTTGCACTAGGGGCCACGGTAGTGGATGTGGGTGATTGAGTTCAAAAGCTAGTGTTGTGAGGTTGCTATCAATGGTAGTTTCAAGTTTCGAAATTGAGAAGGGAAAAAGAAATGCTAAAGAGAGAGTGGCGCACACAGTAAAGAGAGAAAGGAGTTTAGGGGTGTGTTAGGGATTTGTTTGAGAACCTGTTGATGATGGGGATGAAAAGAGGAGGCTTTATTTAAAGCCTCTTGAGCTTGAGCAAGCTTGGCAAGTGCTTTAATGGTGAATCGGCCATTACAGTACATCCCGAGCAATCTTTGAATCCTATGCACTTACTTCAAATGTTGAGTAAATGGAGAATTGAAGGAGATGAAGTCAACTAAGGTTAGTTAACTCTTGCACCAATCACTACATTACACATGGTAGCTTTTAGGGAGAAAAAATTGAAAATAGGCATTCAACGCCTAAACAAAGGCTTGAACCCCTAATCACTTGGATAGCACATACACGTCCTTACCAGCTTAATTGATTGTCATCTTCAACTTTAAATGCAATTCAAATATATATCTAGTATACCGTCTGAACTAAATTTCCAATTGAACAACCGGTTAAGACAGAAATTAAGCCTTAATCAATTGGGTTTTGATGCAATGAATTCTCTAAGTAATCTTAGTACACATGTTAAAATTAATTTTCAATCTAAACCCAACTAAATGGTTTTACAAGCAACAGTTTGTTGGTCTCGTAGTTAATTTAAAAATTATTTTTTTCATAAATCAACCAATTTAAGTTTAATTGAGGTACTATTTGAAACCATAATTAACTTAAATTAACTTCTTTTTTACAGTAAAAATAATTAACCTCAATCATGGTCTGAATATTAAATTTTATAGAAAAACCTAATATTCTCAAATAATGCTTGATACTGTTAAACTTCATATGTGCACTTTAACTTCGATCAACCCTCAAATGAAAATACCTTTACCAAGTGACTCAAAGATCCTAAAAATGAACCCAAGTCCTAAAAATCTCTTTTTTAATAGTTTTTCAAAATTTTCCAATTATTTTTAATATTCCATTTTTTTTTATATTTTTCTGAATTAGGACCCTTTTCATTATTTAAAGAAATTCTAAAAAGAACAATAGGTAAAAATGCAGCATCTATAATCTTGATCCTCCTTCTTGTGTATGAAATTTATAGTAGTAAACTAAAACTTTATGTCTCAAATAAATATTCTATTGTTTGTGTTGTTAATTGACTAATTATTATGAAATGAGTCAAGTTTTATCATGCCTTAAGAGTGGTATAGCCATAACAATCCCACCATGTACACTAATCTACAGTAGAAGCTAGTCATGTTGGTGGGAAATCAAAGATAAGTGTTTTAACCTGCATAGTAGAACATGTTAGCTTTGAAGGTGCCCGGACTGCTTAGCATTACCACTCTAATGCCTAAGTTAGTAAGTGTTTAGTGCATTAAAGAAAAGAGAATGAATAATGAAAGTTCTTAAAGAGTCTTACAATTGTTTGTCTTTATGTATATATAGTGCTTGTATAATAACCGTATGGGAGGAGTAGTTAAATTGTCAAAGACACGTAGTGCCTTATAAATTGAGGTGTTTACTATATGTGGGGATGAAGGGCAGTTGAGTAGTTATCAACAAAGACAACCATCAAATTGTTCATGCCCTTATTCTAATGTTTGAATGTTTGAAAATTTAAACTTCATAAGCTGGGCTTTAACACTTCAACCCAAAAATCCTAGGTTAGTTAGGTCATTTTGAGCTAGCAAAGCTTTCGATCTTCAAAACAACTAAGTAGAATTATGAGTGTCGACCTGTTGCTGTTGGCTAATTACAAGTCTCCACAACGACTAAGTAAAATTATGGTTGCTTAGCTCAAGGTAACTTCTATCTTGAAATAGGTTGACAATTTGCCAAGCTTGTCAATGAGGCTCTACCATTAACATGTTGTTCAACTGCTATCATAAACTTGTTATGCACAAAGTACATACTATTAAACCACTTTAAAGCATCTTCAATTCAGTAACTATTGTAAAGTAAAGATATTCTACTTATATTTTACTAATGATAGATTTACATAAAATCTCTTACATAAAACTATAAAAGAGATTCCAAATCTTTGATTACAACCAATACTATAACTGAAGCTAAATTGCTTAGAAGGCCCAGCTGATACTAAAACTAAAAGATAAAAAGAATTATTCAACTCTATTTATTCCTTACTTTAAGCCCTCTACCTATCTTCTTTATGCTTGAGGGTTGATTAATTGTGCTAAATATCTGCTAAAACCTTCATGAAAGCCTACATGGATGTGAACAACCACCACTTAGTAAGGGCATAGAGACAAAAGTATATACGACACAACAAACACATAAAGCAGCCAATTAGTTAGGTAAATACAATGCAACAAAATGCACACCATCTGCAAGATGTTGTCTAGCATTCATGAGATTATAGAAACTACTTTCACTCTAATTTGGGTTAAGGAGTCTTCCATAGTCAATGCAATACCATGACTTACATCTAAACCTAGACTTATGCAACGGAGAGCTTCTTCCTCCTACAAGTACATTCAAACCAATGCCCACAATCTTATTGCAACACATCTCTTATCACTTAGTTTGATTAAAAGTATAAAAAAGACCATTTTAACTATCTCTTTCGAATGGATTGACATTTGGCTAAAGATTCATAATCGTCCCTAGTGGGTTACAGTGTATGTTTGATCAGTTTTTAAGTCAAAGTTTAAGTTAGTTTATTTTTAGAGGTGTTCAACTAGTTACAAACAATCCAGATAGAAAAGAAAGTATAAGAAGTGGTTATAGCATGTAACATAGCTACCAAATAGCACAATAGAATCCAAACACATACATTGCATACTGCATACACATATCCAACTACTTTACAACAAGCATACACCTCAATCTTCAAATACCTTTATATAATACTCTCAAATGCCATAAAGCATTGAAATCCAAGTATAAAGGAATAAGTTTGTGTATTTTTATAATAAATTGTAGGGTTTTTTAGGCAAATTTTTAAGAAAAGGGGGCTGTTTGCACGGGAGGTAAAAATAAGGAAAAGTCTCTATAATTTACCCTTAATTATATATGTATATAAGCATAATATATAAGACTAACTCCAAATAATACAGACTTGAATAAATATATTAAATACTAACAAAAATGAGTTCATCTTAGTTGGACTATTCAAACACTCGTTTAAATTCTTCAAACGAATGTACGAGTTGTTCTTAGAGGAAGCCAAGGATGGAGTAAGGGACGCTGTCCCGTTCGAATTCGCATCAAAAGGTCCATATTTGGATCTAAGATGTGGACCGTTCAAACTTATGAGAAAAGAAAAAGGAAAACAAAAATGACGAAGAGATGAGAAAAGTTATGAAAGTAGAAGTCCGAAGTACGTGGACCTATGTATTGTTTATTGCAATAAATCTCTTGGTATCTTCAATCTTCATCATTTGTCAAAAGAAAAGTATGGTGGTCAAATCGAAGTCGGAATCATCGTTATGGACTTCAGTAAGGCTAGCAGAAAGGATACAGCCACCATGCCACAGAAAAAGCAAACCAAAAAGGACTTCGATTAACCCATGAGAAAGCTAATGTACTTTAAGTTGTAACAAATGTAATGCAGCATGCCGTTGGAATTATTCAATTCTCCGCTCGCAATACTTCGGGTAAGTCTAAGTTTTGCAAAAACATGTTGATTGTCTAACGACATTACTATAAAATATATTATTATTAAAATATGAGAAAGAAAAAGTTGATAAGTATTACCTTTTACCACTTTTATATAAATAAAAAAAATAACGTGGTATAATAAAAAAATAATGTAAAACTTCATATTTCATATGCTTGGGAAGTACACTAAAAATTCCCCGAAGTCTCACATTCTGTCGTAATTATTAAATAAATGTCAATCGGACGATATAACTATCATCAATGATATGCTAATAATCTGCCTTATGTATGTAGCTTCTTCTCCAGGACGTTATGATCATTTCCTGTAATAGTGACAGACTTGCGTGTTTTACACCCTAATTCACGTGTTCTGCATACCAACGAATTTCAATCTTTATAACGGGACTTCTCAAAAGGATGAAAAGGAATAAGGGTATAATTATCGAATTTGGAATTTCTATTTTTTATAATTTTTTTTTCAATTTACAAATCATTATATAGATTTTTTATATACTTAATGTTATCATCATGATATTATTTTTCTCCTTATAATCTAAACTATTAATTACACATATTAATATTTTATTATAATAAATCGAGAAAAATTAAGAAAAGTTAAAATGAGGAGGTTCATTTTCTTAATTACCTTGCCTTTTCTCCTTTTTATTTTAATTTACATATTTATCTGATAAGAGTTATTATTTGTTATGGATATATTGATAATTTTACATTATAACTCATTTTAATTATCTTTAACAAATGATGAACATTTCTCTTATTTTTCTTCCTTCACTATCCAAATACATAGAAAAGAATGAATTTCCCTCATAATTCTTTCACTGATATTATTTAATCATTTATTAAAGATAAAATGTCCTCGTTGCTTCTCTTACACTAAATACAGTATTAGGGTGCCGCAATAATTTTTATCAGTTTTAGATGCATCATTATATTTTAGCCAAACCTAAATGAATGTGTGGCCAAAAAAACGGAAAAAAAAAAAAAACCTAACGAAGAATTAATGCAACATATAAATAAGAAATTATTTGTGAAAGTTAGGAAAAATCAAACAAACATAACTATGAAGAAGGTACAGTATAATTGTCTCCAAAACTTTAAATCAAATCCCATTTTAACAAAATTTAAGTGGATAGAAATCTTTTACACATTTTCCAGCTCAAATAATTTTCAGTTTTTTTTTTTTTTTGTTTTTCATAGTTCTTTTATTTTATTTTTTCTTGTAAAATTTAAAAAGACATCGTACAGATATACAAGACTATATATATATTGTTGTTTGGCCCATATATATATATATATATATTTATTTATTTATTGCCTCACTAAATCCAACGTTCTGAAGTCTCACAATAAAAAGTACGAAAAAATGGTTTAGTATGCCATTACAGAAATCTTTTTTCTAACAATATGCTTTCTTTTCCCCAATTCCCATCAAGATTACTTTATGCCGGTAGAGGACTAAAAATTATCACATTAATTATTAGATTAAGTTCATTATTTATTAGGATTTAACTCATTGGGTTAAGTAACATGACACAAGGAGTCCGATATATATTTAGGATAACTTAAAGAAATTTAGCTCAGTGGGCTTGGACTATGAATCATTGAAACAGTTCGTCTGCATCCAATCTTTTTCGAACAAGTTTATGCACTCATAAGGAAGACTACAGACCTTAGGTTTATTAGCTAACTCATGCAGAATAACTATAAAATGAGCTAAATCTGTCTCATCATTTGATCACTAAGATAATCCAATAGACGTTATCATACCCAAGAGCCTATAAATCCCCAGTATTTCCTTCTCATTTACAACTCTTAGAGAAAATAGAGAAAAAATATTATTCTATAAAACCTCTGCTCTATAAAATCATATAAGTAATTTAGGTAAAAAATTGATCCCATTTGCTCAAATTATAAGGTGAACGTCCGAGGTCCCCTAAGGCTACCTTATCTATTACTTGTGCATTTGAGACATTGTGTTGCAAACCGTAATAAAAAAAACAAATAAGGTCGGTCGCTAGATGGGTCCAAGCTTGCAAAAAGCTTGAAAAAGATTAATGGGGAAAGGTGCGAAAGGGAAAAAATGAAGAATGAAACAGTAAGCAAAACTCACGAACAACTCTAAAAGATATAACGTACTAATGGAACTTTCGAGAATTCACGGCTCAATTTGATATGAGCCACGAATTGGTCTAGTAAGGTTACTTGCTACCTAACACTGCTTAAGGAAAAAGATAAGAGTGATCCCAAGAGTAAACAAACAGTATTATATTAAGAATGATCTGATATTCTCACAATTATAAGTATAAGAGTATTTATACATATAAGTTAAGGCAACCTACCTAAAATAGAAAAGGTAAAAAAGGTATTTCCCAATGAAGTAATGCATAAGATACAAAAACGTAAAAATAAATATACAAGAAAAATAATCATTAGTACAATGAATTCTACACATGATACTATATACGTGGCGAAACTATATTGACAAGGTCATTAGAAGATGTGGACAAAAAGTACGAACAGATAGGCCTGTGTTAGCAAGGATGGGTTAGTCAGTCCGGACTTTCTCTCTCGACTTCTCGACAAAGAGGTTACCAAATAATTAGATGGCTCAACGTTGGAGAGTAATCATCAACTCGGTATACTGCAGAAAAATGGGCGGTTATACGGCACGACAAGAAAGGTGACTCGGTAAAGAAGTACTCGGCCTCAGTTAGAGTTGGTTGGAACAGAAAGATTTATCATGCCAAACCCTCTAGTTCTCAGGCACGGTTGTGGGTCAAAGGTCCAATAACCCGATTCCCATCACATTGAGATTGCATATTTCTCCTCCCTACTTAGTTCTCACCTAATTATCCCTTCAAGAGTCATTCCCGTTTCACTTTTTCAAAACCATGTAGAGTACACTACTTACACAATACGCATAGAACTATTCTAGTCAAACCCCTACATCTACATTTTAGTGACTCCATTGGGGACAAGTGAAAGTAGAGATACGACACATCCTAAGAAGAGAACAATTGGCATGTTTGATATCACTTCCTAAAAGCTTGACACTAATGTTGAGCTTACCGAGTAAAACCTACTCCCATCGACTAAGAATACAGGTCAAGATCATTCAGTGCCTAAGGCTCCTTTAGATCCCACATAAACGATGTAAGCAATGCAGGATGCTACGAAGGCTTTGAACTAGTTCATGGCTATGTTCCAACCCTCCTAACTGATCTAGTTACCACTATTATTATGCAACATGATAGGGATTACGGACTAATCGCTTGCTCCCAAGCTCGATGACTCACCTATATGGTTCACCAAGCTGTCCAAAGAGAGTTAAACTTAGAAAAGCCATCCCATCTGCGATCCGACCTGCCAAATTACTTTGTTCTCCACCTCGTCAAGGAGACTCCCGAGGTGACCGACCTGTTGTCGAGCCAACCCCTTCGCAACACTAAGCTAAAGTCAAGGACTGAACTTACCTATTACAGACCTAATACATTACCAATCCTTCCTTAATTTGAAACATCCAAGTTGCTGAGCATCCAACCCTAACCTCATCTGCTCAAAACCTATTTTGCTCAATAAACATCCTCATTGGGACCATAGAATAGACAGTTGATACTCTTTTTTTATAACATCCATACTATCCTTTTGTACCCGAATAACTCCTTTTATTTGATTACAACCCTACTCTTGTATTTTATTCCTTCTTCATTTTCTAGTAAGAATTCCTTTTATAATTTACATGTATCTAGAATTTACCCTAATTAGGTCATATAAATACTTGTAATTTGTATCAATCACAATAGTTAATGAAAATTGAATTTCAGATAGTCCTTTTCTTACGTGAGCTAAGTATCCTTACTTACTCTCAGTTGCTCTTATCTAGTCCATCATAAGCGTAGATTAATGACGAGTACCCTCTAGCAACACTTGTGTGTAATACTAGGTTCGATTTGAGCACATGTGAAGCATTAGTGCATCATATCCACTGACAATTCACTAGAACCCTTGCTCAACTTTCTACTACCATTTAGTTTTTGAACCATCTCGTAGTTCGAAGCTACCTTTAGTTCGCGTGATATTGAACATTGTGTGTTCCTTTCCCGGTAATCCATATCATAATAGGGAGTGGCTTTGCTAAACCCTACTGTGGTTATATAACTAAACCCTACTATCTCAACTCAATCAATTAACCCTCTAGATGTGAAGGAATATTCCCATTAAGGAAGGGGTAATCAAAACCCCCTACTAGAACCTACACAATAACCAACCCCTAAACAAAGAATGTAAGAGTCTAACTAGCAACTCTTCATCCTCATGCTGGCCTATTCCTCCATCAAATCTAACCATCTTAACCTTAGGTAGATGTACTTCCCACCCCAATGCTACTCCTACTTCACTACCTATACTCATAACCACTACTTTACGGACTTTTTTTATAACAAGGCAAAACTTGAACATTTATATAAAGGAAATAGAAGCTAAGTTATCTATAACAGTACTATAGCTAAAACTTTCATACCATCAATGCATTTATGCAAAGCCATACCCTGATGACTATGTAAGTTTTAAATTTACGTTGTTCAATGCAAGAAGGGAAGTGTTAAAACACCCCTGTTGAAATTTATTGAAACCTTAGAGCCTTATAGGCTTAATGATGACTTTAAGCTTAGGGAGTTCTCCAAATCATTGATAAATAAGGAACACACCTAGTATGTCAATATCCCTTCAAGATTAGTTGATTCTTAGGGAACTATGTGTAAACTTTTCCTAAAGTAATTTTTCTCTACTCAGGAGTGAGTCGCAATTATAAATATGAGAAGAACATGACAAAACCTAAATAAAGATATGATGGATTATATAATGCGTTTTAGAGAGCATATCCTAGACATCCAAGATAGATGTGCCAAAAAGGAACTAGTAAAGATTTGCATTCAGGGAATGTTAACTAAATATACTATCTACTTGGAAAATCTTAACTTGTATTCTTTCTTCACACTCGTCAAGACTGTGAGAAGAACCAACAACTCCATTATGCGATGATGGATAGAAGGTAGGAGATTTGAGAAACGAGCAACATTTATTAGCTTGGTCCAAGGAGAAAGTTCTAGAGACAGCAAAAAGCTAAAGTTAAAGCTATTGACATGGAGTTGATATATGGAAGTTGATTCAATGAGATAGATTTTAAAGGAAACAAATTGGGCAACCAAGTAAAGTTTTGTGGCACTACCTCAAGCAAACTGGAATGAATATATTATCCCCACAATTGATGGCCTATATATATATATATGATTAACACGCTCTCCTATCACAATGCTAAATGCTCTTGCAAGAAGAATACGAGCTTTGAAGCGATTAGTGTGTTGTGATCACTAGTCAAAATAAGTAAATATGTATGTGTATATATATTTACATATATATGTCGACCATGTCAGTCGGTTAATCAAGCATATATCTCTTGCTCGATACAGAGTGCTTGAGGGTTGCCTAATGATTCCTTGTCCTACCGTTCGAGTCGCTCGATAAGGTTGAATGGGTAAAGTATCATTCGTTAAAGAATCAACAAAAGGCAGTTGCTTTAAAGAACAAAGCCGGAGTCTTATAACCTATAGAGAATTACAAGAAAAGGGGAATAAGGAAGTATGAGAATCAGGTAACTAATGATAAAGAGAAAAGTAAAAAAAAAGAAAAAAAAGAAAGAGAGAACTCACCGATTGATAGAAGTAAAAGTCAATGAGCGGCTATGAATATATATGTGTATATATATGTATATATATATATATAAAAGTCGATGTGTTCATATGAAGGATAAGCTCTAAAGGATCTAAATTTGAGATTTGATGATGTTTAGATGGATTTAGTGATGAACGATGATGAGATTGGATTGGTTGGGATAAGATTTAAAGAATAAGTTTTAATCAATATAGAAAAGATATAAGAATATATTAGACATTACAAATTTGGTTCGTCGAGATATATTGCAAGAAGTTACGTGGTTTTAACTCCCATTTTCTATTTGTCGAGGCTTAATGAAAAATAAATAAATAAACAAAAGTTGTGGACTCCTCAACCAAATTATGCTCCTAGTCTTTGGAAATTCAAAAAAAAAAAGGAGCACGAGTTGTAGGTTGAGTGATGCGATCCAAGTGTAAGGCATAAGTGCTTTCCGTTTAGCTGGTTGAATTCCCAGATGTATGTCATACAAAAATTCAACACTTAAAGATTGACAGACCGTAGCAATTACACAATTTTATATGGGGAATTTGCAATATCTTCCCATACAAGAAGGGTTCCATTAGTATCATAGAAAGCCAGTTTAGCATGATATGTATGTGAAGAAAAAGAGTGGAATTTTACATGGAAATTTCTCGTATAATCAAATCCATTTGAAGAAAATATGGCTTATCTTGGAGATCTTCTAGACATTAGGAACTTATTATTTTTTGGGTGAAGTTTTGAAAGAATGGCCCCGATAGGTGGTGCCAACTACGGAGGTGTTTGTCTTGCTTAGAATTCTATTTCTTTCATAATGAACATATGCATGGCATATGAAATTACCGGTTCACCTCAAAAAAATAAAGCCAGGAAATTTCTTCAAGTCAATAGTCAATAGCGTGAAGATAGTATACGAATGATAATTTATTGAGATAAATATTTCACAAGGAGAAGAGGAATCAATTGGTGTGAGTGAAGCTACCTATCAAAGAAGATTTATTAATTATATTGCTATAGGGAAAAAAAGCAACACGTGCCAATAAACGGTGCTAAAAGCTTGTATACTAAGTTATATAATAAATAAATTTACAATACTAGCAATAGACTAAATAAAGTTTTTAGTTGTGTAAGCACACTTAGCAGTAGTATGACTTTTTATAATGCACTTGCGCGTTGAGTAGCAACTTAGTTATTTAAAAATAAGTAATTAATACCTAAAATACTTAAAACTTCGTCCAAGAATTTTAGTCAGGAGGCAAAATGTATAGAGTTGAAAATTATCATATTAATCATTGGGCTAAGCCCATTATTTATTAAGGCTTAACTCCTTGGTCTAAATGATATACCTCAAAGATTCTGGTCTATATTTGAAATAATTTAGAAAGATTTTGCTTAATAAGCTTGGAACAAGGATTGTTAGACCAATCTGTCCACATCTAACGTTTTTCAAGTAAACTCATGCACTCATGAAAAAGGCTATTGGCCTTAGGTTCATTATCTAACTAATTCAAAATAACCATAATTGAGTTATCTCCATCTCATCTATTGATCACTAAGATTATCTAACGGTCACCATCATGTTCAAGAGCTTATAAATACCCCGTCTTTCTTCCTTATTTCAACTCTTAGAGAAAATATAGAAACAATATTCTTCTATAAAACTTCTACTCTCTAAGATCAAACAAGCAATTCAGATAAAGATTTGATCTCATTCGCTTAAGCTATAAAATCAACGCTTGAGGTCTCTAAAGGTGGCCTTATTTATTACTTGTGCATTTAAAACACTAAAATTGCATATTCTTTCCCATTGTCTCGTTCTCACCTAATTATCACATTAAATGTCATTCCCATTTCATTTTTTTTAAGTCATGTATAACACGTTACTCACGTAGCAAGCATGTGACTTACAATACACATGATTACTTTCATCGAATTCCTACGTCTACAATGTCTAATCACTATCTATGCTATAATAACTAGTGACTTCTATAATAATTTGTTAATACTTTTTGTCATATTTAATCTGACCAAAGTTGCATACAGATAAGACGAACTATTTGTATGTCGATTTCAAACTAAAAGATATAATAAAATACAAGTATAAAAGCCCATAGTGATACAGGTCTCTTAATTATTAATGCAGGAATGTTCTACGACCTTGGAATGTAGTTCCATGAAGTTGAAATAATGGAGCTGATGGAAAATGACATAAAGTGGACATAGGTGCAGCCATGAGCCATTTGGGTCACTAGGTCGGTGGTTCCGTATAAATGATGATCGAAGAAAAAGGGGCTATTGTCAACAATATGTCCAGTCCTTCTTGCATCCTCTTCTTACCCTGTATATGCCATATATGCCCCTATATGATAGTGTAAAAAGCATTTTACAAGTTTACTCCTCATCCAACAACAGGGCATTGTTAGAGTCAGTCTCCTCTCGGTCGGCTTTTACCTTTTTGATCTTGTAGTAATGTTACTCTTTTTATAGTAATTGTAATTTCTTTTTTATGGTAATTGTGATTAAAAGTTATACTACCAACTTTTTTTTCAACTTTTTAGTAATAGTGTCTTTTCTTTTTCTTTTTTTTTTTTTTTTTTTTTGTGGAAACTATGATAAAAAGGTGATAAAAAATTGATATCTATAAATTTTTTGTAACTTTTTGGTAAGGTGTATTTTTTGATAATATTACTAGAAAATACATGTGTGTTTTGTGGTTGGATATTCAGCGGCTAATGCTAAGTATCACTATATTTTCAAACAAACACCTGGAAGTTTGTAAAACCACTATATATATTCGTCTATTCTCGTCAGTTTGTAAGATTACTCAAAATATTCCTCCTTTTATTGAAAAGCTTGTGAAATTGCTGGTCGAACTTCGATCCACAGGAAACCAAAAACACATCCTGTTTCGACTATGTAGAAGATGTAAACCGTGAAAAATTGAGGCATGAAATCGGCTAACAATACACCGAGAGTGGAATTCCACGACTTCCTTTTCTTAACAGTCAATACTTTGGGCTTGATAATTCTTAGCAAAAATGCATTGAAGTTCTTCAAATGGGTCTATGTAATGCTCTTGAGGAAGCCGAAGAACTTAAGGGAGTATGGGAAGTGGCACTCATCACCTAGTACCAAGTTTTTGATCTGTGAATCTTCTGAATAAGTATCTAATCAATAACGTCAACACAATTTTTATTTTAGAACTTTCCGTAAAAATATTTGGAAACAGTTTCATTAATCAGGAACTATCTAAAGAAGTATTTGAAAATATTCTTATTAATTAGGAGCTCTTTAAAGAAGTATTTGAAAACAATCTTACTAACTTAAGAGCTCTCTAATTAACTTACGGATACTATATCAACTAAGTAACTCGTATCACATAACTTTCTGATTAAATCTCTAGACTAGAAATTAACTCACTTTTCTTACAAAACAACCTTCTAAAAAACTATCTGAACATGCTCATTTTACAAGTTTACTCGATTACTCATCTAACATCATATTTTAGATTACGGACATGTTATACCATGTTCATAAATCGGGTTTATTATACAAAGTAATACCATATTACCAAATTCACATATTTACCTATTAATATATTAATCCCATAACCACCAATTTGTCCAAATTTCATCTCTAACTCAAAGCACACAACTCTAGATTGATCTTTATAGTAGGATATAATCTAAGTATACCTCAAAACCTGATACTAAGGGTTCAATTGAATTCCATACACCAAATTCTCAAGAAAATGGCATTTTTTATCTAATTTATAGGCTCAAAAATCCCTAAAATTTATGAAAATTATTCTTATCCAAAATCTCTTCATACAATGTCCACATGCAATATAAGCATTCTTTAGAAAAAGTTCAACTTAGAAACTACGTTAATAAAATTATTCAAACCGGTTTCGAAAATTGATCAATTTTACTTGGTTTCTTAAGCAAATACTATATTTACTTCAAAATTCTTCAATCTAATAGTTTTTCCATAAAAGTATATATAAAAATATATACAAATAAATTTTTCTATAATTTTCAAAATTAATTTGATATTTTTATCAATTTAACTAAAATCGAGGACAAAACTAGACTCAGCAGAAAATTAACCTCCGACCATCTACGCCAACCACTACCCTATCGGCACTACTAAGCGTTACCTCCACTATCAAGGGGTGGTGGTGGTTCACTCCTAGGTTGCCTCTGTACTTAAGTTCTGTCGAATTGCTAATTTGCGCAGTATTGCTTTCTAATTTTTCCAAAATTTTTCTACTTGCCTTTACTCCTTTTTCATATTTTTCTAGAGTTCCTCATATCCTTAAGAACACTTAGAGAGGTTTTAGTGGATTTCCTAAGCTTGTATGGTGTTAAATGGTCATTTTCTCTCTCCTAAGAGCTTAAGTATCCCAAAATCATACATGATAGGTGTCAAATGAAGTTTATTAATTCATCAACAACTATCCCATACTTATCTACGCCTAAATCGATCTTGATTCAAATGGTTAACAATTTTCCCTAATTTTTTCACTTTTCTTGTTAGTTTTTAGTTAATTATCTAGATTTTTCGGTTTTTAAAACATTTTCGGGTATATAATTATGTATAATAATTACACCTAATGTACACGTACAATTTTTATATGTTATTTTTATATCACTTTATAATTTTAGTGCCCAAATAATTTATCTCTAAAGTTTCATAATCATTTGAAACTCTAATTTCAAGTTTTCAATAATTACTAATTATACTTGATAAAAATACTTTTTATTTAGATTAAATATTATAATAACTTTATTTTGAGAAATTAATATTACTAAAGCTATTTGTTTAACTTTTATGAACTTATATTAAAATTTAGCTCAATTCAAATAAAATTGTTTGAAGGCTCTAAATCATTCTAAATGTCCTAACTCATATTGATATCAAATAGTTCAGGTATAGTCATTTGACTTAACCTATTTAGTAAACTTCTCTTAATGGCTTTTCTTTATTACTTACCTTTGATATACATTCTACGTCAATTGGTCCACTACTCTAAGTCTTGGATAGCAAGCCGAAGATTGGGTCTCACATTTACTTTTGAAAGTAAAATTTTATGTTTCATACACAAGGGAAGGGGTAAAATGGAGAAAGACAAAAAGGAATACTCTAACAATAGCATTATACGAAAAAGGGTCACAAACACATGTCATTACCTGTATAGGCTAGACACAAATAGAGTGAAGTGGCCTATGGATTATTCAAAGGCACTGGTTAATCTAAGGTTGGTTAGTATGTATCTAAACAATTCAACTTCTAACATGGGCAACTATGAAACTCTACTACCAATATGTTGGTCAGATTAGCCGAACTGTTCTCAAGTCAGAACGAGTTAGGAGCTTCAAGTTATAGAAGGAGAAAGACATACAAGACCTTAAGAAATAGAGTAAGTCGTGTCAATTGAGCAGGAATAATTCTTCTATACTTAGGCAAAGGGAAATGATCTAGTTACTAAGCTCTCAAGTCCTATAGCTCTAGCATGAGTTATTGAGTTTGAGTCCTATCAAGACTCATTATAAGAACATATAGAAAACTAAAAGTGATCACAAGTATTAGTCACATATTAACAATATATAATATCTTATCATTCAAATAGAACATCATTAATCATTTTCAAAAACAAAATGGAATTAGTCTTAATCCTTCTTCTCCTTGTATATGAGAGTTAAAGTGGTAAACTTAAATTATATGGCCCCAAAATTAACATTCGACTATTTGGGTTTGTCAATTGATTAATTATTGTGAAATGGGTTGAGTTTTCCAAGATGAAGTTGGAATTAGGTCACACTGGTGGAGAAGACGACACTCTCGTAAATGTGTGTAGCACACTAATTGATGCATGACTAACACCAATAATGAATCCTTAATGAGACGACTATATATAAAACCAGTGTTGGGATCAAATGAACCCTTAAAAATGACTGGTGTTGATGTTGGTGTTGGTGTTAGGATCCAAGGATGGTTTGTAAATATATTACATATTATACGTGTATGTGTTTCTAAAGTTTGAGTAACTCCACATATTGGAAGGTCAAGATTATGTTACTTGCATCACTTCAATTTAAAGATATATAAATTGTCATTTGATGCATTCAGTAATCTTAAGCTTATATGTGGAATGTGGTTTTAGATGTGTATTTGTGTATGCAATATAGATATCTAGAATGGCTCTTCAATCACCTCTTTTAAGAACATTCAAAACTTGAAATATATTATAAAAATAATGAAATGAAAAACTAAATTCTTTTTCCATTAAAAATTCTTAAAATATAATCTAACTTGTATGGAAGAAGGACGAACAAAGTTGATGTTAAACTTTTTTTGCATTATTTTGTTTCGTGCAAAAAACAATGAATTAAAGAAAACAAAACATTTCGACTCATTTTAAATTATCAATGGTATAATTATCAGAACTAGAACCTAAACAAAGGCTATAAACATAAAATAGGGGATTAAGAGAGAGGGAGAGAGAGGGAGAGAGAGAGAGAGAAATGAAAAAATTGAAATAGGATAAGAAAAATAACGTAATGCCTTAATAATTGATGATTTGTAAAAGCCTAGCTATAACTTTTTTTTTTTCTTTTAAGCCATTCAATTTAGATATATAGATTTGATAAGCTTGGTCAAAAACATAATTTTCTAGTTAATTTATTAAACTGGATTAAAAACGTAAATTTCCATACAGAAATGATTTTATACTTGAAATGACTCAAAAGAGCCTTCTAAAATCTTAAACTTGTAGAATCGCATAGGTAAAAACATAATTTTGACAACTATGCTTGCATGACCTTACTAAACGAAGATGTGCGGGTGGTTCGGTTTGTAATATTACATATGCATCATGTTTGTTTCATTCTCCTTAAAAATTCCCATGAAATCAATTTTGCACTTGCAGCTTGAGTGTAGCATTTGCTAGTTTAAATAAAAGTGAAATGTGAACTTCTTTTCACAACTGAATGTTATAGTTAATTTTTATATTCGTTTAGGGATTTATCAATAATGAGATTTCAAAATGATGAATACCTATATACGTTGCAATCTATGAAGGAAAACAATTTCGATTTATCTTTTAAAGAAAATTATTTAATCTTCATATAGATTGATATGCTTTTACTATTTCAAGGAACCTTTTTTTTTTTTCTTAAGAACGATGGGTGCCATCTAAACCAATATATAGCATTATTTTTTGGACATTATTTTGAGAGATATTATGTTTTAATTAAAAAAAAAATATTTCTTTGTGTCTTCCATCAACGTGTACTGTCAAATTTAAATGTGTAAATAAGATAAATAGCAATTTAATATTTTAATTTTTACGATGCTATTAACTTATGCTTTTTACATGAGAACAATTGAGGGAGAAGAAAGCCAAACACAAGCCCTAATTGAAAGCATCTCGATGCTGAATTTCAGGCAGAACAATAGCAAGTCAAAATCAGACCAGTCCAGCGTGAAACGGCTAGTCGTCACAAAAGGATCCCTAGAGATAGAGTTGCGCATGCCTAGGCGATATGGCAAATGTAACTCTTATTGATTTTGACAACAACTACCTATTCATATGTTTCGTTTTGGGACATAGAAGGAAAGACCAATCAAGTTCGGTTAAAAGTGTACCAACCGCATGCATCTAAGTAGAACATACTTTTACGACAGAAACCACATGTAAATCACAAAATCTCGAGCGCATGCAATCGGCCGATATCACACCTAGAGAATGGAATCCGACGACTTCATTTTCTTAATTGTCAGTACTCTGGGCTTCATTATCCTTACCAGACATGCGTTCAAATTCTTCAACTGGGTGTACGCAATGTTCCTGAGGAATCCGAAGAACTTAAGCGAGTATGGCATGTGGGCATTCATCACTGGTGCTACGGATGGAATCGGAAAGGCTCTCGCCTTCGAGTTGGCGTCCAAAGGTCTTAACGTGATCCTAATCGGTCGAAACCCATCCAAACTTGAAGCCACGTTGCATGAGATAAGAGAAAAATATGGCACACGGGTTGAAGTCCGAAGCATCGTCATCGATTTTGCAAAATTTAGTGGAGAGGAGATTGTTATGGCTATTGAGAGAGAAACAAAAGGGCTTGATATTGGTGTTTTGATTAATAATGCGGGTGTGGCTTACGACCATGGGAGGTACTTTCATGAAGTTGAAACAGAGTTGATTGAAAGTCACATAAAGGTGAATATAGAAGCGGCCATCTGGGTAACTTGGTCGGTGCTTCCTAGAATGTTAGAAAAGAATAAGGGGGCTATCGTTAACATCGGATCCAATTCGTCTTGCACTTGGTCCTTCCCTCTGTATGCCATGTATGCCTCTACTAAAGCGTAAGCATTCCAACCTTTCATGCTCCACAGGTTTATATTCAGGCTCATGTTTTTATTTCTTAAATGATATCGAGGAAACATTACTAAGTAGGGCAGTTTTCTTCTGTTATTATTTCCCTTAATATTTAGCAAATGGCGTTTGGACAAATTATCACTTTCAATTGTATGTTTTATCAAAATAAGATATCAAAAAGATAATTGTTGACAATGCTTGTAGCATTATAGACAAAACATGAATGAATAAACTTGTATTGATTCGAAAAAATCTAAAGATACAACTTATTCATACAATATTTATGCTTCTAGAACCTTAAAATTATTATGAAAACAAAACAAAATCTGAATCCCACAAAATCATCAATAAAATAAAACGAAGATAAACTTTCCTAAATTATCGAAAAAACCTTATCTTTCCAAAACAAACAAATTTGATTATTAAAATATCTCCAAACAATAAAGCTCTTTGCCCTAGTCCTAACTAGACTCGAATGATTCTTTAGTAATATATTATTAGCTTCTCAATTCTCTATATGTGAAAAGTTTTGTCATATACATTGAACCTAACATTATTTTATAACTAAAGTATATTTTACTAGAAAGTGTACTAAGTCATGTATGCAATAATAATTCTTGTGAAAACTAGGTCGAACTTATAAGATCTTTAAGTACCAGTACTTCACTAATCCCTTTTACTTAACCAACAAAATTATGTGATTATAAAAAAAAAATAAAGACATATAGACCCCAAAATTAAATAAAACAAAATAAAAATAATAATGATTGAAAACATGTATATTCCCCTAAATCCCCCTAGAAATTATTATATAACTTATCATATTCTTAGACCGTAGGAATTTGTAATTTATGTTAGTAACTTTCTTAGGACTTTTAACTCTTAATTCTATGTTAATTAATTGGAATCTCTTACTAATTAAAGCCATATGATCACATAATCACTCTATGAATTCTACTATTAAATTTTACCGTAATTCGAAAGATTTATATTATTTTATCTCTAAGATTGCATGCAACTTTTTTTAGTTATGCAGATCTATTTATATATATATATATAGGATCTCTCGATCTCTATATACAAAATTAGAATAATCTGGAATCAATAACCGATAATATCAATTCAAAAACAATAAGAAAATATAATTAGATCACAAGAAACAATAATTCACTAAATAGAAGAAAAAAATCTAATTATTAGTGTCCCTAGGGTTCATCAAAAGTCTTACCAGAAACTAATTAAAATAAACTAGCAAAAAGAGTAAAAGAAACCTGGGAGAGTTAAGGAGAAAAAAAAAAAAAAAAAAAAAACCAGAAACTCTTATTCTCTAGAAAAAAAAAAAATTCCTATCTCTTTTAAAACCCTCGAAATTTAATCTAAATGAATGACAAGCGTCCGTGCAATTAGCCCTGGTTTTCAAATCCTCTTATAACGTGGGAAATTCGCAAGTCATTGTCGTGAACATGTTCGTGAACACAATCGCGAAGTTTAACAGGCGAACATTGTTAAAGCGGTGCAAATAGAAGATACGAATGATAAAATTTACACACTAGATTATAAATGTTTCGTCTTTTTAATATATTATGTCATTAAAATTTAACACGTTACACTGGATTCATACTATTCATTCTGTATTTGCACCATATCATGTAATGTTCAACCCCTGTGGCTATTAAGAGATTTAAAATCATCTATTTAAACTTCTCAAAAATTTTCATAAACTATTTAAACTTGACCCATCATTCACTTTTTTATATATAATTTTCTGCATTTTTTGGTATACTTGTACATTCATGTCTATGCGTTGTACGGGAATGTAATATAGATTCTTGACTGTAACAATAAAATCAAAAATAGTCATTTAATTTTTATTCATGACGTCGTCGGACTATTTTCCTTATTTTGCCAGTAACAAAGAGAGAAGTCACATGCTGAAAATACATCTATATTGCATCTTAATTTGATTTCTCGGTAATATCTTTAAGCCTTCTACGATTTTGACTCAATCTTGAAACTTCCAGATTCATGATGACATTCTCAAAATCGATAAGCTTGGAATATCAGAAACATCATATCCACATTCAATGTCAGGTATGGCTTCGGCATCTATTTCTCCAATTTGTTGATATGCTTTATCAATTCACTTCACATTGACCACTATATGATGAAAGCTTCACGATTTGCAATTATTTAGATAGAGCAGTCAGAGAACTCAGAAAAATAAAGGGTACGAAAGAAACAAAATTTGTTATTTTATTTAACTAACTCAATATTCTGAAAGCACATGCTATTTATATACAGAAGATACGCGTGTAATTGTCGTAGGTGTGAAAAAAAATAAATAACTCTCACACGTACCCACACCCTCCCCGCACCCAACCCTCCCTCCCCCCATCCTCCCAAAGTTGGATGAGTGAAAAGCCCCAACTTGATCAAAAATGAAGACCGTAATCTGTCAGGAGGAACTTTAGTTATCACATTAACTATCTGCAAGGAAGAAGAAATATGGTGCAAGTGAAGAAAACCTATAGCAATGTGATGTTTGGTAAAGTAGACATCAAGATCACTATGCTTCATCCTATTGTAAAAGCATAGATTGTCGGCCAATATACAAGCTGATTTACTATCAGTATAAAGACCCAATGGTATAGAAATATCAATGTGCAAATCCTTGAGACTAAAAGATAACCAAATAAACTCTTTAACAGTAAAAGCCACACTACAATACTTAGCCTCAATAGACAAAGTGGACACAGTGTTTTGTTTCTTGGTCTTTTAAGAAATTAGAGAACTACCAAGAAAAATGCAATAGCTTGATAAGACTTTCTATCAATACGACATGAACACCAATCCACATTACAATAACCATGTAAAACCAAGGGAGCCAAAACTAAATAAAAAAAAGTCCTCAAGTTATGCTACCTTTCAAGTAATAGAGAACATGAATTACTACTTGAAGATGTGGAGTATGTGGATTGCCAACAAACTAACGAAGTTATTGGATAGAAAAAGATATATCTGGCCTTGTGATTGTGAGATACAATAGAAGACCTACCATTCGTCTATACAAAGATGGATTAGCTAAGGGATCACCAGAAGTATTGTTAAGGCATAAATGAGAAGGAAAAGGTTGTGAAACTAGTTTAGAACTAGGAAGTCCGGCATCTTGAAGAATACTAAGCAAAAACTTGCGTTGATAAAGATAAAATCCATGAGACGTGCAACAAATCTCTATCCTTAGAAAAAATCATGCCTCTCCTAAATCTTTTATTGTAAATGTCCTATCAATAGCTACTTTTATATTAGAAATATCAGCTAAATCATCTCCCATGAGTAAAACATAGTCAACATACACTAAAAGAGACAAGAAACCTTTATCATTCAAACGAGTAAACAAAGAATGATTAGCTTAAGATTGCACAAAGGTAAGAAAACAAATGAACTTTGTAAATTCTTTGTTCCATCGTTTTGAGGCTTATTTTAAGCTATATAAGGATCTCATCAATTTATACACTTGGCCTAATGCTATGCAAGAATACCCTTCCGATGGCTTCATGTAAATCTCTTCGTCAATAAAACTATGCAAAAAAGCGCTGTTAATGTCTAATCGATGAACATGCCAATGTTTTGCAACAAAAATAGCAGGTAAAACTCTCACTATAGTAAGCTTGCCAGAGGAGAAAAGGTGTGAGTATAATCAATACCTTCAACCTGAGTAAATCCTTTAGTGACTAATCGAGCTGCAAACCCATCAAATGTCCCATTGGGCTTGTATTTTGCTTTGTACACCCATTTAGAGCCTATAGGTTTCTTTCCTGGTGGCAATGGAACTAAATCCCATGTATGATTGGACTCAAGAGCTAAAAGCTCTTTATTCATTACCTGAACCCATCTTGAATCTTGTTTAGCTTCATGATAGGTCGAAGGTTCATGGATTGTAAATAAGTTTGCTAAAAAGGCCACATATTCTAGTGGAAATGAAGTAAAAGAACCAAGTTGAAAAAGTAGATAAGCCTTTGATTTTATGGATAAGGAAACAAGTTTAGAAATGCATACAATAGGACTCATTTGAATAGAATTTATACTATAGACAAAATCATGCAACCATGCCAATGGATGCTGAGTTCTGTTGGAGTTTCAAACTTAAACATCTATAGTAGCAAGACATAAATTCACAAAGTTAGAGGAAGGATCATGTTCAAGAGTTATGTTGGACGATAAGATAGATTCATCCATTAAAGAATCATTTATAAGTGGAAACAAAGAAGTATATGATGGACAAGTGTGTAATGGATCAATTGCAAACTAAAAAGGAAAACAAAGCTCATGAAAAATAACATCACGGCCTATAAACAACTAATAAGACACAAGATCATAGAGTTTATAGGCTTTGTAATCTAATGGGTATCCAACAAAAATGCACCTCGTTCCCTAAGGATCAAATTTACCTCTTAAAGTGATTGCAATAGCTGCATAAGCAAGATAACCAGTGGTTCTCAGGATTAAATAAATTGGTGGTTTATGAAATAACACTTCATAAGGTGATTTCCAATTCAACAATTGCATGGGCATTTGATTGATTAATACAATAATAGCAAGAATGCACCCTCCCTAGGACCTTTTTGGCAAGTTAACATGTAATCTAAGGGCTTGAGCTACATCAAGAAAATATCTGTGTTTCCTCTCTATCACTCCATTTTGTTGAGGGGTATAAACTATACTCTTTTGCTGTTGTATGCCATCCTTCCTAAATAGTGATTGACACTCCTAAGATAAAAATTCACTTCCATGGTCTATTCCGATGGTTTTGGATGTAACGTAAAAGTCGTTCTTAACATAAGAAAGGAAAGCAACAATAGTGTCAAGTATATCATATTTGTAAGGCAGCAAGTAGGTTCATGTAGTATAGATCCTATCATCCACTATGGTTAAGAAATATTTGCAACCAGTTAAAGAGAGTATGTTTTATGGACCCCATAGATCAACATGAATTAGATCAAAATGAATGGAAGCAAAAGAAGTACTAGATGGAAAGGGCAAACAATGAAATTTGGCAATGTGATAAGTATCACAAAGAAATGGAGCATCATTTTTTTATTTTACAACTAGTACATGTAATTTCAACATAGATGCATGTCCTAACCATCTATGCAAAAGTTCCTATAAAATATCATTACCATCAAACGAAGGAATAACAAAGTGTTTAGTAGCAATAACATTTACTAAGGTATTATTCACAAACAAAGAGCAAAATTATAAGTTATACTAGCATTAGAACTACATCAGCTTCTAATTTCATGATTTACATATTGTACCACATACAAGCCTTTGCGTGAATTTGCTTTGGCAATGCATGTTTTAAGCGAAAAAGACTGCAATCATGTTGGTGTTAATGATAAGCTACTAATAAAGACTAGGTTATGTTTAAAGTCAAGAATGAAAAGGACTTTGGTTAAAAAAAGAAAAAAATTGTCTAATACTATATCTCTAACAAGAGTAACTGTTTTCACGTTACCATTGAGGAAGGTTACTCTAATAGGTATAGAAAGAATGTGTTGATTGATCAATAAATGTTTAAAAGAAGCGATGTGGTTTGAAGCACCTATAGCTATAATCCATTCAAATATTCTAGTATCATGAAGCAGACATGAATTCAAGTAAGAGGAAGAATGTAGCACTTCACTTGCAAAATTAATCAAAGTGCTTTGATCTTCTCCATCTATTCCTTTGTTCTTCATCATCTTAATAACTTCAAAACAAAGTTTCTGCATAAAATCAGAATCATCAACAAATTTATTAGCATCACAATAATTCTCCATAGGAGTATCCATAGGAGGAACAGCAACATAGACAGCAAATCTCAAAGTAGTAGTTGTTTACCTTCAAGCCCTCTATTTGAACCATTCAGGAAGACCTATAATCTCCAAGCAATTATCAACAGAATGTCCACTCTTCTTGCAATGTGTGCAAGTAAGAAATTTAGGGCTACCCCTACCTCTCTTTTCTTTATGATCAACAAGTCTTGTTTTCAAGTTTGACTTTACTTAACATGCAACAATCAAACTTTCATCTGAATGTCCCATCAACCAACCATCTACTTTTCTTTTTCTACCTAATATACAAAGGAGTAAGCCTTACTTACTATAGGCAAAGGTTCCATAGAAATGATGTGACTTTTTACTCCTTCAAACACATCATTTAACCCGACCAAAAACTGCATCAACTTAGTTCTTTTCTCAAGTTCTTGAATTTTAGTAACCAAAGTATGACTATATTGTGATATAACACTACATGTACATTCAGGAACACCAGAAAGATTATGCAATTCATCCCATAATTTCTTAAGCTTGTTATAGCATATAGAGACATTTAAAGCACCTTGTCTAAAATTGATTATATCATGCTGCAACTAATGTAACAGTAGTCTATTCATAAGACCAAATTTCTCTAAGATGTCATCCCACAATTCTTTTGAAGACTATGCATACAGGAAAGTTTCAGAAAGCTCCTTTGTCATCAAATTTAAGATCCAACAATAGATCATATAATCACATTTGATCCAATTTTGTACTTCAGCTTACTGTTCATCATTAGGTTTCTCACATTCGCTGGTTATGAAACCTAATTTGGCCTTCATACCAAATGCCAATCTAATTGAACTACTCCATCCTAGATAATTTAATCTATTGAAAATTATGCTCATAATTATTGTTCCTAGATTATTAGAACCAAACAAGTGCATTGGATCATTCAAATCTAGGTTCGTCTTCAATTTACATGTATTCATGACTATCAATTGAAATAGAGAACTAGAACCATACGAAACAAAAAATGACAAGAACTATTCAATGTTAATCAACAAGAAAGATGAAAGTTAGTAAGAACTTAGCTGTGATACCATGATGAAAGCTTGATGATTCGCAATTGTTTAACTAGAGCGGTGAGAGAACTCAAAGAAATGAATGGTATGAAAGAAATAGAATTTGTTATTTCATTCAACTAGCTCAATATTCTGCAAGTATATGCTATTTATATACAAAGGATATGTGTATAATTGCCACACGTGTGTAAAGGATAAATAACTCTATACAAATAAATCTATACTATTAACACTATATAGTATGTGTAAGATGAGACATATTGGTGGACTAATGTGAGTTTATTAATTTTAAAGGAGGACAAAATTTTCAAGACATCGAAAGTATGGAAGCCCTAACCTTAGCAAAAGATTAGCAACCTTTTCCATCCAACCAATTGGGAATTAGGTTTTGAAATACTTTCTTTTCATATTTTCTTATAATGGATCAAGATTATAATATGTTCGATTAGTGTTGTGCTGACCGTTATTTATAAAGACAATAATTAAAATGTTGTTTAGACATTTAGGATATACAAAAGATATAGTTGAATATTAGCTAGATTTTCACCTCCATTCACTTTCAATTTATTACCATTGCTAATACCATATATAGTTTTTATCATAACCTAATCCTTAGTCCATGCAATCATATATATCGAACAATACTCCATGGATTAGCCCATGTAGTTTCATCATTTGAAACCAATGTTATCAGACATAAGTGATCCCATATGGTCCAATCAAGTTTGACTTGAGCTAACCATAGTGTAAGTTTGGCTCACCCTTTTGATTAATGAACATGATTCGATCCTGTTAACCCAACTAGTCCTACCCAATTCCTATAGGACTCAATTGGGTTTTTTTAGCCAAAATATATTATTTTGTTTTATTTTTCAAAGAATGCACTAATTTACTAAGGAAAATACGGGAAAATTATATATTTAGTCTTCAAACTTTGCTACTTCTTTTAATTTAGTCTTCAATTTTTTTCTTTTTTTCTTTTTAAGTCCCCAACATTAGCAAAAAATTACAAACAAATCTTCAATTAGTTAGTCATTAATTTTTCCTTTATAATTGATATGTAGTTCAATCTGATTGGTTTACTTGTCATTATTAAATAAATAAATACTAAAATATATAAAAATAAAAAATAGAGAAAATCAAAAGAAATATAAAAATAGAAAAAAAATAAAAAAGTATGTAATAAAATTCATAAGTGCGTATCTATATCATTCCAAAAAAATTATAAAAAATAGAAAATCTAAAAAAAAAAAAGAAAGAAAAGGTCAGATGAATTTAAAAAAGAGAAAAAAATTCAACCATCCCCTACCCTTAGGTAGCTGACTTTAAGCTACAATATCAAAGTAAGTTATGACCTAATTGCACCTTAAGATGGTCAACCATCATTGAGAAAGGTTGCGCCACCCTTCCCTCAAACCACCACAACAAACCCCTCTACACGCCTAACCCCCTTTCACACACCAACACACATACCACTGGTGAGCAATGAGCCGAAGCTGCAAAAAAAAAAAAAGAAAAGAAAAGAAAGAAAGAGATAGAGAGAGAAAGAGTAAAAGAGGAAAATTCAATTAAGTTAAAGTTGGGTCTCGCAACTCTCTTTAGTAATAAGCAACTACCTTAGACCACTAGTGGTTTGCATAAACCACTTCTTAAAGTGAGTCACAACCCACTTTGATATTATGGCTAAAATTCGGCCACTCAAAAGTAAGGGGATGCTTAAATTTTCATTCTTTTATCCAATTTTTTTCTTTTTCTTTAAATTTTCCCTAAATTCCAATATTCATTTGTATATATGTATATATGCATATATAATTAGTATATATATATTTTAGTTCTTAATTTTCCCAAATTTTTTTCTTTTTTTGTATTTTTATTTTTTTAATTATATTATTTACAATATACTATTACATAGACCAATCATATTATACCACGTGTCAACCCTAATAGAAAATAAATAAAGATCGACTAACAGAGAACTCATTTACAACTTTTTACAAATTTTAAGGACTCAAATAGGTAAAAAAAAAAACATTCAAGGATTAAATCAAAAAAAATAAATAAATAAATCAAAGTGGTGATGTTTAACAATTAAAAGTGTAAATTTTCTCAAAAATAAATATAAATTCAATGAAAAAAATCTCAACTTTTAAATGTAAAAAATGTTGATAATTTCATTTCTTTATAAACAAATATGAATTACGTTATAACATTTATTGACCTCGATTCAGTTCCATTTCAACTCTAATTTGACTCTCTTAATCCTTAACTCCTTCTCATTTTCGAATCAACCTCTCGATCCGAGTTTGATAACATTTTTGGAAACCAGCAAGCATTGGCTTATGGATAGTCTAATTTTGAAAAAGATATTTATACTAAAATTCAGTTAAATTGTTTATAATTTAAGTAGGCCATCTATGTTCATTATGCTTCTGTAGAAATTCATCATTCTAAATGTTTTTTAATAAGTCACTAAAATCCTCTATCTTGGTGCTTTTACTTTGTAAGTAGGTCTATAATTAGTATCTTTTGTGATATATTACCATAAACATGGAGAACTCATTTGATTTGGTGATAGAAGCATACAAGACTCAAATTGATTTACTTAATTGTATCCTATTGCAAACATAAAGAAATAAAATAATCGAATTAGAACAAAAAAGATTCGATTAGAGTTTGATATAAATATATAGACTTCTAACCCAATTTTTATTCTATACATTCTAAGATCATTGGTAGGAACTTAGTCATGATTCTTTATTTCTTGTTCAGGTTCCTCTATTCATAAATACAAAGATGACGAGGTTTAAGAGTAGCAACTACATTCTATTTCCACTAGCAGAGACATATAGTAGAGCAAGCGTGAAATGGATCGGTTATGAGCACCTTTGCTGCCCATTTTGGCCTCATTCCATTCAATGGCTTCTCCACTCTCTCTTGCCAGATGCTGTCGTTAGTTGGTTTACACTGCAACTGTTCCTCCGTTGGAAAGTCCAAAATTAAACATGTGGCAAAAAAAGATCATGTGCCATGCTCGTTCCAATTTCCCTGAATTTCATAAGGCCCTCCTTACTTTAATTTTATTATAATAGCTAAAGAACTATAATAAAAAGCAAAATGGGGTTATACAGGTTTTATAAGAATTAAAAAAAAAAAAAGAAACTTGTATTTTTATGAACGATTATTATATCCGTGCAACACAAATATATGCTTCTCAATAATGATTGTGGGTTTGGTAATGATAAGAGAGGATAAAGAGTAACACGAAACGGATTATCATTGTCTACTTTCTTTTCTTTTCTAGCTCTAAACCTAAGCAGGCGTATTTTCCTTCCATTCCCCCTTAGAAATTACAACTCCATCTCTATTGCCTCACAGAAGTAATTTCTTCCTCTGATGCCTCATCGAAGATGTTTCGATCCCTCAAGGACATTAATGTCACTTTCTAGTTGTGGTAAGACAATATCTCTGATAAAGATAAAAAATTAAGATACACCCTATTACAGTGAATTAATGAAAACACTAGAAATCTTCTCTCCAAAGTTCTTAATGCCCTACTTCAAATCAATACGCGATTTGCTTGAAATACTTACATTACGGTGGTGAATATCTATTTAAAATAAATAGCATCAGTCATACTTTATCCATTTGGATATAGACTTAACCTTAGGAAATTATTATGTATATTTTGTTTGATATAGAGTAATTCGATCAAATAAAAAATGTCTGATGGGAATCCAAATAAAATGGATCTCATTAGTTGGATGATGTTGTTATACAATAAATCAAACCTTTATAAATCTTATCAATATCTATATGAATCTGCTTGACCTGATTGAAAAAAATAGCTTTGATATGATTAATATTTGCAATAAATAGGGGTGAGTGGATAACCCTATTGTATAAAGTACCCACTTATGCCCTATTCAATTGTGTAGGCTTCATGTGAATATTAAGGCCGATACAATAGGTTCCATATACAAATTTTCTGAAACCTACTCCAACAATGTAGAATACAAATACAAAATCTTCCTACTCCGTATCCATCCTAGAGCATGTGCCCTAAGGTCTAAAAAGTTCAAGTTCTAAGGTACCATGTATCCACCATATAAAAAATTATTATATAATATTAATAAATGATAATATCACTTTCTTTGCCAATAAATGTTTTAATGAAAGGGAAAAATAGAAAGAGCATAACCATAAGTTAATAATCTTAAACGACTAGACCTAATACTGCCTCTCTCACTATGTTTTCCATTTCTTCCTTTATTCTTCCTCATTTTCCTCTTGAAGTTCACATTTTCCATTCTTTTCCCTCAATTAGATGAAAAAATAAACAACTTTAAACCCTAAAATTTGGAAGAAACCAAACAAGTAAGGTAGATAAAAGAATTAGTAAAAAGTTTACCAAATCTAAGATTACTACTAAATAGTGATTATTTAATTATAAAAACATATGGTTTTGAAGTGGAGATGTCTAAATAGGTAGATTTTCTAGTCACGCTTAAAATGTACATAACTTTTTATATAGAAAAAGCTTTTACAATTATAATATGTTTGAACGGCAAGCTTAACTAATGTTATTCTAAGCTTAAAAACATTGTTTAAGGCCTATAACAAACCCCTTTTTTGAAGATATTTATGACTTTTACGTGTTTTAGGGTTCCTTTTTATGTTTGAATACGTCTTTTGTTACTTCTTTATGAACAATTATTCCAGAATAATAGGGATTTCCAATTTCCTTCGATTCTTTTCCTTACAAACACTACAGTTGTGAAAATGGATGGGGTGCAATTCTGAAAAGAAAACCTCATAAATATGCTCCAAAAAATAAAGAAAAAATTTACAGATATAATAGCAGTACATTCAAAGAAAAAGGATTAACAAGTAGTATAGACTTAGAAATTCTTGCTATTATTTATGGACTATATAGTTTTAGGTTATTTTTTATTGATAAAGCTGAAATTTTAGTAAGGACAGATTGTGAAGCCATTGTAAAATTTGACAAAAATAAGAATAAAAAAAGTATGTCTTAGAGGAGATGAATTAAATTCATAAAAATATTAATCAATAATGAATATAAAGTAGAAATAAAGCATATAAAAGATAAAAGCAACCACTTAGCTCATGTTTTGAGTAAGTATATTTATCATGAAAAATTACAATAACAAGCAAGTCTTACTAAGTCCAATGGGTCAAAGCCCAATGACAATACCAAAACTTAGTAGACAAATGGACACAACAAATAATAAGGGCTAATAACCATAAAGCCCACAAGCCACCAACAAGGGTCAACAAATTTAAGACCTAGTATTAGTAATAATAATATATCTCCTATGATGAACTTTAATGAAATAGAATTCCCAACCTATCCAAAAGGTTCATCTTTAAAATTTAAGCAATCAAACAGCGTGGATGTGGATCAGGCCAAGAGGTACTCATCAATGCTATTTAAAGCCTTCAATATATAGACAAAGAATAAACTAAAAGTCTATGGCATTATCAAACTATTCTACAAAAATAAATAATGAATTTCTCCTAAACAAAAAGGCACACATTCTCCACAAAGCAAAAATTTTTATTATTACACAATTATGAAGGGGTTCAATCCACAAATTTACAAAGAATGGTATAAAGTAATCCCTCAAATTCGAGATTATATTGGTCCAATCTAGAGGGGATGCACTTCTGTTGTAGAGGCAAGACAAAAGATGGTTAAATTTCTTAGAAATGAAGATTTTCTGAGAGACCCAAAACAAGTGAGTGAATATAAACATCTAATAAAATATAAAATTCAATTGGTAGAAAGAAAAGAATCAACTTTGGACAACTAGACAACATTTAGACAAGGATTTCCTAGACATTACATAAAGTACAAAAAAGATAAAGATATTTATTCAAAAAGACATATCATACATTTTCTTTAGAAGACATCCATATGTAGACATATTACCATTGAAATGTAAACAGTATATTAGCAATTTAGGATAAAGTAATTTCTAGGAACCATTTCATGTCCTACAGTTCTATGCATCAAAAACTATTGATAGAAACATTTCTCCCTACATATTTATAAACGAAAAGAATGAAATAGAATTATGTATCTATAAACTTAATATAGAATTAGAAACTTTTATTAGTATTTTTGTAGAACAACAGTGGTTCACAAAACAACATTATTGGATTACATGTTAACAAATACAACTAAGGGTACTACTAATCAATTCCAGCATTCAAAAAGTTGGTTTTGTAATCAAGGAAATAGCAAAGATGATTGCATCATATTATGATTATTCAAAAAGAGGAAGAACGCTCCAGATAAAATGACATTCCACTCAATTCCTCCAAAATGGTTTAGATATGATATAAGACCAATATACCACACCATCTATATGGATGCTAAATATAGTTGAGGATTTAGAAAAAATAAAGATCAAGTACTCAAAGATCATTCTTATATAAAGCCCTTGGTAGAACAAATTAGATATTGGAAAGAATATCAATTAGCTTATATTCAAGAATAGCTAGAAGATTATTTCTTAATTTTTCAAAACAAAATCTACAAAATTTTCTCTAAAGATTAACAAGCATTATGAGAACCAATAGATACAAAGGTCACAAACATCAAAGAAAGATATGAAAGTTATCTCACACAAGAAGAATGAAACCCAAGCTTGGTAATGGAAAGATAAGAAAAAGCATAAAATAAATTCTAAAAAAGAAAAGATTCCCTTAGGACATATTTCATATTCCTAGACAAAGAAGTGTTATTTAAATTATTGTCCAGATAAGAGGAGCCTTAGTTAAATTATTGTCCTTTCTACTATAGAAGATGCACATTCCTTTGTTTTATTATCCTTTTTATAGTATAAAATGCAAATTTTTTTAAATTATTATACTTTTTGTATATTCTTACACTTTTACCCTCAAAAGGAATCCAATGTAGGGGTATATATAGTCCATTAGGGTCCTATATAAACTCTTGATGCAGAATCAGGAGGCACCACAAAAAACTATGTGAAAAACGACAAGTCCAAAAACTCGCAATGCATCCTTTCAATTTTGTAGATACTCCCATTAACTACTACTACATCTAGTTAATATAACCTACATTTGTAAACAGACATTTCTAGAGTAATAATATATACATTTGCTTGTTCTGTAAACTCTATACTCTCAATCTTATTACTATTTTAGGTTTTAATAAAAGGGGACTAAGTTATTATATTATTGATATTTCATGCTTTCCTTACTTGTTTATTCCTTGCATGTTTATTAGTTTAGTCTTAGTATTTCTCCTTCTTTCTCTAGTGCTCTCTATTTTAAACATATTTATTAGTGTAGTCTAAGTATTTCTCCTTCTTTCTTCAGTCCTCTCTGTTTTTGGTATCAGAGTCATACCATTTTTTCATAATCTTATGATAAGGCCTATAAGACCTAGTTATTTTTATGCCCATTTGTTGCCTAAGAGTGGCATTTGTAGGGCTCTTTGTTGGCTCGAGGTCCATGGTCTAACAAAGGAGTAGAAGTCTTAGTTTATAAAAACTTAAATGTAGACTTGAAACCAAGAAGATTAAAGGAAAGGTAAAAAAGAAGGAAATCTGAAATTAAACCAGAAAAGATAAGGATAGATATAAAATATTATAAGATGAATGCCTAAAATACTAAGTAACGTTAAAAGTTCATTAAGTTTATAATCCCTTCTAATAATGTGGTTGCATATGAGTGGAGTTTTGTAGTACATTAATATGCAAAAACGACAAATAAATAGGTCAATAGATCAAAATTTTAAGATAAAGGCTCAAATTGCTAAGTTATAAAATTTTCATAAAAGCCCCATATGTTATAGAAGTAATAATCTAATCACATAAGCATATTTACTTTTAAGCAAGGCAAAAAGTTAATTAGAATTAACCAATAAACATATTAAACGTTGTTGTTAAAGTATAACAAGAGTTTATTTGTAATCATGTATGCCATTAATGGATAGTCTTATCAATTACATTAAAGAATTACAATTAGAAAGGGTAGAAGTAGTTAATAATTATACTCATAGAATAAAAGAAGAAATACATACAAATTTAGAAGAACTTAACAAGTTAGTAAGAGAAGAAGAAGATGAAACAGCACACATTCCAAGCTTACTAGAGATAGGTTTTATAATTTATTATTAATTGCATTCAAAAAATATATAAAGAACTTAGAAAGCAATCATTTAGCTTCTTTAGGAAGATATCTTAGGAGATTATAAAATGTTAAATTATGTTTAGAATTATAGACATAGTATTGATCATCTATTCGATATTAATTATTAGATATTTAAAACACAGATATTCAAAAGAAAGTTACTCATCTGATAAAAGGCTTCCTATTGAATTTGAAGATTATCAACTAGATTCATATTAATTTATAGTGATTATAGTCTTTACAAACGAGTTTGACTTAAATACATAAGGAAAATAGAAAAGATAGGAAAATTTAAATATACGTGCTATTTTCAATAAGTTGAGCACCAGTTACATAGTAGTAATAAGCAATTAAATAGTATTATAGATCTACAAATAACCCTAACGGAATCACTAACTCAATAAGAATAAGGAAATTTTAATCATTAGAACACTATTCAACGATCTTTAGTGGACAAAATAATATATAAAAAGAAATAAGAGAAAATCAAAAAAATTATTAGAGAACAAAATAACACAATCTTAAGAAAACTAAATCAGACAAAAGAGGCAAGGCATATTAAGAAATTATAGAAAGAACATATACAAATGAATCAAAAGTTCTAAGAAATACAACAAAATTATAAAAAGATAGTAAACCTGGTAGAAAAAGTAAAACAATTTGTACAAGGTTAATGAATAATAGCTTTGTAGAAAAAGTAGAATCAAATTCTAACTATAAAGAAGCCATAAACTTGAGTAGAAAGTATTTGCAAAATCCTAAAAGACTTACAAACTACAACACCCTGCAAAACAAGACAAAGTAATTATTACATAAAATAATACTATAATTTTGTTATTATTATCGTTACGTAAAAAAATTAGACAAAATAGAATCAAAATATAAAAACAAAAATAAAATAGAAATGGGAGAAAAAAGACTATTCACTAGAGCTAAAAAGTATAATAGGGCAACTTTAAGAAATGAAAATTTTAGAAAAGCCAATAGAAAGAATAATGAAAATTATTAATATTTTTGGTATTTATAAGAAATCATAATGACACAAACTAGAACTATCCCCTTTATTGGAAATAGTCACTTAGAGACAATCCAACTAGAGAAGAGACATCAATAAGTGAAGGAATTTTAAGTAAAATAGCAAACAAACATAAACAAGGAGATCATATAGAACTATTGAGAAAATAATAATAATAAATCAAAAATAAAAGATAAATAACACCAAGATTTGACATGGAAAACTTCAATGTGCGCAAAAAACTACAAGACCACACGGCGTAAAATCTTTTACTATCAACAATAATAGGCTTACAAAGTATATTTTTGTTGGTTACACTAGTGAATGAACAATCTTCACCATAAACAATGGATTCTAATAAAATCTCATTATAAACTAAATTCACAAAAATAGAAATTCAACTTAAACAACTAAGAAGGATTTATTAGGAAAAGAAATAATAGTCTTCTAAAGCTCCATGCTATGAATCAAATGGCTAAAATTTTATCACAATCAGGATTCAATAAACCATCTAATTATGAATTCAAAGTCGCATCACCCAAACAAAAGCACCTCCGCTCAATGTCATAAATGAGAAAACAAGATTAAATTCTATTGCACGGTCTAAGAACAGAAAATTCTGCCCTTTTGTGATTTTGTCTTCTTCTTAATTGTCAATTCTACGTCCGTAACTACGATCCTCTCTTTTTTTTTCATCATATCACCTTTCCTTTTCTATCTTCCAGTATATGTGTGTATATATATATACACACATATATATTTAGGTTTCCTTTTCTAAATTTTCTTCTATTATTTATTAATTTCTATAGGTCTACATATGAGTTATAAATATGCCCAACAATCTCTCTCTCCAACTCATATGAGGAGCTCCATCACACCGACTATCTATCAATAAGCAATAAACTTTTCCCTTGATAGGGCTTTAGTCATCATGTCTGAACCATTATCATCATTATAGATCTTTTCTAATTTTAAAAGATTCTCCTCTAATACATCTTGAATCCAATGATATCTAATAGCAATATGTTTTGATCTTGAATGGAAAGTGGGATTCTTACTAAGATGTGTCACACTATAGTTATCATAATATAAATTTAAATTTTCTTAAGCTTGACCCTGCTCTTCCAAAAATTTCTTCATCCACAAGACTTCCTTATAGGCTTCTGTAATAACAACATATTCAACTTCAGTAGTGGATAATGCAACACATTTTTGCAATTTAGATTGCCAAGACACCGCTCCCTTTGCATAAGTAATCAAGTAACCACATATGGACTTCATTAAATCAAGATCTCCAGCCATATCAACATCTGTAAACCTTTAAAATACTAATTTACAACCACCAAACTCCAAACATAATTTGAAAGTGCCTTTGAGATACCCGAGAATCCATTTAACTGTGGTCTAGTGTTCTTTACTTAGATTTAAGAGATAGTAGCTAACAACACCAACAACATGAGTAATATCTAGTTCATGGCATACATTAGACTACCAATAACTGAAACATACGGTATTTTCTTTATGTTTTCTTTGTCTTCCTTGCTCTTAGGACACTATTGAGAACTGAGTTTGATGTAACCTGTAAGTAGAGAATGAACAGGTTTTACCTTACTTATGTTGAATTTCTCTAACACCTTCTCTAAGTATCTCTCCTATGATAACCATAATTTTTTGCTCTTCTTGTCACGTATGATTCTCATATCGAGAATTTGGTACGTAGTCCTAGATCTTTCATGGCAAAAGACTTACTTAATGCAATCTTCAAATCTTGAATTTTCTTGGTATCATGGCCAACAATCAACATATGATCCACATATAATAAAAGAATAATAAACTCACCACTATCAAACTTCTTTAAAAAGACACAATGGTCTAATGTAGTCTTAGTAAATCCTTAGTCAATCATGAAGAAATCAAATTTCTTATACCATTGCCTTAGAGCTTATTTCAACCCATACAAGCTCTTTGTCAATTTGCAAACTAGGTGCTTCTTACCTTTGATACTAAACTCTTCAAGCTACTTTATGTAGATTTCTTCCTCGAAGTCACCATGAATGAATGTTATCTTCACATCTAACTTTTTAATCTCCAAATTTAAACAAGCGGCAATCCTAAGAACAACATGAATGGAAGACATCTTCATCACTAGTGAGAAAATTTCATCAAAATCAATACCTTTCTTTTAGCTAAACCTCTTCACAACCAATCTTGCATTATACCTTGGTTATGGCAAAACCCGAAGAATCAAAGAATTACAACTAAATATACAAAAAGAACTTACTTATGTGAACCAAAAACTCAACATTGTTATTCACTCAATTCCGATATTTCTCTTGAGCTATTCTCTTGTCTTCAACTTATACACCTATTTATTTCTTAGAGGCCACTTATCCTTAGACAATTCAACTAAATCATAAGTCTGATTCTTAAATAAGGATTTCATCTCTTCTTGAATGGCTTTAACCTATTCTCTTTTCTGCTCATGTAACATAGCCTCCTCATAACATTCTAGCTCCCCCCCATCAATTAACATCACATACGCATGTTGACTATATCTAATGGATGGTCTTCAATCTCTTGAGGATCTCCTCAACTTTGTCTATTAATTAGGTTCTTGAGGTGCTATCTCATCAATCATACGGTAGGCCATGAATTTGGAGAGTTTGACAAAAACCTATGCCCAAAATAAAATATATATGAATATAATCTTTAGGTATGCATACTGGATCTATATCAATAGGGATTTCAACTAAGGATTTAGCATTCTCTAGCTTTTCTATATCTTCAATAGTTTAATATGTCAAGTAAACCATATCTCTACTTCTAACAATTTTTTCTCTACTAAATCTCATAATCTATACCCATATTCATCATGTGCATAACTCGAAAAAAAATACACTATTTTAAACTTTCATCAAGTTTTGATCTTTCATTCTTAGGAGTATGTATAAATGCCTTACAATCAAATACTTGCAAATGGTTATAAAAAGCATCTTTACGAGTCTATACTCTCTCTAGGATATCACTATCCAAAGCATAAGAAGGAAATAGGTTGATCAAATCAACTATTGTTCTCACTACTTCTCCTTAGAATGATTTAGCCAACCTGGTACGTGACAACATACATTCAACTCTCTTTGTAATAGTACGGTTCATCCTTTTAGCGATACCATTTTGTTGTGGAGTCTTTGGCACTGTCTTCTTAGGTTTAATACCATAGGTTCTACAATAATCCTCAAAGGGACCTCTATATTCACCACCATTATCTACTCTGACACATTTCAACTGTCTACCCGTTTCTCTTTCTACTCTAGTATGGAATTACTTAAACACATCTAGAACTTGATCTTTAGGTTTTGAAGCAAAAGTCCATAATTTTCTAAATTGATCATCAATAAAAGTCACAAAATAAAGTGCACCACCAAATGATCTATCTTTCATGTAACATATATCAATATGGATTAAATTTAGTATATGAGATTTACTATGAGGTATATATCCATGACATGTAATCCTATGTTGTTTACCAGTAAGACAATCAGTATAAGTTTTCATAAGAGGACCTTTCACATTAGGGAGAAGTTGCTTCTTGGTATGCAATTATAGTCACTTCTCGCTCATATGACCAAACCATTTATGCCATTTTCAATTGATGTCTCATCTATCATATTTACCTTCCTTTACTTAGTTTTGCTGACATTAAGTAAAGGGTATTTACTCTTCCTTCCTTTAGCCATAATCAGAGAACCATTGATAAGCTTCCATTTACCTTCACCAAAATAGCTATTATATCCTTCATCGTCAAGTTTTTCTATAGATATGAGGTTTAGGTGAATATATATGACATATCTAACATCTCTAAGAACAAGCCTACAACTACTGTTAGTCTTTAAAATAATATCTCCAATGCTAATAATTTTATATATCTCTTCGTTTCCTATCCTAACATTACCAAAAGCACCAATAGTATAGGTTAAGAAGAATTCACCATGTGGTGTCACATGAAAGGAGGTACCAAAGTCAATAACCCAGTCACTGCCATGGTATCCAAGACTAACACAATCATCATCCCAAGCAACGATAACTTCACTATCTATTGATGCAGTTGTCACGTCTTCACTTTTTCCATCGCCTTTACATATACCTTATTCTCTTTTCCATATTCTACACTCCTGCTTTATATGTCCTGGCTTGTCACAATAATAACATTTAATATTTCTTCTTCTTACGTTTGATCTCCCTTAAATTTATCAAATCTATCAAATTTATTAAATGAGTCTCTTGTCTTACTTCTCCTACGCATTTCCTATTTATTAGTAACAAGTACCCAAGTACCGAAACTTATACCTTGCTCTTCCCTTCTAACTTCTTCATTTATCAAGCTATCTTTCACTATGGAAAGGGTGAGATTTCCTTTTAGAGCAAAATTACTAACAAACACTATAAGTGTCCCCCAACTATTTGGCAGTGAACTCAACAATAATAATGCCTAAACCTCATCATCAAGTACCAACTTCATGGTAGTTAACCAATTTACAAGACCTTAAAAATCATTTAAGTGCTCCATCATATTTGATCTACCATTATAATTCAAATTCACTACTCTTCTAATTAAGGAGGTTTTATTCAAGGTAGTTTGTCTTTCATACATGGACTCCAATTTCCTTCATAGAGTATCTATTCTAGTTTCTTAAGCAACATAATAATAAAAATTGTGATCCACCCATTTTCAAATATAATCAACAGTTTTTCTATGCATAATCACCCAATCTTAATTATATTTATCTTTAAACTTCGTGCTATCACCACCTAAAGTTGTATATAAATCTTTGCAATATAGAGGTCCTAAATCTATGCATAAATCTTTGGGTGAGGGGGGGTGGAATGCAAATAATCCCCCCAAACTTTCATTTAGGTGTGAATTGATCTCCTAAACTTTAATGTGTGATTTTTGACCCCGTAAACTATTACGCCCCAAACTTTAGGAGTTGTAATAGCCTTTCTTTGTAAACTAACCTAAGCTAAAAGCTACCCTCTTTAGCTACCAACATAAGTATAGTCCATATAAAGCAAACAATGACTCAATCGGTTTTGAAGCAGTCAGATGAGTACCTATAATATAAGAGACCTATGGTGTAACACTTTACAAAATATTTTCACATACTTAAAGATAGTTTAGATTTTTTTTATTTCCCTTATATACATCAAAAGTTCTACAATTTTCAAAAAGAATTGTATATCTCTATAAAAGATCTACGTTATGTAATATAGATATAACAGTGAGCTAATGAAAATGATAAGGCCTCCTAGGAAGATCTTATAATCTTCTCACAAAAGAAAAACAAAAGTAACATAAGCAATGGTCTATTCTTTAGACTTTGACACCTTACTCCCATCCTAATGAGACTAACTTATGGACAATTGTAATGAAGCATCTTTAAGTACTACTCAACACCTGCAAAATAATCTATTGGGATGTAAGATCAACTAACTCAGTAAAAAGTGAAAGAGTCATAAGAGTACATTAACAAACATTGTTGCTCAATCATTATTTAAATGCAAATGCAACAAACAAATGATAAAGCATCCTACAATGTTTAACCGATTCATTGTGAAGTTAGAATAATTTCATCTACTCCAATCTAGATTTCGAGGAGTTTCAATGCGACACTATCAAACTAAATCCGAGCTTGTGTAATGGAGAGCACCTTCCTCCTTAGACAACATTCGAACCACAAATCCTAACTTTGCAACAACCCCCTCTCTTGTCACTTAGTTTGACTAAGGGTAGGAAGAGAGCCATTTCTGCTATCTTTGATGAATGTATTGGTATTTAATCTGATAACCTAATCATTACCCCTATTGGATTATCATAAATGTCAAGTTAGATCTTTAATCAACTTAAGATCAGTCCAAATGATTAGGTAAGCAACCAAATTCATACACATAAGACATGATACATGTTCAAGCAGAAAATAACACTTAGAAGTTCAACTCCCAATTAAAAATCAGTATCCCAAGCACATACATAACACACGCACAAACAATCTAGCTATAATTATGAACAAGTGCTCTTACTTCTCCAAGAATCTTGATATGATACTTCAATATGTGATTAAGCATCAATCTCAACTTACCTAGATGTAATGTTACGCTCTCCTATACATCATGTTTGTGGTCTTCATTAATAATCCCTAAAAAGTAATACACGACTTCAATTTTAAATTCACATATGAAGTAAGAACTTATTTTTATTATTAAGTATGTTTACATTCTAATATAAGTAGGATCTTTAGTTATTTGTTTACTTTTAGTTGACTTGAGATAGCTTTTGACTAAGGTTCTAATTCACTATCTTAAATTAAGTTTTTACTTAAAAAATTTCTGACTTATAGTCTGACTTCAATATAATTATAAAGTTCCAATATCAACTACTTTCTAACCAAAAGCTACTTTTTTTAGCATAATCAAGTTATTCACTATTAAAGTACATTCTGATCTTCTTTCTAACATAGTTTCTAACTATGCAGTCATTATCACACCTTACTATTTATCACATATGCCAATATACCATGCATTTCTAAAATTTCTATACTTTATAATGTTAGTAAATATCAACCAAGAACCTTAATTACATACACCAATTTCCCTTACACTAACTACTTGCTTATACTAATATTGTAACTTATAAAATTGACTTTAAACTCATCAAATACCAAACTTTTACTCAAAACTCATCATTTCTTAACTCATAATAATCCACTTCAAGTTACTGTAAGGGTAATAATCATAGATGATACTGTCATTTTACAAACAATCCTAAAGCCCTTTTTAAAAATCACCGTTTCAACAAAATTGAATTTTTCCTTAAAATTCGACGATATGATTTTTACAATCTAACCACATAACAGCAAGGTTCAATATCTTAAGAGTATAACCACAAAATTTCATGTTGAAACTACGTCAATTGATGTTCTAATTATTTGCTTAAAATTTGGTGCGAAGGACTTTTTTCTTAAAGACCTCATATCTACACTCCAAATTTTGAAAATCCAATTGAATATTTAAATTTCTCGTACAAAAATATGAAGGGAAATCAAATTGTATAATTTTTGGTGAAGGTTTATTATTTTTCTCTAATTTTTTGTTGAAATCGGAGAAATTATTAACTTACTAAAAACTGGAGCTCTGGCCACCGTGGTGAAGGGAGGGTGTGTTGGCTCAAATCACCGCTAGCCACTCCTTCAGGTAACCACCAAGTTTCTCTTTTAGTTGATCGTTTTCTTCAAGAACCCACTAACTCTTAGTTTTGCACAATACTTTTTCCTAATTTTATTTCTTCACTCTCTCTCTTTATTTGCTAACTTATAGAATTTTCGTCAAGCTAGCAAATGATTAAATTTGTTTCGGATTGTAGGAGATCATTTTATATCAACATTTAAGATACTTTTTTTTTTAACCTTATCTAATTAACATGTGTATATGGCATAATTAGGTGTTAAAATTAGAATTCTTACCTCCATGTATTTTCACCTTCATTGTCACACCTCTATACCTAATTTTCTGGTTGTCTAATAAATTTTTCCCATTTTTTTATTAATTCATTTAGTGAATATTACTTAATTTCGGGTATTTTCGATAATTATGTGTATATATATTTATATAATAATTATACTCAATGCACATACATATATTTTATATATTATTTTATGTTTAATATTAATTATATTACCCCTATAATATATTTCTAAGTGTTTGTTAATTTTCAAAACCTACTTCATACGTAACTGATAATATAATAACAATATAGTAAATTTCTACTATTTTCGCTATATTCTTAATATTTTATTATATTTTTAAATTTCAAGCTCAAAAGATCTCCTTGACTAATGTCTCGATCATATACGTAAGTCTTTAAATTAACCAAGTTACTTTCACCAACACATTAAATTTATCCATTCGATTCCTATTCGTCGAGTACGGGACTCACATAAACTTTGAAAAATTGGTGACCAACATAAGTTAAGAATAATCTCCTTAAACTTTAAGTTTTGTGTACAAATACCTAAACTTATCAAAATATACTTTAAAACCCCCTAAACTTTAACCATAATAAAACTTTTTTTAACTAAAAAAAGAAATGTTTATTATATAAGTTCAAGGAATCAATCCATACCTTGAAAGTTCAAAGAATCAATTCACATCTGAGTCAAAATTTATAGAGATTATTTACAATATCTTCCTTTTTTTTTCTTTTTTTCACTGTATCACCCTTCTTATATAGCTTCCAAAATATATATATATATATATATGTTTTCCTTTTTATATTTTCTTTTATTATTTATTGATAACTACGGGTCTATACATATGAGTTAGACCCATATGCCCAATAAAAATAGCACAAAGAAATTGTAGATATAAATGGAGACATAGAAATCTATAATAAGAGAAATATTGATTTATTAAATCCTAAAATATTATATAAGGTAGAAAGACTAAACCTTAGAAGAACAGGATTAATCAAAATAAATCAAGAAGAAACTATTTCAATTACTATAAAACCTATAAATATGAAGTTATTAAGTGACATGACTATCAAAAAATTAAAACAAGAGGGAAGAAGATTAGTACTTTTAGGAATCATAGTAGTATGAATAAAAGAGTTAGTTAGAAAGCAAATAGGAGCTAAATTATTATTAGTTAAAATAGACAAATCTTGGCAACATGATATCTGAAAGGCAATCATTGGAACAATGGAAATAGACATAAATAATAATAAAGGAATATTCTACTATGCTCCAAATTTTCTGATTAGCATAAATAATATAAAAATTTTAAAATAGAGTTGCAAGGTAAAGGATATGAAAAGCATATTGGATAAAATATTTTAATAAACAGAGGCTTCATAGGAAGGGAATAGATGGAAACAATACATGATATAAATTATATATAAATGGAATAATACAAGAAATAACTACTAATGGAATTAGACTTATCTAACCTATGAAGATAAAATGTAGAGATTTAGAAAGAATTGAATGGAACATATCTAAACATTTAAGAAACCCCAATACTAGCAGATTTCCTAAAGATAGTATAATGTATAGAAATCTTAATGGATTTTATAGATTAAGACTTATGGATTACAAGTATAAGGCACTATCAAAAGAAGAAGAAGCATCAATAAATAATAACTTAGAAAATAGAACGAAAATAGAACAAAAAAGAGTTAGATGCTAGTGGAAATAGATCTAGATATTGGATAATTATATAAAAGTCCAAAAAAAATAGGAGATTTCTGATTAAAAACTAAGAGGAAACTAATGAGGTAATAGAAGAATTAAAAAATAGAGGATATTTAGGAAAAGAAAAACATTATTATGTAGAAAATGAGTGTGATCTAAGAGGAAAAACATACATAAAACATAATGCCTTAACCATCCAAAAGATTTAGAAATAGTAGAAAGATACAATATTCAAGAAAGTAAACAGATCACGTAAACTTGAAGTTTACAAGAAAAATGAAAAAAGAACACTATATATCTTATAAGTTCTACAAGATACAAATTTTAGTATAATTATAGGATACTATAGATTGAGTTTATGTTCCAAAAATTAGAAAATATGTGTCTTACAGGTTATGGTATAAGTAAGGCCTATACCTTACCTTCCATGTACCCACTCACCTCCAAGAATTAGGAATATAATATATAAATTAGTTTTATTTCAAATTTAAACACCAAAATGTCGCAGAAAAGTCAAACGTAAATGTGCACTATACAATCTGCTTCGCGCCTGCTATTATACTCTCGTCTTACTGTGTAGAACCAAGTGAATGAGAAATGAGGAAGCAAAATTGTCATCCTTTTCACGAGTGGTAAAATGAGTCCAAATACAAGATTGAGTGTTAAAATAAGCTTTCGATTATGTTTTAAAATAATTAACTTTGTAATTATTTACACAATTTAGCATATCCTTATGCATGCATGTATTATTCTAGTAACTATTATGGCTCTTTTAGTTATAGTAACAGGTATGCTGTAAAATAACAATTTTGAAATTATTCCTATTTCTTTATTTTGAAAATTAATTCGAGAATTTTTATCCTCAATAACTTTTCTATCCTTTTTCAATAGAGAATAATTGTTCCAAAAGATCCGACCCATCTAAGCAAGAGTTTCATCTACGCAATCTAAAGCTACGAGCAATTTGTTAAATTCCCACCACTTATAACAATATTAAAAAAACTGTAAAAATTAAGTTGTGAAATAATGTCCTTTAGAAATCTTTTTTTTTTTTTCTTTTTTCCTCTTAATTAATAACTTTGGGATAAGAAATTCGGACTTAATATTATCCTTTAAAAAAACGGTATTCATGCATCTTAACAATAATAGCCTTAGTAAAATTCACATTTATTCTCTAACTATATTGGTTTTCTTAACATCGCGACCGATTCACCTCAATGCTCAAACCTCCTTTGAATATTTCATATCGGACCATTCTCACACAACACGGACTTAGATCTTCTTAATTTTTCATTTGTTAATTTTCTTCAATTTACAGATTAATAAATTTGTTTAGAATTTTAAAATACGTTATAGTATTATTATAATATCATTTCTTTTTTCTTCTAATCTTACCTATTAATTACACCTAACAACTTTTCATGAGGATTAAATTAAAAAAAAAAAAGTAAATTGAAGATATCCGTTTCTAACACTGTATCATAAAGCTGAATTCCAGCACACCTTTTCCAGTTATTACAACAGAAAAAGGTACTCGAACTTGTACCGGTTTTATGGTAGACAGTGTTCATACAATGTGAATTGCCTAACACTGTCTTATGAACCGAAATTTTCGCAGATATTTACTAATCTGAAAATGACATAGCAATTGTGAGAAAATGCAAAATTAGAGAAAAGAACAAACAAAAATAGAAAGCCAGGATACTTGTATCGTGTTTTAAGGAAGAGCCGCCTTAGGCTTCGATTAATTGATTATTATGCAACATGAGCCAAGCAATTAGTATATACTATTAAACATCAAACTCATTAGAGAAGTTATAAAAGGAAGGATCATTGACAGAAAGTGCAAGTACACAATAAATACATGTTTTTTTAGCTGCAAATGCACTCCCCACACAAAATTCATCACAAAAATAAAAACCCTTCTCACTGAGACCTCATCCTATTGATCTGGTTTAAAGCTGGTTGCAAGATATTGTACAGAACCCATGCAATCGCAGGAGCCACCACAAACAGCAGCAGTTGCCCTCTGTTGTCACTCCCGGAAGCCTCCGCAATAGCCGCAATCTCACTTGCCGCCACATGTGGCGGTGCGAACGCGAAACCGGATGCAGCCAGGCCGCCGAGTCCCAGTCCTATGATCACCCCCTTGGAGCTTCTCATCCGGTTAATCTGGTTAAGTGCTGGTTGAAGAATATTGAAAAGTACCCATGCAATGGCGGGAATTATGGGCAAGAGGAGTGCTAGCCCACGGTTATCGCTGCCTTCGGCTATATCCGCGATTTGCTGCACCGCATAGGCAGGTTCGCAGGAGCTTAGAGCCGAGAAGACGGCACCAGCAATAGCAGTCCCGGTCATGGAAGTGGATAACTTTTCGAGGCGATCAATGGACGGGCCTGGTAAAGAAAGGCCCTTAGGGAGGTTTTGGAAGGAGAGCTTAGGGGATGGCTTGGTGGGATTGGTGTTAGTCATGCACTTGGGGTTGATCATGGCCATAGTGGATACCGTGGCAGCCATTGATGCCTTTGGTTGTAAAAATTAGGGGCGAGGATTAGGGCTAGAGGATTTGCGGAAGATGATGAGTGTGCTTAAGGGGAGAGCGATGAGGAATGTTGTTGCTGCTTAGACTCCTGGGTTGGACGAGGGGAGTGGTAAGGGAAGAATAGATGGAATATAGATTGGGATGCCAAGTATGGTCCATGAGAACCAATAGAAGTGTGCCTTGTAGATTCTTGCCTTATCCGGAGGGGTTTCTTAGTCGCCATAGGCCTCATGTTGCATGCCCCACTTTTCTTTTCTTATCTTTTTATTCTCTTTTTCATTTGGGTCATGAAAGGAACGTCGTCTCTTCATTTTTCATATTATTTGATATATACATAAAATTGGAAAGGAAGAAAAATGTGCAATTCTCCCATTTACATATATTGCGATATTATTTTAGCAAGTCTCGGTGCATAATTTCTGGATTTTTTTACCGTTCCGACTTTCCATCCCATTCTTAATATACATGTTTTAAAATATAAATTATTGAATTATGAATTCAATAATCCAAATTTAAATAAAGATCCATCCACGATCGGATGGAAAATTGGGTAAATCTCATCATATTTTTTAGATTTCCGGTCCATAATGAACTGGAGGGGCCTCGGGTCCAACAATGAAATCACAAGCTGTAAATTTGATATTTCTTTTTTTTTCTTACTCATATTAAATTAAAAAAAATGAATAAAAAATTTCAAATATTCGGTGAGATATTGTGTTGCCCATGTGTTCTCGTATGATTCAAGTCTTTAGAGATTTCTAGATGTTATTTAGGACAGTTTCTATTTAGGAATTTTAAAAATATATGCCTCTAAGATACAATTTTAGGTAAAAAAATTTTGTCATACCTAATCTATATCCTATCATCCATAATTCATTTTTATGTTTTATTTTATTTTTATGCAATTATCTTCTACGGTAACAACAAAATAGGGGGAGTCGGAAACGAGATTCAGTAATTTGGTGTTTTTAACGTCTATATTAATAGAAAGAAAATCAAACTATACCCAAAAGAAAAATAGAAATACAGGAAGAAAAAGAAGACTCAGTGGGATGATTACATTAAAATCATAATTATAAGGTCTACGAAAATTCAAAGGAAAGTGACAAATTGCAATTTGATCTCTGTGGGATACGTTCGATCATATGCCTATGTACCCACAAAGTTGAAAAACTAATTTTATTTTTTAATTTCGAAAAAGAAAAAGAAAGAAATTCCATCAGTGGATACTTCCAGAAAACTGGTTAATAAATTGAAAATGAAAAATGCATTTTTCAACACACTTCATGGAGAAGCAAGTCATTTTTTTTTTCTTTTTTTACTTAACAAATGCCCATAAAATACTTTTTGACATTTTCCATTTCATATATTATAAAAATATGTCATCATTAGGATTCTACCAACACATAGAACTGCATTTAGGTTTTGTGCTAACCAAGTGAGCCTACAAACAAAGTACAGTGAAAAGCATCGATGAATTATTCAACATGATCACTCCAATACTTAAATCAGTATTTATTAGTGTAAAGAAAAATAAGGACTTTATAGGCTTGAATATAGTAAGAGTGCTTAGAGAGTGTAAATAAGTTACTATATGGATGCCTATTAGTATTTATACAGGAGGGCCGTCGAGAATTAGGGGAGCACGAGTAGCACTTTACAACATTCGCATAACCTTGGTAGTAAGAGTGTAGAGTCCAACGTGCTCTGGATGATAGTTGACTAAGTTTTCAAAGCTTATCCTCCTATTTACTAGCCCTTATGGGCTTTTGTAATTGGACATGTCATATAAGAGCTTAAACCGAGGTCGACTATAAATACAGCAAAGCCAAATGCTAGCAAATCAGCTTAAGCTGTATGCCCAATCAAGTCAACGTGAACCTAAAGAGCTTATGTCCAAAATACTCTATCGACAAAAACTATATAAACTATTTATGTCTTTCCTCAATTTAATTTTAAAGAAAAAAAAGGTTGATGATTCCAACTTCTGAGCTGCTGAGGCCTCTGATGTTTAAACTACTTTGTTCTTTTCTTTTGTTCTGAAAAGCTTTTAGACGAATTCATCAACTCATTACTGCATTGGAAAAGGCCCAATTTCAAGATTGATTTTTATAGGCTAGAAGGTCCAAACTTGGAACTAAATTCTTTTCAAGCTAAAACTATCTTTGATCTCCTTCACTACTATGTAATTACAAGCCTTCATTATACTAGGAGTGATAAAACAAGCACGTGATTTTAAATGTTAACAATTTTTTTTTTCCCAATTTCATTCATAAAATTATAGAAGAAAGCTATAAAAGAAAATGTTTAGAAGATGGTATAATAGGATTTTCATAATTCCAACATTAATTACACTTACAAGAAAAAGAAAATATATTTTCTAGTAGTATGATGTATACAATATATATGTCATGTTCCAAAACTAAATGTTGTGAACAATCTGTGGTATGCTCATATTAGAGTATGAACATACATGCTTAGAAGCAACTACATGTCAAAATCTCATATTTACAACAAACTACAACTTCATAAATACATAAATACAAAACAACGAGGATGCTAAATCTTTTCACTATTTTAATCAGCCTATTTATCCAATTCATCTAGCATATTAGCATCAATCTTGTCCTCCTATTGAAAATCATAGTTATGAATAAACTTTTGACCTCTATATCTAAAAACATATCCCACAAAAGGGTGAGTCAGAAGTGAGTATGTATTAACCATAGACACTCACGTCTAACAACCATCACAAACAAGTATACCCAATTCTAATGTGATGAACAATTAAAAGCAACCAACATAGTCTTAACATCTCAAAACTTAAAGTAGTTCATAACTACCAAAAATATAAAAGTCATGGTGTAGGTAAGCTCAAACACCACCAAAAACCAAATAACATAGTCATCTCTTTCAAAAGCCATAACAAGATTGACCATTAGGAATAGTGGTCCATCATAGTGATCCATAAAAGCATCTCATATCACTTGTACAACCCAATTATGGCTTCCTTCCAACGAAGTAACCTATATCTTAATAACACCCTAGTCAACAACCTACTCACCTAAAAATGCATATGTGTCCATCTCATTATGGATCGCTGCTCCCTTTATAAGTTAGTTCATTCTTCTAATTTCCATGCTTTTACATTAGCTAATTCCACTATTTGACAAATGAATAATGGGTTATAAGCTTTGTTAAGATCTTGTCCTATCTCACACTATCAACCTAGGAATTTCACAAAACTACATAGTCTACCCAATTCCTAAATAGCTCACAATCACTTGAAATGATGTAGTCAAAAAGAAAAGAAAACAATTCTCAAATTTACCATTGATAGAAATAAGTTGTACTTTTAAATACAAAAGAAAAATATATTGCAGCAGATAATGAATCTTTCATATCCTTTTTTAGCGTTCGTATTAGTGTTCTCATATAGCTAGTTTCTAACATTCAGATTTGCTTTGGTATGACAATAGTCATTGCACTTTGATGTTCAATGAAAAGCACAAAACATCCACATGGAATTGAAATGCTTGTAGCAAATATACCACTTAACTATATCTAAAAATGGTACACATCTTTATGCCATAATTTAGTCATAAAGGATACCAAATAGTTGTAGGGATGGTCCATGTTTGGCTAGCAAGAAAGCAATGAACATTTTGTTCACATGCTCGGGCATGTTATTTTACTGCAAAATGGATTGTACGGTTGCATTTTCGTTCTTGCTCCAGATTTAGTTCCTAGTGGTCATATATTTTACATTTACATTTCTTTTTCATTTAAAAAAAGAATACGTGAGTCACTTTCATCGAAACTATTCTTGCATTAATTGACATATCATGCAGTTTGGTTTTCTGACGGTTGTCCACGTTATCTTGTTCATCAAATGTGTTCTCCTCTAGAACCATGGCAGTTGATACTTGGCTGAATAGAAGAGCGTTTTATGGTATGATGAAGTCGGTGGTTGAGAACTTCATTTCCACAGGGCTTCTTCTCTAGTCTCAATGCAAATCGCTACCAAAGTAATAATAATAATAAAATAATAAATCATTAAAAGATAGATAAGCATCGTCTGCGTGTTTATGAAACTTTTTTTTTTTTTTTTGGCCCATAGTTTGAGTTTTTTTTTTTTTTTTTGGTGGCCAACATAGTTTATAAGTATTTGAATACCTATTTTTTCCTACCAGTGTTGACGAGTTTGTTATCATGTTTCCTTCCGTGAAGGGGTTTTCTGTCTCTCTTTCTCTTAGCGCATAAAGAGCAAATTATGTTGCTTTCATTTGCGTACACACAATTTCTTTATTTTTCATTTTCAAACATAATTTGGTCTCTTTTTTTTTTCTTGGTTCTAGCATGTCTGTTGAGATTGCACAGATCAAAGACGAAGCAAAGATGCTAAAGGAAGAACTACAGGACGGAATGTTTGTCCTTTGTCATTCTGCTTCTTCCTTTCGGGGAGAAAAATTGCCCGTTGACAATGCTCCGAACTGACATTTAACACACACCATACTAAGTCATGCAATCATTTTGCTTGTTGGAACAACGACCATGTCTGCATCATTGATATACGATATTTGGTTCTTTGGTTCTGCATGAAACACCTTTTCAGATATTACATCATCGTTTTAAGCCAAGGTTGGCATGGAAAGACATGTTTTTCCACGGAATGGGATGAAGTCTTGTCTCTACGGCACATCTAAAATAGCGGAGCATTTTCTTAGGTTTTTCAGAAGAGAAACAACTGTTTATTGACCTAATTCGACTTTAGCTACACAATATATAAAAACACACTCTACTCAAGTGTTAAAGATTTAGCAAGCTGTTGTAGTTAGTTTCGGTTGAGTTTAGTAGTTAGCGTAGTAGCTAGCTTAGTTGAGTAGTTACTCATAGCAGTTAGGTTTAACAACAAATAGGCCTATTGAGAGTTAGAAAATCGGTCACAGTAAGATCAGACTTGTTAGGCTCTTTGAGAGTGTAAGAAGCGTGTTCTTGGAGTGCTTTAACTCTTGGAGTTGTCATCTACGGCAATATTTGTATCTTTTTCTTCAATCATTCAAAAAGTTTCCGTTTTCTGCTTAGTTTTCCATCTTTTAACCCTAATTGAACCTCAGCTATTACACCATGTCTCTTGTTTCATATTTTAACTTCTGCAGCATCTTTTCAATGATAAAAAGCTAAGAAACCTTAGCTTCGGACATGAACAACGAAAGAAAAGTCATAGCGGTCATCAGCAATATCAACAGGTGCAAGTTTCTGAGCAAACGATGATTTTGCTTCATGGCAGTTCAGAATAGTCCAGAGCCCTGACCCTGCATATACTTAACTTAGACACCTCTCTTTCCTCAAGCCAAAATAAACGCCTCTCGCTATAACATTCACTATGCTAAAAAAATTTATCAGCCCGAGCACCTTGGAATGAAGATTACTCATATGTAGTGTCATAGAGAAAGAGGATAATATATTTACTGTAGAGAACCTGCTCGATGACTAATGAAATTGCAGCTCCCATACTCAGGATTATATTCCACATCAGTCAATTCAAATTTCTAGTGAAATCAATTTCACCTTTGATCTCTTGTTCAAGTCATTACACAAGCAGAAATAATCATAATCGTAAGAATAACTTCACGACACATACCTCTTCATGCAATACCAAGGTACTTTATGATTGACGAGGAGATTATTATAATGCACATCCACCTTGAATTTAATAATGCTTGCAGATAAATGCCTACTTCATTTATGCCTTGGTGTGGGGGAATAACTTTTCTTAGGCACTTGGACAACGGACTCAATGCAATCAGAATCATACTTAATTGTCCTTCGTCGTCACAGAATTTCAAGTTTCTTGATCCAGTAGTCAATCTGACTAGCAACACATTCTGACCCAGTAGATCCATAGGAGCGGAAGTTTTTGACAGAATTTTCAACTCCAAGATGTTGGTAGACATCCTTGTCAAACACTGGACTAATACTCCTAAGCTCATCTAGACTGAGGTCCTTAAGCTCGCAGTTTTTCGAGTAGCACAAAGCTACTGACCTTCCAACTATATCATGAGAGGTTCTAAAAGGGGTTCCCTGAAAAATAGAAAAACTATATTCCCTGTCAATGTTATAAAGATCAAAAACAAAATAAATGCCAGTGGAGAACCAATGAGATACCAAGGACAGTGAGGAGGAAAGCTAATCTTCTATGAACATAAACAAAGCTAACAAATATGACTTGCCTTCAAAACAAGATAGTCAGCTAATGTTGTTGCATCGAGGAATCCAGCTGGTAAAGCCTTTTGTATTCTCTCTTTATTTAAGGTAATATTCCGAGCAAACTCAGCTGAGACTTCAAGCATTCCAATTATTGTCTTAACGCTATCAAATGTGGGTTCCTTATCTTCCTGTGCACACACAGAGAGAGATGAATAAGTCAAACAAACCGAATACAAGATCAATAAATTACTAAACAGTGACATACCTGCAGGTCACGATTGTATGCCAGAGGAAGGCCCTTGCACAAGGTTAGAAGGGTAACGAGTTCTCCAATTACTCGTGCAGACTTTCCACGAACAAGTTCCATCGGGTCAGGATTCTTCTTCTGTGGCATTATGCTGCTGCCGGTAGAAACAGAATCACTTGGTGTTATAAATCCAAACTCCTCTGAGGCCCATAAAACCCACTCTTCACCAAGGCGAGAAAGATGCATAGCTATGATGGAGTTGGCTGATAAAAACTCCAAGACAAAATCTCGATCGGCCACTGCATCAATACTACAAAATAACACAGCATCAACATTGTTCCTGCTATTACATTGGAAATGAGACTAAAGTGGTCAAACAAACTTATTGGACCATCTCTAACCCTAAGGACTCCAAAAGGGTCTTTAAATTGCCATATCAGCATTTTAAAACCTCCTCCATATAAGGACCTCTCTACTTTATACCTTAGGTTACTAAAAAGAGGTTTTCAAAGATTTATTTATATGACCCATTCAACAAAATTAATAGAAAATGAACCAAGATGCAAATACAATGGATGAAGAGAAAAGCTTTCTTTCTTTACAAGGGGCATGGATTAATTTTCCGACAAAGTTAGATTGGATGTAGAAGGGGTGAAGAGAGAGGGAGGGGGGGAAAGAGGGTAAAAAAAAAAAACATTGAAGGAGCCAGATCCTTCATGAAGGACCGCTCCTTCCTCAAGGCCCTCAGTTTATTGCTTAAGGACCCCAGGTCCTTCACATGGGTCTTTGTGCAAAGGACACGGTTAAATATGGTCTTTTCATAGGCAAATGATTATATCATTACTCTTGATGCATTCGACTAGTCAACCCAAGGCCAAAATGTCTTACCATAACAGAAGTGGAAAAGAACGCTGGAAGGCTCATAATGTTATTCGAAAGCACACCTGTTCCTCAAGGGAGCTGTGAATCCTAGAGCCTCCGAAGTCATGAATCTGTCGATTGGGAGACTAGTGCCAGCCAGTGCACATGCTCCTAGAGGGGAAAAATTCAGCCTTGCTCTGCAGTCAATTAAACGACCAATATCTCGCTCAAGCTGCAAGAAAATTTCTTTTGGTAAGTGCAAGAGATATGTTCTTTTTGGTGAATGTAATTGTGTTAATTAAAGTAATCGCCAAAACCAAGTTGGTCTCAGCAAGATTACATAGACGTATTGAATCATACTTACTTAGGCGCAGCCCACAATAGGCTACTTTAACTATCCGATGATTGACATCGTTTACAAGGAAAGACCAAATCAGGGTTGTACAGAAACCAAAAATCCATAATAATTCTCCTACAAGAATCCTGGCTGTATATATTAATATGTTATCCATGCATTTTTGTTGAAACATTATCCAGAGTTAAATTCACAGCAAGCACATGAACACTAAAAAACCAAAGATGATTTTATAGCCAATAAGGAGCACAGTGCTTGAAACAATGAAAATAGCGGCCATGCCTCTAAAATAAATTCCTACTGTTGTCTAGTCTAGTTTGCATAGGTTTAGAGTAAAAACGGAATAGTTCTACTACACTCAAGATGAAGAACCTCTGAAATCAGTTGAGGGTATCAATAAATCCATGAAAAGAAACCACTTAAGTAAATTCACACCAACCTGCTCGACGTATGCTAACAGAAGATGCTGCAAGAGAACTGGTTGCGCTCTCTGTAAATGGGTATAACCTGGAACTATGAGACCTTCATTTCTCACAGCCAAGTTAACCACTTCAACCTGAAGATGTTTGATACTGATAATGATCGTGTCTATAGCATCACGGCACCATAGACGAAAATCTGTCATAACTTGATCATTTCTGCTACGAGCGGTATGGAGCTTCTTAGCAGGCTCGCCAATCATATCTATCAGTGCTGCTTCAATGTTCATGTGCACATCTTCTCGATCAGTCCTCCACACGAACTCTCCATTCTCAATTTGTCTCTGTATCTCAGTAAGTCCTTGCAAGATGCTATTTTTCTCACTTTCACTCATCAGCCCCTATACGACAACATGACAGGTTTTTTAAGCTTTAAAGGGTGCTCAAGTCTATTACTTTAGGATACATAAATGGGGGGAAATATAAGCTGCCACTTCTTCAACCACAACAAGAGACAAGCAAATCCGATAAAGAACAAAATTTTACATGCGACAGGCCTTATGTACCAAAAAATAAAAATATAAAAAAAAGGGGGTGGGGGGTGGGGGGAGGGTTTATGTGGTACCACCTGCTTGTTAAGCATAGAAGCATGAGCCACACTACCCATAATATCATGCCTATAAAGTTCCTTATCAAAGGAAATGGACTCGGTGAACTTCTCTACAATTTCAGTTACACTCTCTTTGAATCTTCCCCCCCATAACTTGGCTTCTTTTCCCTGTGCTGCTGCTGCTGCTGCTGCTGCTGTTTTTGGGCTCTGGGTACTCATGGTACACGAGGGTTTAAAGGGTTTGGTGAAGAATGTGTTTGGAGATTTGGGTTTGGCATTACAGGTAGATGGTAATTGAGAAAATGCGTCTGTGAATGAAGAGAAGATTGTCTTTGTGGCAATGGAGTTCATGTTTAACGCCAAGGTAGAGGACAGCAAAGGCTGCTTGTGCTCGGATGAAAAAAATCTAAAATAGGGTTTCTTAGGTAATTTGAATTTTGATATTGGGTTTAACACTTTTTCTTCTGGATTTGTGCAAATGGACCCACTTGCTTTGCGTACGTGGACAGAGACGCATGGCACTTGGCAGAATACGTATGGACTCATCAGCTAACTTATGCTGTCTATGGCAACATTTAACCAAATGAAAATATGGAAGGAAAACATTAAAAGAAACAAGGAAAATAAACGAATAAAATAGAAGGAAAATTTAGAAAAAGGAGTGGACTAATATGATAACTTTATTAAGGTTTTTTTTTATTATATTATAATTGAAAGAGAGGAAATTTAAACTTGATACATTTAATTGAAAAATCAATATTTATACCACTAAATCATAAACAATTATTTCATTAAATTATTATTTCTTTTATCTCTATTCATAACCAATATATATACATATATATATATATATCCACTGTTTAAGGCATTTTTATAACTTCCTAATATTTTCATTATTTTCCTTGTATGTCCCTTGAGAGAAGAAAAAGGGTATATAATAAAAACATTTCTACCATCCAATTTCGATGCTTACCAAATTAGCCAATATACACTTTCCTGTCATTTTGATCCTTTTCTTCATTTATTGTCATATAATATTTCACTCTCCAAACGCAGGATGCAAGCGAATGTATTGTTATAAAATACATAATCTTCTTAATTCAATAAAAATCTTATAGGATATTACATTCTATATAAAATTAGATCAGAATATGATTCAAAACCCTATAATAAGAAGTTTTGGGATTTAAAAACAAAATTGATCCAATAAAAAGTAATGAATTAATAATAATATTTATTATCAACATATACATGCCTTAACATAGCATATTGAGCATTTGTTTATGGATAATAATGTCATTATTCCATTAACTCCTTATTATGGGTATTTTTATTAAGAAAATTAATAAATACATTAAGTATTTCTTATAATAATCCTTTTAAGAATACACTTGCAATATTTTAAAAAATCAAAAGTGAAATATTTTTAATTATCAAAGTGGGACAAGTTAGGTATCAAGTTCATATTGACATCTATAGGGGCTTTGCAATCTAAGAATCCCATAAAGCAGATTCTGGTAATAGAAGAAAAAAAAAATCAATCCAGTAAAAAATAATAAATTAATAGTAATATTAATTGTTAACCTAAGCAAGGCTTAGAATAACATATTAAGCATTTATTTACAAATGATAATGTCATTTTTCTATTAACTTTGTCATACGTATTTTTATTAAGAAAATTAACAAATACATTAAGTATTTTTTATAGAAATCCTTATAAGAATACATTTACAATATTTTAAAAAATCAAAAGTAAAATATTTTATACAATTGAATCTGGACGAGACAAATATAAAGTCCATATTAACACCTATAAGAGCTTTGTGATCACTGAACCTTACAGAATAGGTTTCAACAATAGGATGAAAATGTTATAGGGCTCTTATAAAATCTTAGAAGATACTCTAAAACCTTCCTACCAAACAAAGCTAATGTAGAGGGCTGAAAATTGTCATACTAATTATTGAGCTTAGCTCATTGTTTATTTAAGCTTGATTCCTTGAATTAAGTGGTAAGGTCTAGAAAGTACAATTTATAATTAAGATGATTTAAGGAGATTTGACTTTGTGGGCTCGGAAAAAGGATTGTTGGACTAATCCTCTGCATCTAACCTTTCTTTTAGGTAGGCTCATGCACTCATGAGAAAGGCTAATGGCTTTAGGCTCATCAGCTAACTCATTCAAAATTATTATGAATTGAGAAAACCTCATCTCATCCATTGATCACTTAAAGGATTGGATGGATGCTATCTTGTCCAATAGTTTATAAATATCAAACTTTTCTTCCCACTTAGAACTCTTAGAGAAAATAGAGAAATAATAATGCTTTATAAAACCTTAGCTCTTTAAGATTAAACAAGTAATTCAAATAAAGAACTGATTTCATTCATTCAAGCTCGTTCAAGCTATAAGGTGAATGCCTAAAATCTCTTAATGCTGCCTCATCTATCACTTATACATTTAAGATAATGAGATTGCATATTCATCCTCCCTACCCCATTCTCACATAATCATCTCATCAGGTGTCATTCCCACTTCACTTCTCTTGAGCCACGTGTAGCGCGTCATTCACACAGTACACACATAACTATTCCAATTGAACTTACATTAACATTTTAGCAACTCCACTGGGGAAGAGTAATCGCAGAGACATAGCAACTCCTAATAAGAGAATAATTGGTACGTTTGATATTACATCCCCAAGAGCTCAACACTAATGCTAAGCTTACTAAGTAAAATCAATTCCCATTACATGAGAACGCTAACCAGGACTATTCAATGCTTAAGACTCCTTTGGATCCTATACAAACAATGCAAGCAATATAGGAAGCTACAAAGGCTTTAAACTAATTCATAGCTATGTTCCAACTCATCCTTAGTAGGATGGCTATCGCTATTGTTACGCAACAAGGTATGGCTATGCCAAATCCTGTAGTTGCTATACGGCTAGGCACCACTACCTCAGCTCAACCAACTAATCCTCCAACTATTGAGGAAGATCTCCATTAAAGAGGAGGTGATGAAACCCCTTCCCCCCAACAAGAACTTGCATAACAACCAACCCCTACGACAAAGAATGTAAGAGTCTAGTTAGGCAACTCTTCATCCTCGCACATGTCTACTCCTCCATCTAATCCTATCATCCTAATCTTAGATGGATCTACTTCCCATCCTAATGTTGGTTTTACTCTGTTACCTACATCTATAACTTTTACTCTAAGACTTCCTTTATAACGAAGGAAGACTTGAACATTTACATGAAAAAAATACAAGCTAAGTCGTCTACGGAAGTACTAAAGCTAAAACTCCTATATCATCAATGCATTATAGCGAAGTCATATCTTAAGGACTATGTAAGTCCTAAATTCATGCTATTTAATAGCATGAAGGGAAGTGACAAGGAACACTTGTTGAAATTAATAGAAACCCTAGAGCTTTATAGACTTGATGATGACCTGAAGCTTAAAGAATTCTCCAAATCACTAATAAAGAAGGCATATACTTAGTATGTCAACCTCTCCTCAAAATCACTTGATTTATGGGAAACAATGTACAAGTTCTTCCTGGAGAAATTCTTCTCCACTTAGAAAAGAGTCATAATTATGGACAAGGGAAGAACACAACAAAATCCGAAGGAAGACTTGATAGATTACATAGAGCACTTTAAAGAGCGTAACCTAAACATCCAAGATGTGTGTAACGAAAAAATATTGGTGAAGATTTGCATTCAAAGAATATTCATTGAATATGCCATTCGCTTGGAAAACCTTAACTTGTGTTCTTTTGCTACACTCATCGAAACTACAAGAAGTACCAATAACTTCGTTACACGCCAAAGGATAAAAGGTAAGAAATTTATGAAGTGAGCAACATCCATTAGCTCGGCTCGAGGTGAAAGTTCTAAAGACAACAAGAAGCTAAGAAATGATAACTCAAGAAGATCTATATTGTAAGCATCACATTTTTGCCCCCTATAGCTTTAGTATTTTTGAAGAATAAAGAAAAGGGTCATAATTCATAAAAACACAAAAAATTTTAAAATACAGAAAAATAAGAAAATTTAGAAAAATACAAAAATCTAAAAATACTAAAAAAATATATATTAACTTTTAGGATAAATAAGATTCCATGGTCATTTTTAAGGTCATTGTGTTACATGAATGGGTTATCTTGGTTTTAGGGTCAAAAGTGTATATATACAATTTAATGGCTTTAAGCTATATTTGAGAATACTAAATTTTTCTAAAAATTTAATATTCAAACCATAGTTGATTTTAGATATTTTGGAATCATAAAAATGAAATCAATTTGAGTTAATTATGGTTTTAAACAACGCCTTAATTGGACTTAAATTAATTGGTTTACAAAAAAATCAATTCTTAAATTAACTAAATTAGAGCTCATAAAACTGATAAATTGGGTTCAAATTTAACATACATGTACTAAGCTTGCTTCAGGAAAGCCTTACGTTCTTAATTTATCAAGAATTAATCAAATGGGCTTAAATTTAGCCCGAACTAGTTTTCCCATTTAAAATCAGTCCAAGCCATTTTTAAAACAATATAAGCATTTTATTTCGACAACATAGCAAGAAAATATCCATTGATACAGTAGCTAAGGCATGCATCCATTCTCGATAGATCAGATTGCACTTTTTATCATTTTCCACTAAACTGGATACGTATCAACCTTTTATTAGCTGATCATGTGCATTTTCTTTCTTTTTCCATTACTTTCCCTTACTTTCTTGCAACTTCCCTCTCTAAACAACCTACTTCTTAGCCTTTTTTCAAAATCTTCCCTTTGTAATTTCACCAAATTAGTGGTGAAATTGCAAAGTAGATACAGAATACTTCAAATTGCACTCTCCTTTACAAGTTATTTCAGTCATTCAATTAGTCAAATGTATCTTCAAACTTGAAAGAAAACTTGGACTTATGACATTAACCCCATGCTTGATTTAAGCTTAACAATGAATTTTGAAGCTTCCTTTGTTTTTTTTTTTTAATTTTTTTTTTGTAATATCAAACCTCTATAACTCATTTTGACCAATGATTTCACTCGAATTATAGCTACTTTTTTTTTTCAATTTTGGACTTAACTTAGTCAAAACCCATCAATGTTGGTCTTTAAAACTCAACGTCTTCCTTGACTTCCCAAGCATGATTCAACCTCAAGCAATATAAAATGGGACATTAGGAATACTTCTAAAGCATAACAATCACTTGAATCATTCTCCCTAAACTCAAATTTGAGCTTTCTTACTTTAAGGGTTCTTAGCTGAAGAATTCACATTCTCTCTCTGAGTCTCTCTTTCTTTGTTTTTGAAACAAACCACCACTAAAGTGGTGTTTCCCTTACTATGCACCTTCAAACCAATCCTTCCCAAGCTCTGCCATAGCCTCCATCACCACAACCAACAAGCCCCCTCGTAAAACCCTCATCAGCGCAACCGCTATATGAAACACCAGCAACTACCGCATTTCACTCAAAACCAAACACTCCATGACATTCATCACACTTCAAAACACCAACCAAACATCACCCTTGCTTTAAGCCACCACCACATGTACCACATGCCAACATTGCCATCACCTAAGTTGTGAACCGTTACTAAACTTGCTCTAAACGCTGTAACACCTTCATAAAATCCCCAATCACCAATATAATACTCATGAAACACCTATTACCCACTTGAAAAATGACCCCAAATCACTTGTGGAAAGCCTCCTTGACGATTACTATGGTCTTCCCATTTGAAGCACATGCAACGCATGTAAGTGAGTCGAATGACCTAGATATGACCCATTATCCAACCCTATCCACCCTTTGCCTTAGATAAACCTACGCATTGACCTAACTCTAAAGCCAAGATTTTTTTTTACTATTTTTATTTATTTTAATACTTCATTATGAAAGTTAAAAAAAAATAAAAATCATAAGGAAAAAGGAAAAAAAATAAAAAATATATTCTTTTTTTTTAAATGTTTTCCTTTTTCCTTCTGTAAAGTATTTTGAAAAGTTGTTAAATAAAATATTTGGAATACTTGGAAAAATAAATGAATAAAGAAGTTTTATCACTTATGAAATCTTTTTTATTCCTTTTAAAATAAAAAATAATAATAAACCCTTTTAAAAATTTCAAGGCTTTTTTAGGGTTTTTTTTTTAAATAAAACTCCAAAATTAAGGTCCTCTTCTAGAATTTTCTGAAATAAAATTTAAATGGTTAAAAATGTAAAATCATCCATTTTCAAAAGTAAAAGAAACCAACAAACCTAAAATTTTCGAAAATGAACTAATGGAAGTCTAATCATACGAGGCGACTTAAAATCTATAAAAAAAATTATTTTTCCCCTTTTGTAATTTTCTTTATGTAGATATAGTTTTATTTGTTTAGTTACATATAAATTTGAATTAGATATTATTAGTAGGGAGTTTTGAAAAATAAATTTAAATTCAAAAAGTTGAAAGTGGTATCTGTTAAGAGTTTAATAGGTTAACCCTCGAAATTAAATCTTTGGTCTTCAAAAACTATTTTTTTTAAATCGGTTTCCACCTAGTGTCTAAGTTAAAATCAATCCACCCAATTAATTTTAATCTAACCCTTTTCCTAACCTCAATCGGGTAACAACTCCCAACCTTTCAAAATAGAAAACCAAGTTTTTCTTAATTCTTAGTTGATTGTTAGTATTAAATGGGTTAGGGTATAATATTAATCATGTTAAGAAAAATAATATAAACTAGGGAAAATTCATGCTCGACATACATCAACTCTCTTATTCCCGTACTCAATGGGGAAGGTACATGTTGTACTTGACCAGTGGCTGCAAGATGGGAACATAAAGCTCCCAAGAGTAAAGCGTTGATCGACTGCAAATGAAAAGAATGACCTAAAGTTCTGTAGATATCGTAGGACTATAGGTTATCCTACTAAAAAGTATTAGACACTAAAGAAGACATTTTAATGACGAGGTTTGTAATGGGGAACTTGTAATAAAAAATAACAATGTATACAGCAATCCACTCCCGACACACAATACCTAATAGGGTGCCGCGAATGCTGTTAGTCATGATCTGGGACAAGAAGAGAGAGGATATGCAATAAGCTAAGGTACATTAAGAGAAAGAAGCAACAGCAAAAACCGATCAAGACTCATACCTACCAAAGGTTGTCGCTTTAATGAAGACTTCTAATTTTAGGAATTTCTTTGATTTGTTAAGATTTGATGAAGACATGCGGCTTGCAATAGTGACTGCACTTACCTAAATCTCTAAGAGACAATATGGATAGTACAATGCAATGCAACCAGTACGAAGAATGGCCAACGTACATGAGAATATGATACTCTTTATTGGTACAATCATGTACGTAAAGAGCCCTTACCACAATCATCCTCTTCATGTAGAAAGTATGCTTAATGGGTATTCCATTAAGAGGACATTCATAGACCACATCTCTTCTGTAAATATTATGTCAATGTCTACATTCAAGGCTGCAAGAATAGACAACCAATGCCTGGTAAAGCAACTACAGACATAATCGGGTATGTTAATGTAGACTTCAAAGTTAGACCCATATAAGGCTTTATGTGATCGACGCACCCTTATCCTACCATCTTCTTGCTCGAAGGAAGTGGCTGTAAGATCACAACCTCATACCCTCAACATGGTATCAGTGCATTAATGGCCATTGCAAGGGAAAAGATATCTTTATTCCAACTACAAAGAATCCATTCAAGCATAACGAATCTTACCTTACTAACATAGGGTTCTTCAATGAATATACTGAAGATAGAGATATTGACATTACCAAACTCTTCAGCACACCATTGTCCACTTAGGAGGAGAAGAAAAGCTAAAGATGGAAAGTTTTGTCATAACTAATAGGCAAAAGGTATATTACTTATGACGATCTTCAAGATCTGATGAGGCTTTTTTTTATCTTCCTTAGATCCCATATCACTGCAAGAAACCTAGCCCACCCTTCCTCAAATGCAAGACCAAATGAAACCCCAAGTTAAAGAGATTGAAGAGCTAAACCTAGTAAAACCAAAGGAGTCTCCGTGACCTATCTTCATTAACAAGAATCTATTGCCAGAGATTAAGGTTCACTTAGTAGAATTGTTGAAGGAATACAAGGAAGTGTTTACTTAGACATACGATGAAATGCCAGGATTGAACCCTAGTCTAATGGTGCATAGATTGAACACCGCACCTAAGGTTAATCCAGTAAAGTAAGGGCAGTGAATCTTTCTCCCTAGAATTAAAGTACAAATAAGAAAAAAAGATTGAAAAGTTACTCTAAGCTAACTTCATTAAGCTGATTGAACACCCTACTTGGTTAGCCAATATTATGCTAGTGAAAAAGAAGAATGGACAATCCATGTTTGCATAGACTTTCACGATCTTAACAAGGCTTGCCTAAAAGATGATTTCCAACTATTGAATATCAACACATTGGTGGATGCCATAGCTAGACATAAATTATTCTCAATCATGGATAGCTTTAGTGGCTACAACCAAATAAAGATAGCTGCCACAGATGGTAAATGCATTGCTTTTAGATCACCAGTAGGAAACTTCCATTACATCATCATGCCATTTAGGCTCAAGAATGCAAGAGTTACTTATCAGAGGGCAATGACTACCATATTCGATGACATAATGTATAACTTCACAGAAGACTATGTTGATGACATAGTCATGAAGTCAAGACGAGCACTTGATCACTTGACTCACTAAAGGAAGGCCTTTGAATGATGTTGATTGTATAAATTGTGCATGAATCCCTTGAAGTGTGTCTTCAGGGTGACTTCTAGGAAATTCCTTAGATTCATTGTTCATAGAAAAGGAATCAATGTGAATCTAACAAAGGTACAAGCCATACAATCTATGCCCTTACCTACTAATCCAAAGGAATTAAGGACCTTCATAGGAAAAGTCTCCTATATCAGGTAATTTATTCCCACATTGGCAAAAATTTCTTATCCCTTACAATAACTTATTAAGAAGGGAACCCCATTTGAATGGAGGCAACCCCAGGAGGAAGCTATACAGAAGATCAAAGAGATACTCACCTCACCGCTGACAATGACAATGCTAGTTAAAGGACTACTAATGATCCTTTATTTGATAGCCACTAATAAGTTAATCGAGGCTTTGCTAGCATAAGAATTAGATGGCAGTGAGCAACTGGTCTACTACCTAAGTCGATCCCTTTAGGCTTAAAGGAAGCGAGATGAAATACTCAGCTTTCGAGAAGTGATAAGTCTGTATTTTTATATACTTATTCTCTTTTAAATATTACAATTTTGTGTAATTTATAGTGCTTTTATTGTTTTATTAATAGAAAAATAATAAGTTACACATTAGTTAGGTCAATACAATAACTTGGTGAAAAATGATTTAAGTTTGGGTTTAAATGGTTTATATTGTATTGTTATATATATTTCCAATTATAAACCATTTTAATATTTATATTTTCAATAGGAAAAATGTGCTAGACCAAAAAGTATATATACAGTCTATTATAAGTACAAGAATAAAAGAGAAGCTGAAGCCTAGAATTACAAGTTAAAGATGTGCTGCACTAAATGAATTTAATTTCTCCAAGCATTGCCATGATTAGACCAAACCATCAAGCTTATTTGCATTTTGCAATTCTTTTATGGATTTTCGATTATTATTTCATTTCCAAGGTGTCGACATGTGTGACTTATAGTTTTTCATTTAGAAGATCTACGTCTAGAGAAAGGAGGTTCAATTTGCAATGTACATATGATCTTTAATGTGTGGGACCCTCACTCCATTTCATGAAGACACCAAAGTCAAACCCCAATTCATCTTCATTTCTTCATGTAAGAGATTTCAAACCACAAGCTAATCCAATTTCTATCAACAATCATATGGGTCAGCATAGGCTCTCTTTATCTTCAATTGGAAAAATTGCTCCACGACCCAGGCTATGATCAAAAACTTGCGACACAAAAAGTAGATGCAATTAAGAAATTATTATGTGTTAGAAAATATTAGATACTGAAACCAAAGAAATGAGTAAGGGGGACATGAATATAAAAGCTAAAGGAACAAGAGCTTAAGGGGGAAGATAGAGAAATTTTATACCGAAAGTAGCTATGAAGGAGAATTTCAGAGAGAGTTGAAGAGAGCTGGAGATAAGAAGTTACAGAGAGATTTAGAAATTTACGGGAATAGAAAACAAACTTATGCGCAAAAAATTTATTCGAGTTCTTCTATTCCTTTGCTTTAAATATATTACCATGTTTTTTGAATTTTCTTGTGTAACTTTTATAATTGCTATGAATTAAATTTATATTATGGAATTTTGACATGCTCAATGGTTTGATTAATATATAATTTTACTGTATGTTACTATTTAATTAGTTGCAACTTTTAATTATCATGTTTTCAAGATTCATGATTTTATTGTCTAGCTAAAAATGCTTTTGTGAATAGAACCTAAAAAACTCTAAAGAGAATGGATGGTTCATATGAGATCGAATTAAAATTAATATAATTGCTATCATGGACACATGCTCTTTAGATTAATTTTAAGATTTACATACTTAATGTGATTAGTATTAATCTTTATGATATAGAAATATGCATAAATTTTAATAGTAATTAAAGTAGTAATATTTGTGAAAGAAATTTACTACTTAACTAATGATTTTAGATAAATTACCTGAAAGGGGCATTTATTGTACAATTAGGACAATAGTGACTCAAAAGGGAAGTGAGTCCTTGTAAATTTAATTAAAAACTAACTACTTAATCTTAACATATTTTAGAAACATATGTTAATTGATCAGATGATAGCATAGTCGAAATCCCATGCAATTGACTTGGTAAACTTCTCCCTTTGTTACTTTCATGTTTTAGTTAATTTATTTCTTTTTATTTTAATTTATTTAAACATCTCGTTTCGATCGCCTAGTTAAAAAGGAAATTATTATAATCTAGTAATTAGCTTCCAACCCCTATGGATACGACCTAATCTCACCAATTTTTTTTTTTCATTACTACATACACGACCTAATATACTTACTTCTATAAATTGCGCCTTTTAAAGTTCATGCATATCAAGAAGCAATGCCTCATACTGGTATTTGCCATGCAAAAGTTGCACCATTACTTTCTAGCTCATAAGATTAATCTTATCACTCACATAGATCCATTGAAGTACTTATTGTCATGACCAGCTCTTTTAGGAATGGCTGCTCCTCCTATCAAAGTTTGATATTGCAATCATACCACCTAAGGCTATTGAGTCTCAAGCTTTAGCAAACCTCTTAGCTTAGTTTCCTGTGACACATAGAGTTCCCGCCATAGATATGGTCCTTGTAGAGTTCCATATGTACTCTATAAGAGTAGAATCAAAAGGATAATGGCAAGTGCAATTTAATAGCTCTTGCAATAACACCGCACAAGGAGTTAGGGTGACCTTAACATCTCTAGAAGGCCAAGAGATACCTTTGGCTTTCAAGTTAAACTTTCCCTATACTAATAATGAGGTTGAGTATCAAGCTCTTCTACTTGGACTCATTTCTGCTCAAAACACTGGGGCATCTAACCTATGTATTTGCAGTAACTCAAACCTGATTATCAAGCAAGCTAATGGTGAATTCACTCTCAAAGAACCAGCATTATCGTCTTATGGGGTTATAATGTAATCTTAGGTTAGCAAGTTCAGTTTAATGATGTATGAGCATGCCAAACATTTACTAATTGCTCTGCAGATGCCCTAGCAACATTAGCTTCCAAAGTTCACATTTAAACTACATATAATAATTGGAATGTCCAAGTTATTAAGAAATCCATTCCATGTAAAGCTCTATAATTAGTAGAAGAAGATGAAGAAGCGCAAGACAACTGGCGCACTCCTATCAAGGCACAATTAGCACATCTAAATGCAGCTTCTATGACAACCTTAAAGAACTTCACTTATATTAATGGTGTATTGAATTTTAAAGGACCAGAAGGTATCTTGTCCTGATGTATTTCTATAAAACAAGCTCGTTTGAAGTAAAATAAATACCATAAGATCTGGTACAAAGAGAAAGGGCTACCTTTGTATCACTGTATTTAGCACGCAGGGTATTACTAGCCAACAATGTCTAAAGATACATCCTAGCTACAAATGAGTTGCCTAAAGTGTACTGAACTCTCTGATTAGGGAGAATGCAACTTTGTAGCAAGAGTAAACAATTGGAGGCACCCTTACATTAATTACTTGAAAAATAATGTTTTGCCTACGAACAACACAGATGCTAGGTTAGTGACGCATAAAGCAAGAAAGTATCTTATACATGAGGGCAAGCTGTATAGGGTATCATTCATAGGAAAGCCTCTCCAATGTATAGCGCTTCTTGAAACAAAAACTATATTATCTAAAGCGTACTCTGAAGATAGTAGAGAACATCGGGGGGGAAGGAAGTTGTACCACCACTTGCTTTATATGGGGCATTATTGGCCTACCATAGAGAATGATGCATTCAATTCTATTAGGAAGTGTATCGCATGCCAACAACACGATGATGCAATCTATGCTCCCATTGTTACATTACATAGCCCAACTACTCCATGGCCATTCCATATGTGGGCATTTCACTTAGTTAGTTTAATACATCTACTGTCCAGGGGATGCATATGGATCTTGGTTAGGCTGAATGCTTCACCAAATGGGTTAAGACAATCCCCTCAAGAAAGCAATAGTACCCGCATTAGCAAATTTTATGAACATATCATTTGCCGCTTTAGAATCCCAAAGCATGTCCTTTTAAGTAATGACACTCCCTTCATCAACTCACATGTACAACAACTACTAACTTCTTATAATATCGATCACATAAAGTCCATGCCATACTACTCAAAGGGAAATGGCCAAGTAGACGCAATAAATAAGACTCTCCTAAAGGTGCTTAGTCAAATGGTTCATGAAAATCATTAAGAGTGGCATGACAAACTATCACTAGCATTATGCGCTTATAAGACTTCCAAGAGGGGTCTTACTCAGGTAACATATTTCTCTTTGGTATATAGGAGTGAAACAATGATACCTATTGAAATTTTGGTTCCTTCTGCACGCTTAACTCTCAATGCTAAATTGAAACTCGATACCTTAAGTATGTTAGATCTTGAAGCTTTAGAAGAAAGACAAGACATTACCAAGTGCAACCTTACTAATTACCATCAGCGACTCAACATTACCTATGATTGCCTGGCTAAAAAGAGATCTTTTTAGTGAGGTGACATTGTACTTCGTACAATAGAGCACATGTAACGAGGTACTCCAACACTAAAGTTTAAACCAAAGTGGTAAGGTCCTTTCATAATTCATGATGTCCATGACAACGACTACTATAAGCTCCTTAATTCGAAAACCGATGCAACAACTCCTCCTATTAACTTTCAATACATTAAGAAGTTTAATTTGCAAATTAAAAAATGTACTTGCAATTCACATGAATGAAACATTCAATTTGCATTACTATATCTCTTTGTGTTCCCTTTCTTGTTATTGCTGCAAGTTAGAGATTTATCTCCTTAGCACACAATTTTAATTATTTATTCTATTATTGTCTCTTTATTGCTATAAAGTTAAAGATATGTCTCCTTAACGCATAAGGCTAATGAATAAATAAGTAAAGAGAAAGCGATACAAGGTTAAGTATTAGGAAATTCCCTCTTAACCACTAATACTAATACAATTGGCACATGTTACTATTACTACTTAAGTGTGATCAACTATTTTATCTTGTGTGCTCAACTTATTGTCACTAGTAAGTGAGAGCATCCCTCCAATGCGTGATGCTATGTTCTAGGCTTCACAAGCCATAAGAAGCAATCCTACTATCATGGCATTTCTTTTACACTATCACTACTAAGTAAGGCATCCCTTCTTAAAGTGTATAATGACCTTGCAAGTTCAAATGGCATAAGTGCCCTTGAGCTAAGAAGCCTTATTATTAGATATAAGTAAGCAATTGAAAAAACAAAAAAACAAAAGGACAAGAGGAAAGCAATCAAATTTCATTCAATTAGCAAGTTTTATTACAAAGTGGTGACAATAACTTAAATGTCGAAAAAAAGGAAGAATGAACACCAGCAAAACATATAAATATAGCAAAACTCCACTAAGAGTGGCAATCTAGACCTACTATGGACCTAAGGTCTATATCACTTAATAAATCTTTTGCTTCATGGTTTATCTCCTCAATAGCACCTTATAAGGCTTAAATCCTCACCGCTAGCTCTCCTTGACTTCTCATAGCAACATTATAACTTAGTAATCTCTTAGTTTTCACAGCAATAGGCTCTAAGCTACCAACCTTGAATTTTAGAAGATGAGTACCTTCAACACAACTAATCAATTGTTGTAGCTTATCATCTGACAAATACCTCCAAGACTTCCTAAGTAATAATGCAGCCTCCCCCAACATTTTCATCATGGTATTAGCCAATTCTATCCCCAAAATAGGAGATTTGCCCCAAAAATCTTTGTCCATAGCATAAAGTCTCTCCAATGGTTCCAATAGATGAGAAGAAACATCAAATCCATGAAAAGATATTGTCGCCTCTAGGATGGCTTTTGGAGTTGCTACCATGTTTCTACGAGATAAGTTAGTAGCTAAGAGTAGAAAGACAATAATAGGTGTTGCATATAGTTCACCTCCATAAGTCTTTGAGTGTAGTAGTACATTTGCATAAGTCTTGCCATCACCTACCTCTTTGACTGAAGAAGTGATGTATTTGTGCTTTAGGGAATCAATCAACTCTTTAGATCCACTATCATCATCACTAGCATCTTCATATTAGTCTAGAGATTCACCATAATCTACCAAGTCCTCATCATCATTGTCCTTGTCTGAAGCTGCCGCTGGTGTAGCAGGATTGTCTGAACGAACCCTAAAACTCAAGATAATAGCATTCTCCTTCTTGCTAACTACAAGAAGAGAGCTCATCTCAACCTGCAAGAATGAAGAAATAAAGTCAGAGGAATGAATACAAAAGGAGAAAATTATACATATAAAAAATAATAAGATGTATCTAATAAGGTTACCTCCTGGATAAATGCTCCCTTAGTTTGTCTCAAATTCACTAGTAGAGGCAAGGGGTGGCTACTCTTAGACTTTAAAGAAGGTTTCACCCTTGTTGTCCCACTAGGACATTTTAATCATTTAGTAATAGCTCCTCATGCATCTCTAACACCTTGAGACTTAGGTTTTAAGAGTTTAAAAAAGAATTCGTAACAATACATAGTAGGTACATGAGGTGTATCATCTACTGACACAAAAGCATAAGCTTAGAACTCATCTAAGCAATTTGTCCAATGTGTCAACCATCTAAGGGAAGCAACCCTAGAGCGACTAGTAGAAGGAAAGAATAGTTGTCGCTTTCCAAGGTGAATCTTCCTAAAGTCGTTTGGACATAGTAATTAGCAATGAGATTCAAAACTCTCAATTGCTATAATCAAGCAAGGCACTCCTTAGTTAAAACCAAGTTGACATGCAACTCGATGGGGAGAGTACACCATGACTCTTCGCTCTAAAAAGCAACCAGTTGAATCTTTATTGTCAAAAAGGGAAGGCAAGCTCCTTAGAATACACCATAAGAGGAACTTAACTTGAGAATTGAGAATATTTTCTCAATTTTCCACTAAGGTAACCTCACCCTTTGATCTAGGAGGATAAAGTTCAATACTATCTTCATATCCTACAATTTGCTTGACATAAGGACAAAATGTGAATTGACCCTCAATGTTAATGAGCTATAGGAGTGGCTAATCAATTAATCCCTCAACCTAGGCCTATACTCTAGGAAGAGCAAGGCTAGGTTAGTCTTGGGTAGTTAGAGGAGTGAAATGTCTTTGAAACTACTTACAAAAGAAAAGTTGAAGGAACATTAGGTCCACATGTGAAATGATCACATATCGACCTTTCGAGCGTATAGAAGCATGGTGATATAGGTCCAAGCATTAGTAAAGTGAACCCAAGTAGAGGAGACCTAAAGTGAATCACTCATCCTAAGTAATGCATATAGCTAAGAGGAAGATTCATAGACTAACGCCTTCCTTAGGCCTTCTGGGGAATATAAATAGGGAAAGCCAGAACACAATGAGAACGAAAAGTTCATACCTACAGAGATAGGAAAGAGAACATATGAGTAGAAGACATAACTACAACACTTGAATTAAAAAAAAAAAAAAAAAAGAAAGAGAAGAAGAGAGGAAAAAAAAAGAATATGAAGATACTTACTTTTTCTCGTAACTTGGGCTTGGGACTTGATTCTTGTCCTCCCTTTACTCCTTAAAGAAATAAGCAAGCCAAGAGGTAAAACATGATTTCTTATTCTTATTGTGAGTAGCTTTCAAAGCATCCATTAAGGATGTCTAAAAGTTGTGCTCTTTATGAGAGGTTGTCGTGGTAGCAAAGTTGGCTCGTCTAAGATTATGCAGATTCAACAGTACTGACAAGCCTGTTTTTTTACCCTCCCAGTTTTTTTTTATAAAATTAGATTTCCTTTAAACCAATTAACATTGAACCTTTACTCGTTCAATATTAATCCTCGATTAAGGTTTAAAGAAAAATTATTATTTTTATACATTGAAAACATCTTCAAGTTGTCATCCGACCGAAATTAGGAAAAAAGGTTAAATTAAAACCAATCCGGTATTGTTTATAACTTAACCACTGATCTTTCAATAAAAACCAATTTTTGTAAAACGGTTTTAAAACAAGAGATTTAAATCTAGATTTGGGAGTTATGATTTTTAAACCCTTACGAATATTATTTTCCAAATTTAACCTTAATCTTAAAAATTACCTTTAATTTTAAAAGACAAAACTCGATTATTATTTACTTCTGGTTAGATCACTTAAGTAATTTAAACTAAAAAGGAAAATTAGATTTTTTTATTTTTATCATTGCCTCGTAAGTGCCTATGTACTCATTATTCAGGATCAAACGTACGTAATTTTTTTTATAAAACTTTAGCGGGTGATGTTGATTTTAATTTTGGAAAACATACCAGATTTACATTTTATTCAATTTGGTTTATTTAAGAAAATTTTCTAAAAAAGGGTTATAAATTGGAACTCTTTATTTGGAGAATTTTCAAATATCCTAACCTTTAAAAAGAATCCGTTTATTTTTATTTTTGACAAATCGATTTTCTAAGTGATAAAAAGAAATAATAATTTTTATTCTTTCTATTTACTTATTTATTTTTATTTATTCTATTTATTTTTATTAAACTAAAATAAATAAATGACTAAATAAGCTACTTTTTCTTTTTCTTTTTTTTTTCCTTTCTTTCTTTTCTTCTCTTTTTCTTTCCTTTTTTTTTTCTTTTATTACATTTGCATTTGATTACATATTACAAATAATGAATAACAATAATAGATAAATAAACAAAATAAAATAAAAATTCAAAGAGAATCGAACCAAGAAGTGGGCACAGATCAGGTCGTGGGTCGATGCATAGATTCGGGTTATGGTTCGAACTTTAGGTCGGCCTCGGGTTGTCGAGTAGGGTCACGTAGGTCTAGGTTGGGTCGTCTCTACTGGATTCGGATCTGACTGAGTTTTTCTTCAATAGCAGTTTGGTAGGGTCAATTTTAGGTGATTCAAACTCAATTTTTTGTGGGTGAGGATGGATTTGTGTATTTCAAATTGGGGATAAGAGGGTAGGTTCGATGTCGTAGTGTTTGGAGCTCGTTTGGTAGTGTTTTAGAAGTCAACCGTGGGTGGTGGTAGTAGTTCGACCATATGTGGGTTGNTGAGTCAATCTGACCTGACTGGGTTGACTTGACTAGGTCGAGTTGACAAAGCAAACAACATGAGTCATACATATTCAATTGGTCTCCTGGAGCCTAATAGAACTAATTGTATGACTTAACTTATGATGATCATAGTCTTTTGATGATAGTCGTGACATATGACCTAGCTGTTTTGGTGTATTTAGGTTAGATGTTATCTTTTGATGTAATTAACTTTTGGTATAACTTTTGTAAATTTTAACTATATTTTGGTTTTCAGTTATATCTAGATGTAAATAGATTGATGTATATATGAAGTTGTAAATATAAACGATGTATCTAGGAATTAGTTATGTAACCTTTTTTATTTGTAAATTTAAGTTTGTAATCTCCTATAATGTAAATGAAGTTTTATTAGAGATGTAAATGTATCTTGTATGTAGTTATGTGAAAAGAAAGTGTAATATTGTTAATATTTGTATCAAATATGTTCCATATAAAGAAAGTATATGATATGAATGATAGGTGATATATATATTGTTATTATCATTATATAAGTAGGGATATAATGTTACAGATGAGTATAGAAGTTGATGTCATGCTAGAAATTTAAGGCCGATTTACATTTATATTGTTTAAGCAGGGGACTTTCGATCCATATGGATTTTTGAGTAACTGAACTTATACTAATTGTTAGATTGTATATGTCGAGTGCAAGGTAAATGGTTTGTCATTGTGACTATAACTATGGCTAAGAGCGCGAATAGAAATCCAGATGAGCAATATGAGAATATTGAACCACCTCTTAATCCTCCTGTACCACAAGAATTACCTAAGAATAACGTGCTACAGCCACCACCACCTCTAAATATGATGGATCTAGTTTAGTTTAGATAGATGCTTGTGAATATGAATACCATAATTTAGTAATAGGGAGCTTTGATCCAGCATCTTGTAACTAGTGGGAATGTTGTAGATTAAAGGTCGTCGAAGGTCAAAGTAAGAGGGAATCAACCCCAAGAAGCTAATAGCTTCCTGAATTCATGAAAACAAATTGGTATTTCAAAAGTGAGATGGAAAAGCCTACCTTAGTGGATGATTGACTAGTACAGATTGAACAAAGTTTTGAGACCTTTACGAGCTTTAAAGATAAAAAAGTTTTTTATGGTACTTTCTTGTTGAAAATGGGTGCATAAGTTCAGTAGGATCAAAGACGAGATCAATCATAGGACCAATTATATGGCAAGTATTTAGGGAAGAATTTAAGAAAAAATACTTTCTTGTAAGTGTATAAAACTAAATCATGAGGAAATTGATGGAGCTTAAGAAAGGTAACATAAATGTATCCTAGTATGAAAATGAGTTTAATAGGTTATTATAATATGCACCCAAGTCATATCGAGATAACCAAGTGTTGAAGAAGGATTTGCTCCGTAATGGATTTAACCTGACAATGAGGTGTAAGTTAATGGATTAGAGGTTTACTACTTACTACGAGATTGTGGATAAAGCTCTACAACTGGAGAGTAATCAATTAGCTATGCAAGAGCAATGGTGTAAGAAGTTAATGAGATTCACTTAGTTCCGACCTACTTTTAAGAGGTCATCTTTAGGTGCTAATAGTAGTTCGAGCCAAAAATGGAAGAAGTTAGCAGCAATGTCTGATGGACTTGCATAGACTAAAGCAAGCTATACTTTCTATGCTAGTGAAGGGAGTGTGAAATGTTAGAAATGTAGAGTGCAGCCCTTTTCACGTTAATTGGCATAATTACAGGGCAAGTGTTATTTATGTGGAGATCCAAGTCATGTATGAAGAGAATGCCCAAAAATGAAAACCATGAAATGTTATAGGTGTAGAAAGTTAGGGAATTTCTTGAGGGATTATGGCCAAGCGAGACCAGGAATTAAGAAATCTGGTAGAGTGGAAACCACTACAGTTCTAGTACGGGGTCTTTGCAATAGAAAGTATGAAAGGTGATATTGAGGAGTATGATGAGTGGATGGAGAAGTATTTCCATGATGGCTCCGATGATGATATGGAGATTGATAAAAATGAGCAAAGACTAGCAATAGGTATGTAGTTTAATAACTCTTCTTATTTATAAGTTCAATGTGAAACATTTGCTTAGGTAGATGAATAGTAGGAATCTTGAAATTAAGTTTTTTGACTATTACACTAAATAAGTGATAAATAACTGTAGCAATAGTATTTATTTTAGGTAATGTAACTATAAATGGATGAATTACGTATACAATGTTTGATAATGAAGCCTCTCATTCCTTAATTAGTCAGGAGTTCATGTTAAATAATGAAATCAAAACAATTGAAGCTAGGGGCTCTTAAGGGCCACTTATAAAGTAAGAGCCCCTACTGGTGAATAAGTATTGATATGAAAGGTAATGGATAATAAGCAACTTCAAATCCAAGGGAAAGAATTCCCCATAAAGTTGATAGTATTGCCATTATAGAGTTATAACACAATTGAGGAATAGATTAGTTATCCAAACATAAGGCTTAAGTCCATTGTTGAAATAAGAGCGTAACCTTAGATGATGGTAAAGTAGTATTCCAAGAAAAAAATTTAGAGCGGGGAATGAGATTATCAGTAGTAAAAGTAAGTGAGCAAATGGATGATATTACAAAAGATTAATGGATTTGTTGGTAATCACAGTAGAAGGAAAGAAAGAGACACCAAGTGTGTTTGAGATACTAGTGTATGCGAATTCCTAGATGTCTTTCTGAATGACTTACCTGGTTTAACTCTGCATCGAGAGTTGGACTTTACCATAGAATTAATTTTATGAATCGAACCCATATAGAATGCTACCCATAAAACTACAAGAGTTAAATAAGTAACTACAAGAATTGTTAGACAAATGATTCATTTGGCTTAGTATATCTCTATGGGGATAATCAATGCTATTTGTGAAGAAGAAGGATAGAACTATGAGATTGTGTATTGATTATAGAGAAATAAATAAGGTAGCTGTTAAGAATAAGTATCCACTCTTACAAATTGATTATTTGTTTGATTAGTTGCTTAGAGCTACCATATTCTCATAGATTGATCTAAGATATGGATATCATTAGTTACCCATTAAGCTTGGGAATGTACCTAAGACAACTTTTCAGACAAGATACAGACATTATAAGTTTTTGGTAATGTCATTTTTCATGCCCCAAATAGGAGAAGTCATAATAGTCTCACTGTATAAATTAACTTAAGATAGAAGTTAACCTTACAACTATTATCGTAAATACAGTCTACATAAGGCAAATACAACTTAACTAGCTTGAAGCATCTAGTTTAACACCTATCAATAATCAAACCTATGGTATAGCTTTAAAAAAAATACCTATTTAAGACGACCTATTGTCTAATAATACAACAGTACTTATATAAGCATTTTACATATAGAGTATAATTTACATTAAGAGTTCACAAAAGCTACAAGTCTTAAAGTTTATTTACAATAAGATAGGAAACTAATGGGCCTCTTAAGGAATTCCAAGTTAATTTCCTCAAAACCAAAAAGAAAAGTAAAAAAATCAGATTCAGTAGATTCTTCTTTCCTTACTTTCCCTGCTAATTGCGCACTAACTTAGGAGTGGTGATAATTTGTACATCTTATATTTTCACTCATCACGTACAAAAGAGTCTATAAAGATGTAAGCATAATTAGCTCAATAAGCGGGACGGAGTCAAAAGAGTACCATACAATCACAAATAAGATTATTAATTATAATGAAATGTAATGTAATTAATCACTTGAAATATCGCACAATGTTATCTAGACCATTGTGAGATCAAAGAGATTGCATCTGCTCTAACCCAGATTAAGGAATTTATTGTGACTCAAAATTAGACCAAACTTAAGCTTATGCAATAGAGAACACCCTCCTCTTGTGATTACCTTCGAATCATGGCCCACATCCTTGCTACGACCTCCTCGCCTATCACTTAATTCGACAAAGGATGGGGAAAAGTCCATTTTAGCTATCCTTATCGAAGGGAGTCGGTATTTAGTTTAACACTCTTAACCATTCCCTTAATAGTTACTATGCATGTTCAATTACGTTAACGGTCAAATCAATATTAGTTCTATTTAGGGGTCACCAGACAAGTTCATGCAATATAAAACTATGATGTCATGTAAAATAGTATGTCAAAGAGTTCAACTCTTGTTATAAACAAAATACTAATCACACACATGACTTGCATTAAATAATTAATTTATAACCATAAGCAAAAGTACTCTTAAGCCTTTAGATACTTTGATATAGTATCTTAATAAGCGGTAAAACCACGATCCCAATTTACTTGTTCTGATGATTACTGCGAAAAGCTTGTATTATTGATGCTCTACTCACTAAGAGACCCTATACATACAAAACCCATATTTAGTTTTTATAAGAGTTACGAAAACGATAGGGTTTTATCTACTCTTTTATATCATTATGAAGTTATATATATATAATTATATATTTAAGGTATATTATTATTCTTATATGATGGAATATAGTTTAATTTGAATATATATATTTATTATATAAGTTATATTAAGTTAGTGAGTATCGATAATATTTGTAGTTATATTATTACTTATAATAGATCATCTTGATCATATCCAAATGTACTTTTAATTAGTTAAGTTGTGTTTCAATTATAATAGAGTTATCGTAGTATGTAAATTTTTATAATATTATAGAAATATGTGTTATATTACCTAAGATTATTTAACTTTAGTAAAAGTAGTGTTATAAGGTTTATGCGAACTTAATAGTACATACTATAAATTCTATTTCGAGAGATAACTTCTAAAGGGTGTATATATATATATATTTTATATTATACCTATATACTCCTATAACAAGCCTTATCGTATTATAATTATATTATATAAATAAGCTATATTTTATATAATTTCCTAAAATAACTTAATAATATATGTAATTTCTAACCCTAACACGCGTATACCCTAACCTAGGTCGTATAATAGTACAAAACATGATAAAATCCCACTCTAACTAAACCTAATTAGCATGTATATGTATAGGATTTTGATATAGGTAAGTGTACCTATCGGTTTATAATATAACAAATATAAGTCCGAAATTCGATCTCTTAGAGACTCTGATTACTAATACTCACTAGGTCTCTATTATCCAACTAGTAAATTAAATTTCAATGCAATTCAAGAATTAACAAAAAAGCAATTCAATTGGAGATTAATTCAAGATTCAATATTGTACTTAGATCTTGTTTTCCCTAGATCTAACATGTGATTTTCTTAAAGATAATATAATTTATTCTTTAATCTTTCTTCATTAGGAGAATTATCTACTAAAGTTAATCACTTTCTCAAGTCAATTAACTCTAACCCTAAAATCACCTATTAGAATCTTTTCTCAATAGTACGATCTAAGATTGCATTATTGAACAATGAATTCTTTAAGCATTAATTTAAAATTTCGGAAGAATCTTGTAAATTATCTCTAATTTTGTAATAATCCTCATCAACTATATTTAGATTTAATCTTATAAAAAATCTCTCCATTCTTTTATAAAATATCAAACTCTAAATTACTACTCATGGAAATAGTAACCTAAATCATGAAGTAAACACTGTTGAATCAAGAAAAGATTAAAAAATTAAATTAATCAAATACTAATAATCTTACATGAATAGATCTAAATTTCACAAGACCTAAATATCAAATATCTACTCACTACACATTGCAAAATAAAGCTTTAAAAACAAAGAGTAGAAAATTATAGAATAGAAAGTCACGAAGTGTAAATAAGATCAAATCTTAAATTTTGAATCTTGAAGTCTTGATAATTGTCTCACTCCTTGAGTGTTCTTATTTTGAAAAGCTCTCTCCAATTTCGTGCCAAAAGTTCTTTTTAAAATAAACCCTAATAAGGCCTTATATGGGAAGTGAATAAAAATAAATAAATTGTGTGAAAAAGACATGACCAACGATACGATCATATCTTTTAGTTGTGTCTCAGGTTGTGGCAATTGAAAATATACTCTAAATTTGTCTGGAAACAACATAGTTATGTCGTTCAGCTATGTCAATCTTCAAACCTTCATAACTTGCTCATTTTAATTCTGATTTGAGTAAAATTTATTTCTATCTTCTCATTTTCTCACGTAAATTGTTTCAAAACCTAGAAAATAAAATTTAACTTAATTAAGTATCATTATCTAAAAATAAACTCAAATATCAAGACAAATCATTAAGAAATCACTAATTAAAATATAACCAATTTGGAACTTATCAGATTTATTTTAATATTTATCACATTTTAGCCTATTATAACTAAAAGCATGCCCTGGTTAATAAATTAGGCCATTTTACTGCTAAAATTCACAATAAATAGCTCAAGTCACTGAATAATTTCCCCAAAATTATTTTAGATTCCTAAAAGTATAGAGAATTCAGTTAGTAAGTAGTTTCATGTTATCGGGTTTATTGCCTATATATACATAATTACGTTTTTGCCCCTAATTTGTGATTAATTTAATAAATATTATCGTTTTTATACAAAATAATTTCTAACAAACCCTAATATTATTAAAAGTGTCCAGAGGTCAGTAATTATCATTTTCATCAATTATTATTATAAAAACCTGTTTATTTCAATAAATTCTAATTTTACAATATTAGGATCAAAAAATATAATAAATATTATATAAGTATATAATAAAAAATGGGCTACATACAATTAAACTACTCCTAATAAGGATCTTACAGCAAATTATTAAGCCTGAAACAACATCAATTCTAATTATAAAATTTGGATCACTAAGGCATTTTATTAAAGAAGCAATTAAAATACTTAATATTTTATCAAAATAAAATTATGACATGATAGCATCCTAAAAATAATCTAGAAATAAATTTTTTTCATAATTTTCTGAATTAATTTAATATTTTTAGAAAATATTAAATAAACAAGGTAGATTTGAGAACTCACTATTCATTGGTGCTTTGAAGGTCGTCGACCAGCAAGGGGTAGCAGGAGGAGCTAGACAATTGATGGGCTGGTGATGGCAGATGGGGTTTGCTATCAAGTGGTGGTTTAGGTTTAACACGCAAAGGGTGCTAGTTTCTCCTTTAATTTCCTTGATTATTTTTTCTATTTTCTAATAACTTTTCTTTGATTTTCTCTAGCTACCCTATGTTCCTAAAGTATCCAAATGATAGTCTTGGAGTTATATATATACAAGATTTGGATAGTCGTAATTTTTTAATTTAATTAAATGGTTTGATTTATTGTTTTTCCTAAAAGATCTATAGTGGGAGGTGTCCATATTCAAGAAGTTTTCCTTTAAATCATGTTAAATTGTTGAGATCATGCCATGATGATTTGCAAAATTTTCCAAATGTTTCTCTAATTTTTTTGTTGCAATTTGAATATATTAGGTTAGTTTATATTAAATATATTATAGTTTAATGATTTTTATTAATATATGAGTATGTTTCTTATATATACATTATGCATAATGAGCAATTATGTGCATATAACCATGTTTCTAATATGTCTTTTATTTTTAAGACATATTTTTTGTTTTTTTTTTATGAGTTCATCACATATTATATATAATTATATAATTTCGGATTAATTTACAAATATAATTATAATATATACCGAGTGTATTCATAAAAATACATACATATTCATATAGTATATTATGCTATATTATTTTTTTTTATAATTTAATTAACTTATCTTTAAGTTCCCACCACATTTCAAGTTCAATTTTTAGGGCTCCAACAAGTTTTATGCTATGTTATTTAATTATACTTTTAAGGCTAAAATTAGGATTATGGATCATTATTTTTACAATCTAATTTCAGTAGGTCGCTTCAACCAATTTTTCTAATCTAATAGTAAAGTTTGAGCTCAATCGAATAAATTTTTCTCAAAAGCCTTAAATCCGAATACAGTTATCCTAAATGTGATTTTAGAAGCTCAAAATTTATATATATAGGGGGATCGAAAAAAATTTATCATTGTGCATACAGGAATGTATAAATTAAATATTTACAAGATATTGTCTCATGTTTCTATCATTTTATTTATATCGTCTCCTTAAAGATGTTAAAATTTGATGTCATAAAACCTTGCCATGGTATCCATCGATAATATAAAACCAATTTTCCAATTTCTATCTATACTAGTATTAGTTTAGTAGATAATCATACTATGTAATCATGCTCTTTCCCTGCTTGGTTTTGGATCAAGTAACAAATCACAAATTACTTAATGTTGATATTCTTAACTAATTATAGTATTTATTTTACACATCAACATACTAAGACTTCCCATGTTTTACTTATTTTATATATTACTTAATCTTGAGTTTCCTTACCTGTTTTATTATTATTATTATTATTATTATTATTATTTTTTCATCAATTTGCAACTTGCATGATAAATAGAAAAGGCATCTATCTTTTAATTTTATAGTGGTATATATATAAAATATTTATATTTGTAAATTTTATAGATACTTTAAAACACGTGCATGATAAATAGAAAAGGTATCCGTCTTTTAATTTTAAATAAGGATGTTTATAACATCTACATAACTAAATACTTCATAAAATGTGGAATGGAATTGTCATTTACAACATTATATCCTATCAACAATTTGAAAGAAACTAATTGTAGACTAAAATATTACCCTTCTAATGATGATTTTCTAGCAAAGACATATTTGATGATTTAAAATATTCATAATGTAGAAGATTTTAATAGAGGAGTGGATAATTTTTTAGGAACATAGTACGTTAAAAAGGAAAGTGAATAAATAAATATATTTATCTATTAAGCAACAAATGAGGAGTTCTACTCACAAGAACTCTTTCAACAATCATAGAGAGATCCTCTTGTGTGCTTAAATAACGTGATATTAAAAAAAAAAAAGAAGACAAAGTGCAACGTCACTAGCAAACACAAGACTATGAGCATGCATGAGGAGTGATAAGAATAATCAATTCATGATGCAATAAATATATATAAAAGAAAAAAATAAGAGCAAACACACATATTCATATATATACAACTAGAGGGAAACATTGATGGCAGCAACTGACATAATCTTAGGAGTAAAATGGAAGAGTTTGTCTCGTGGTCTTCTTGTCAGATTTTAGTGGATATGTTTGATTGTGGACGGTTTGGTATGTGAAGTCTCTTTAGAGTACAACTAATATAGAAAAAGGGCTATTATAATACCTGTTAAACATATGAAAAAAGAAAAGTGTCTGGTGAATTTGAAATAAGGGTTAAAAAAATTGAAAAAGACAAATAGAAAGAAAAGAAAAGATTAAAGACTTACTAGGTTAAGTCATGAAATACTGGTTGCATATATGTATATATAGATGATGTTAAGAGTTTGACGAGATAAGGAGTTCAAGATTTGAGTTGAGATTTGATAAGATTTATGTGAGATTAATTATATTTGTTGGATATTTTCAAATTTAAGGTAATGTAATACTGAAGATTCATAAAAAAGATATCACGAAATATGAAAATATCTTTTTTATTTCGATATTTGAAGGATTTCATTGGATGTTTTCAAATTTAAGGTAATATAATATTGAAGATTCATAAAAAAGATATGAAGATATAGGGAAATATCTTTTTTTGTTTCGATACATGAAGGAGTAGCATGTCCCATATTGAAGCTTGTTGCTATTAAAAAAGAAAAAGAAGAAGAAGAAGAAGAATAAGACAATTGGTTGCATGCCTTGGATTTGAACTTGAAACAATTTATTAAATTAACTAAAAAAGAAAATATATAACTAAACAAAAGGAAAGCAAAAAATAATGTGCGACCCCCTTCGACATGGCCACAAGCCACCCTCTGCCCAATAAAATTAATTTGTTTAAATATAGTAGTCACCATATGCTTATATTGAAAAATATATAAGAAACTTCTTGCGATATTCCGGACGAGTTGGAATTGTTATTTTCAATGCGTATATTTTCAATTATATTACTCATGCATAATCCCGTAGGGAAAGAATGTTCACTATTCTATATTCAATCAAGATAGATGGATAATAAACCTCATAGGCTTGGTTGTTATTTTCAACGTATATTTTCAATTATATTATTCATTTATAATACCTTAGGGAAAGAATATTAACTACTATTATATTGTTATTTTCATTTATCTTGATTGATGATATATAAAGTTTATAAGAGGTTAAGGATGATTAGAAAAGCTTGTTTGCCTTGTAAAAAGTGCTATTTTAGCTGCATTGAGAGGAATTTGGAGAGAACATAATAGAATTATTTTTTGACGGAATGAGCACCCTAGTGATTGTGTTGAAAACATCCGTGGGGAAGCAAATGAATGGTGGACGATTAATAGGAGGGAAAAATTATACCTACGCACTCTTAATTTTGCTACTGAAGAGACTACACCTCCGACGAATTAGATTAAAGTGAAGTGTGATGGAACTGTTGTGGAAGGCAAAAATGGTGCAGCAGTTGGTGCTACATGTATTGATTGGAATAATAATATCTTTGGGCCATGTATAAGCAAATGAAGAATAATTCTCCCCTAGAGGCTGAACTTTGGGCAATAAGGGATGGCCCTTTGGGCAATAAGGGATGGCCCTCATTTGTCCCATCACAAGGGATATAGAAACATCATTTGTGAAACGGAATCCCAGCAAGCATCTAACTGAATAGGAAATACATCTGTGGATTGTTTTGATCATGTGTGCATTTGTAGGGTTGATTGTTAAACTTATGAAGTTGCTGATTATCTTGCCAAAAGAGGACTTAGCATCCTCATCCTATGTTTTTTTGTTAATCATGTTTTGTTGTTTTTATCAAAGTTTGTTGCTAGAATTAATGGTGGCTTGGGTTAAGACCTTGTTGTTGTCAATCCAGATTGACTTTTGTTTCACCGGGGCTTTGAACTTTGTTAGACTTTGTCTTCTATTTTCTGCATGATATTTTTGTTCTTTATCGAAAGACAAAAAAAGAAAAAAAAAAACCTTCTTAAGTAAGTTTGGTTGGCTTCATATAGGTGAAAAAAAATAACTATTTCTTCCCTATAAACTTATTCATATAATTGGTTGGTGGAATAATTATTTTATGAAATTATTATTACTGCAAAATAAGTAATTACAATTTCTTTTCAAGACTAAAGGAATAGCTAATTTTTAAAATTTTTAGTAAATTTTGATTCCATTCCATAAAACAAACATGTGATTATGATTGAAATCATAAAGAATTTTTTTTCCCTTCGAGGAAAAATGTTTAATAAGCCTACAACAGCAAGATGGTTGGTTATCATATAATTAAATTTTCTCCACACGGAAAGTGGCACCATTTATTGGTCTCCAGAAGCTGCGACTGCTTGTTAAAAAACATAAGCCCATCTTCAAAATGAATCAATGAATTCTTGAAATAAATCCGATCTTCCTCAGTGTTGGAATCTATCATAAATCTGCAAACCGAATTCTATAGCCCCCCGGCTTTAACTTGAGTAATAAGACCAAAAGAAATACCAGATTCCCATCACATATGCCCTTATCAACCATCCAATCTCTTAATACTAAGCCCATTTTCCTTTCCTAAAAATATGAGCTAACTTTAAGTTCATTTCTAACTCTCGCTGTTGACTCTGACATTACCTCTCTTTTGATACTACTCACTCCTAAAAGAGATATATGTACTCATACAACTTTAACTGTTTTGCTCACTAAAATCCGATGCCTCCTCAAGTTATTGAGCTACTTTCACATATATGACGTGACGCATCACAAGTCTCACACGTTAAATGACTTGGAGAGCCAGCTCCAACCATTCCTTTGCTATCATTGCACTTTCATGGGAGGAGTCAAAAGGGAAAGACAAGATTTAACGCACACAAATGTGGTTTGTCATACGTATGCTTTTGATGTTTTTAAGTAAACAAACTAAAATACCCAATCAAGTTAAAAATAATAAAAAAGGAAATAAAAGTAATTAAGTTAAGAACGATAATAAGAATTTAAAATTTAAAAGTTAAGGTTTAGCATTAAAATTTAGAATTCATAGACTTTGACTTTATTATATATAAATTTAAGGGTAATTAAGTCCAAATAATCATTCAATCATGTGCCTTACTTAAAGATCCAGATAAAATATTTACGTATAATTTATAAAATGGAGATAACTATATTATTATAACTAAACAATAACCACTATTATTATAATCCTGTTTTTCATCAATGAACTTTATTGTTATTTATTATTACTTACAGTATAATCTCAATTTATTAAAATAATATATTTATAATCAATACTTTATTTTTCATTCATAATCGTATATAGTTTATCGGTATTTTATTGTTAATTATAGTTTATTAATAAAGTTTATTTCATTCCAATATTATTACTTCTTTTATTTTGTTTTACTCTTGGAAATTCCTTCTTTTCTTTTCTTTTTTCCAATTTTACTTCAATTGTTAGTAGCGCATTGTCTTATTTGAAGAACACAAGACCCTCGGACCCACATCCTCGCTTTTCCTTTTACTCATAGGTCACTCTCCCTGATTTTAGTCTTCCCATCACTCAGTTTCTCCATTGGAAGAAGCCCAATCCTCCATTTTAATTTCAAGCGTTAAGTGTGAAAGCTGTGAAGGAAAACCAAGCATGACATCGAAGATAGGACTCAAATTTCTTTTTCATTTAATGGATAAGATCTATCAACGACTTAAACATTTAGACAGGTTGTGGCGTAGGAACTACAAAAGAGCTGCAATCTTCTAATTACAACAAACCTTCATTTTGCTTTAACAAGCCATCGGCTCACTATAAACGCAATAACATTACTTCATCTCCTTAGCACATATAATTTCTTTACCTCAAAAATAAACTACTGGAAATACTCCCATTCCCTCTCTGATAATGTTAGTTTTGGAGTGAACGTATATACTCACTGGGTAAAGAGCAACAAATCGAAGACGTACATTATTGCTCTTGTTTTGTCTTCTTTTCTAGCGACAATGCGTTTTTCTCTCTCCATTCTAGTCTTCGATACATGCGTCTCTGATCTCTACTTTACTTTAAAACAAAAGCTCAAATGATATTAGCAAGTGCACTAAGTTATGTATATAATATAATATAATACTGATGAGATCAAGTTGAATCCACGAGGAATAATTAATTAATTAATTACTATTACTTTCCTTGCCTTTCATTATCTAACCTACCAATTAAAGTTCATAAACTAAAAATGAACACACCCTAAACTATAACTAAATTAATCAAACTAGAGCAGATAACATAATGCAGAAATGACAATAATTAAAACGATGCAGTAATGCAAAATAGCGAAACTTTGACATTGATTCCGTTAGGATACATATTTAATCTACTAGTCTCATCACAATTTATTAAACTGCGAGGACTCTTCAATTATATTGATGTCTTTCTCATAAACATTAATATCCGACTTTATTTTATTCAATCAAAACCTTTTCCTGGTTAAAACTCCTGGAATCATGTTATTGCTCTAGGAATTTTACTATTAGGTTTGACTATAATTCTTAAGATTGACATCATCTTATCTCTAGGATTGTGTGCAACTGCTTTCATTTGTACAAATATATTCATATATAGGAGTTCACAATCTCCACGCATAAAACTAAATAATATAAATTTACTCCAAAAATATTAATTCATAGAAAATAAAAGCATATATAACTAGATCACAATGAATTGAAAATCACATAATCGAATTTAAAAAATAAAAGGGGAACTTGATTACATTTTTCTCCTATGGTTTATCAATATCTAAATACCAAAACAAACAAATTATATAATCATCATGTTTAAAAGAATAAATAAAGTGATTCATGATGAAAACCCCTTTTTAGTCTCTTTGGATATCTTGCACTCTGGATTCTTTAAATGATTTTACCTTCTGAAAAACCCTAGAATGCTCTTCTCTCTTTTGCAAAAGTTATGAGGAATGTTGTAATATATCTATTTATTACCTTAGGCTTCAATTCTTCTTAGAATTAGAATTTTCACAAATCAATATCATGAACATTAACATATACTTTAACTTTGTATCTCTTTGACTCGATCTTCAACAATTATTGATATATGGACAAATATAGGCAAGTGTCATGGGCCGATTAAGAAGGGCCCAAAATCATGAAGTTCGTTGAAGCCTAAAAGGAAATAATTCAGAATATTTTAGAAGATTCAGAAGATTCCAAAATAGGTAGTAGGTAAGGTAGATAGATGCATTTAATATAAAGTTAGGTGGAGATTCATTTATAACCATTAGATTAAATTGATCTTGGCCCTTCATTTTGAGAGGCCTCTTATATATATAAGGGAGATCCCATCGATCGTATCATCAAGTTATTTTAAGTGAATATTATTTATATCAGAGTTTCTCTCTCTATATTTTCTCTCTCTAAATATTGTGAGTTGTTACTGGTTGACTTAGCCTTCCTTAATGTGATCAGGAACACTAAGTACCATACGGGTTCGAGTAAAGGAATCTGCCCGTCACACAAGTACATGGTTGTGTACTTAATTGTGTATTTTTCTGTGTACCAAACATTAATGAACATGGTTGGAAACATGTGTGTATTTCTCCATATTTGAATACCAAGATGTATACGGCTAAGAACATGATCATGTTCTTCTCATGTATCTCCCTATAAGCTTCATACCTTCTTTGAATTCCATAAAACTTGTTGGAATTCCTTTCTTTTTCATCCAACTTTGCTTATCAACTCCTAAAATCAAAATATAACCCAATTAAGTATTAAAATCAATCAAAACATCCATAAAATTCATAAGAGCATTAGAAAAATCAACAACAAAGTATAATTAAACACTTATCAGTATCCAACCTTGATAAATTGATTTCTTCTTCTAGTCCAATGCTTAGTTATGCATAGCTATAAGTCCAATTCATATCTTTTTATAATTACATTAACCCTAAAATGGTTGTACATATATTATTGTTAAGTTATTGTCAATAGTCAATGCGAGTTTACATCGTCTTTACCCTATACTATTATTAAATCATTAACTATTATTTGTAAATACGAAGAAGCTGACTCCAAGTTTTAGTGTACAACCAATTATTTATTACATATGTTACAAATTAACATCTAGATTTAGAGTTTGAGTTTGAATGTGGAGTGATAAATTAAGTCAAATATATGTATTCCTCTTGTTTTGTTTTGCTAATAATGACATTCAATTTGCACGATATACAGTGAAAATGCATACGACACGTGCAACTTCAATGTATATTTGTTATTGGGATTGGTGGTCGGGAAACCAAGCCCGGGATATATAATGCTAAAGATAAAGTGCAACTTATGGCCACAAGTACATATACTATATGTCAATAAAGACGAGAGTTCAAACGCCATCTAAAGGAAGGCTTATATATATGTTATGGCACCAAATTGTTGATTTGAATGGACCGAAGTCTATATCGGTACTCGATAATTACTTTACAAGAGATATAGTTTGAATTTATTACTTTTATTGGATTATGGCCACATGAATTACTAATTGTGTCCCGCTTCAACTTAATCTGGTACTTGCATGTGTTTAAGTCACCTACAACAAATTCATATTCGAGATAAAGACAGCTGGATAAATTTGAGTTGAGTCTAAATATAAATCAAATGCCAATGAATTTAAGCATCAAATATTATCTTACAATAATTTCAAGAGTACATAAATCTCAATAAACATAATTTGAGCAGCATTTCAAGTAAACCCAAATTCAAAATTCCAAACCCAATAGAACTTCAATCAAGTTTGGTTTGAATTTTTTAATTGAGTTTGATTCAAGTTTGATATTATACAATCTCTATCCAACTTAGAGCGCAATAGTAAGTTTTGCACACTACAAACATTTTCCACCAAAATATGCAACAATACAAGTGAAGTTTAAAAAATATTGCACCATAGACATTAGTATGAAATGGTGGAACCCCAAATGGTAATAGCTTGATTCAATTAAAATGATTTAAATTGAAGATTTTTTATTTTATCCCAATTGCATTATATTAGTTTATTCTTTTAGAAAATCAATATTTATAATATTAGATTACAATTGTTTGATAAATTGAAGAGTGTATATCAAGTCTCACCATAACCACTTTTACGATTGTGTATATTGCTCAAATTTGGCTTAAGCAAATTTCAAAGTTAAAGGTTGAATAGCAAAAAATATCTTAAAGATTTGTTTTAGGCAGCAAAGAATGGCATGCATTAAAGTCAAAGATGAATATCGAGGAACAAAAAGGACGAATTGCAAGCGGAATAAATGAACTATAAATTAAGTGCAAACACACCCGAACTTTGAAAATGTAGTTCCATCTTTCCATATATATATATAACCAAAGTCATCACCAATATCGTAAGTTCGTCATTATAGTAAATCATTTATCGACAGTCCTGGTTTTTTAATAAAGATTTGAGAGTGGTTTGCATATTTATAAGAGGATAAAGTCACGCTTTGTAAGTTCAAAGAATTTCACTGTAACTTGCACTTGTAATTATTAAATAGAAAAAGAAAAGGATGAAATTATTTAATTAACAATATACTCGAAGACTACTAAATAAAGGAAAAAAAAAAAAAAGCTTTTCTCCTTTTTCCATACTCATTAGTCATTAGGTGGCTCGGAGATCCGCAAGTGGTTGCATAATCATTGACACGTGTCGTGTATCTTCAATGTTTTAGTCATTGATGGATTGAATACGAAAAAGGACATGCATTTTTTTCCCCCCGACCCAATCACAGAAGAAGAGAAGGGACCCTCCACATTGGCGAGTCGAAATTGGATGGAGTCCATCTACCACCGTTCGCTACGGACTATGACTTTGTTAGTAACACAAATCAGAGGGTGCCCATCAAATTGATCGAAACACCCCCTACAAACAAAGAGGATTGAATCCAATTGGAGAAGAATCATGGGGAACAAAGCTCACATGGGCTAACGTGCCTTCTTCAAATATCCTTTTCAAATATCATATGTTCTACCGGGAAATGCCTTACTTCTTAGTACTTATATGCCTCTTTCTGTCTTATAGCTCAATCCCGGTGTCAATCGAAGGTGCAATCAAATCGAAAGTTGGGTTATATTGTTCAAACTCAACTATTTGCCTTAAGTTTCATGCACATGAAAATGTAGTATTAAGTACAATTTAATTCGGTATTATTCGTCTTCTTTTATCGAATCAAATCTAATTTTATAATTCAATTTTCTTGTTAAATTGAATTTAATTATATAATTTAGTTTTTATATTTTTCTAACCTAAAAAAAGGAATCGATTTACTGTTTGAATTTCTTTTTCTTTTTTTGCCCAATCAAAACACAAAAGACTAAGTGACATGTGCATTGATGTTACTATCCGAGTCGTTTTATCTATAGAAGTTCCAGTAACGTGGTATGAGAATTCTAACAACTAATATTATTGTTAACATGTCTTATACTAAACTATCAATATTTTATGTCTTGGGAAGTAACTTCAAACATTATTAATATTTGTTAACTTGTCAATGACAATGTATTATTAACTAACATACGAAATACTGTTGGCCGACGAGAAAGCCAAAAAGGGACGCATAAAATCACGTATCCCAAAATGGTACGGCAAACGCATCAATTTTTTGTTTTTTTTTTTTTTTTAAATTATCAATTGCTACACCGTTATGCAATTGCAAACAACATTAGTTCCGAAAGAACGTGGACACTGTATTCATAATGTTCTAAACTTCATCACATAAAATCACCCCTACCAAAAGCAATATTTAGAAAAGTAGTGGAGTTCCAAAAGAACCTGGATATTATCTTCATAATGTTCTAAACTTCAACGCATAGAAATGGTTTTGCCATTTCTGCTTGGTGCTCATCACGTGATCATTAGGCTTCTTCATTTTTATTTTTTTCTTTTTCAATAAGTGAACTGGTTCGGTTCGATTTATCTAATTACATCGAACTACAAAACAGTCATTATATAACGAACCAAACCGTATTACCTACCAATTGAACATAAATTCAAGATATTTCATCGAATCATATGATAAAAAAATTCAACTTGTATCTTGAATCAAACAAATTCTTAAAGAAAAGATTTTGATAACTTCTTGATCCCTCTTTCCTAGTTCTCAAATTTCAAAATTTCTCGTTTGTTAATTTCTTGAGTTATTCTGAAATAGAGATATTTCTCTCTCATTTTAAGAAAGAAGGAGTGAACGAACTGAACCGTAAACCAAATTAGTTAAAATAAACTGAAGTTTTGGTTTAATTAGTTTTTTTATTTAGCTCTACTTAAAGGTTAAAAATAGCTTTTGTATATTTCTACACATGCAGGAATGTACAAAACTTTTAACCAATTAATGAATTCCATAGTAACATTTAAATAAGTTTTTCAATACTCTCATACTAAGTCAATTATATTTTTGTAACAAATTTTTACAATCTCCAAATACTTAAAAACACATAAAGTAAAAATCTAATTAACTTTAATCCAATGAGTTCTATCTATTACCTGGTAGCTGCACTAATACTAACATCACTCTTGTCTTTGTTTAAAGATTTAAGCTATATACGACATAAAATCTAAAGAGAGTAAGTATTAATACCGTCAGGTCTTGAAACGGTAGACTATAATCAACCTGTCATATATTATTGTCTCAATAGGAACATAAAAAACTTAGAACCTGCTATAACATCCAAATACAAAAGATATTAATGAAAACTTGTCGGCCTACATCTATCTGCATCAACCTATGGTCCAACAGTTGCACTAACCTTGTTCTCATCCCAGATTGATGATATTGACCCATAATTTTTTAACAGCCATACACATAATGGTATGCCATATAATTGTATGCCACATTACGTACATGCTTATTATTTACTAAATGCAACAAGCGAATCAATTAATAGTTATATTGAAGCATTCATACATCCTAACCTGGTCAACAAAGGTTTGAATTAACTCGGATCCCACTTCTTAAACACGGAAAAGTTGCATCAAAGAATTAATTATTGATCACACCTTTTTACTATTCTTTTATCTTGACTAGGTAAAGATCGTAAATATTATTGTGGGAATGAATACGAGAATCACATCCTCTATCCGCATAGCATCAATCTCATAGGAAAAAGGAAAAAGGAAAAAAGAAAAAAGAAAAAATCAATGAAAAATTTATCAAACAATTTGCTTGAGAGAAAACCTCGTATTGATATAACATAATCTAAATAGAAAATATCTTCCTCAAGAATATTGAAACAAATGATTTTTCAGTTTTATAAAAATGTGTAAAAAATTAGAGTATATATTATCGATCAACTTCTAACATTCAAGTCTACCACGTTTTTATGGAAACATGTAAAATAAAGCCCTTTCATGTTTGAAATATAAAATACATAGGTTAAATAAATTTCCTCATGTTTTAACCATGAAAACTAATTTGGAAAATGACTTTCCATTGAAAAAATGTATTATCCCTTGTAAGAAAAAATGTCATCTATTTAATAGTACTTTTTCATCCTAATAAATAGAGGAAAATAGAGACAATACATTTTATTGAAAACTTTTCCCAAAACAAATGTACACACAGAAAATTTGCATAATGGTTAACTCAAATAACAAAAGTTGATTTATTTCCTTAACGATAGATATTCAACAACCAAGCATATAAAATAATGTGTACATATATAAATTGACCAACATAATTTGCCATGAATAGAATCTACTACAACAACCAGAAGATATAACATAGCAATAATTTCTCATGCATATAGAGGTGTAGCTAAATCAAAGGTTACGCTTAAATTGGTGACATTTTGTGCTTTTTTTATTTGTCAATTATAATATAGTCTTCAATAGAAAGAAGACTTCTCAATGTGGTGTAATATTAACAACTAATCATGTACATTAATGGTGTACAGATATAGAATATTCAAAACATTTTTAACAATCCAAATTATAAAACAGAACAATCTCTTCTATACATCCTATAACAACTATCCTGTTATGAAAGTATTTTTTAAAAAAAAAAAAACCAAAAGAAGGCCTACACATACAAGATTTGTGAAATCACCATAAATTTGCTAGCTAGGTTACAAATATATAAAAATAGTAACTCCTTTTTTTATATGTAATCTATATCTCATTCCAATCTTTACAAGCATCAATTAGTTTACCCCACTTTGTTATAAAAGAGTCCCTCAAGATGTATGTTTGATTGTCTCTTATCCTACTCCTTGCTAGTCTTATGTTTGCCAGGCATAGAAACTTATAAGAATAACCCAAAAATATGTGTTCTCACAGGCCAAAGTAAAATGGCTAGTCGTAAAGGTGTAGATAATAGTACCATCACTCATCAACTAAAATGAGATGGCATCATCTATGTAAAATGCCAATTGATGAAGGGTGTTTTCTACCTTGATGCAAAACTTAAATGAGTTATTGCCCAATAACCACTCTCATAAGGACTTTGATTATAGTAGAACTAATGGAATTAGCGCTGGAATGCCATTTGCTTGTGTACTATTAGCAAAAAACCCAAGCTTTGGAGCAATTGGTCTCATATGCATATGGAGGTAGTAAGATTGAAAGACACTAGGGTAATAATCAAAAGAAGGGTGAATTGAGTATTAATGATAAATTTTAATTCTCTTTAAGTTGTAGTAATAAACACAACAATTGTATGCAAACTAAATGATAGAACAATGATAATAAATTTGGAAATTAAAGAGATAGGGTAGAAGAAGATCAAGCCATGATATAATGTAGAGTTCGGGCCACCCTCTACTCTCTATAGACACTAATGTCTCCAACCGAAGATTTCATACAATTTTATTGATCACAATAGTGGCACAATGCTCAATCAAGAGCTTATACTACTTCTCAAACACATAACAATCACTCAATTATACTTTATGCATAATATCTATCTTCTTAGTGTAGTGCTTCTATACGATGAATTTACAAGTAATAAAACCTTAGCACTATACTCTTAATTTTCTCTCTCAAATTGATAGCAAGACAAAAAATAATCACAAGAGTGCAAGAATGTAAGAGAATGCTGAGAATTTATAGTAGAATATCAAATTCCTTGTTGTATTTGATGGGTAGTTAGAGTATAAATAACTTTAGCAAAATTACTCCGGTTGCTTCATTAAATGCACCCAATGGCTAGTTTTAGAGCACTACCAATCAAATACTGCATAAGCTATCAATCAATTGGTCAGTAGTACAAATTTCTTAACCATTACCCTTTACCAATCAATTGCTCGAATGTGTTGCCAATCTTCAATATAAGCGTAGAAAGGGTTAGAGTCCTTGGTACCGATCGATTACTAATCATTTTATTAATCGATCAATAGTAATAAAATCACAGCAATTTCTCTTTAATGATTGGTCACTAACTCAACTGCCTTTCTTCACTTTTGATCACAGAATGTTACTGGGTTGAAAGGGGGGTTACCAATTGATCACCAATATGCATATCAATCGATTGGTATGCCTTATTTCTATAGTTTTTCTCCCGTTACTTCTTGTAACATAAAACAACAAGGAACCAAACCAATTCCAACACACAACAAACAAACACTCAAGAATTTTGTCTTCAAAGCACCTTAATATGTAATCATTTAAGCTTGATATTTAGCCTATTCAATGCATTAATCATTTTAACCATAATTAAGTTTTGTCTCATCAAAATCATATAAGCCAAAATGTTCAACAAAGATTACTCAATGGCAATCAAGAACCTATCTTTGTAAACAACTAATAATAAGAGCAAAGGCATAGAAATGGTGGAGGACTAAAGGAACTACTTTGGTGGTAATGAGGAATGGATTTTGAAAAGAAAGAGGATGCTAAATCCTAAAGCAAATTGAGTTGATTTCTTCAATAGGGTTCATTTTGATCTCCAGACCTCCCAATCATATAGGTATAAACTATAACATGTCTCTATATTCATAGTGCAAATTGTACTATTCTTATTTGGTTTCCCTATCGTATCAATTCATATTTTGCCACATGAAATATAAAATACAAATCGTAAGACTTTATTTTATTTTTCTTACCTTTTGCTTTATTGATCAAGTGATGATTTAATTTCCACTTTCTTGAAAATATGGATATATTTTAAGCTTTTAAGATAAGCCTAATAGAAGTTGAAGTTGCCAAATTTATACACTTTGAATCCACCACAAGGATACTCTTTGCAAAAAGATGGTGTACACTTCAACGTTAACTGCCTGTTCACTTGGAGAGGATGGTAATTCTATTCTCCTATTATTCCTTACTAAGTCTCTATTACCACATTAACTTCATCGAATCACAATTATCGAGGAATCCCAATTTTTAAAAATTAGGAATCAAGATTCCTTGCTTAAAGCTATGACTTACAATTCTAAGGAAAAATTATCATTATTACCCTTTTCTTCTTCTTCTTCTTCACCAACATCACCTACCACTACCATCTTCTTCTCGCCCACCACTACTATCTTCTCACCCACCATCACACCACCACCATCACCTACCTAACTCCGATGACTCACCATCGACAACTACTCGACAATTCCCAACCTATCAAAGTATTTTGGTGAGTTTGTAATTAAATAAAAACAAAATCAAGCCATTGTCATTAAGATTTGCTGAGATTAAGGCTTGGACTAAAAATTAATATTGGAGTTGGGATGAAAATAATGGTGAACTCTCATGCAAAAGGAAAAGCAAAATCACTATTGTTGAGATCTATTATACGAACAAGTGTATGCCATACATTGGTTTTTATTGATTTATTTTTTCATTTCTTTGAAACCAAACAGGAAAAAGAAATTTTTGAAGTAAATCCTTAGATTGAAGATTAAGGAAAAAATAGAAAATTGAAGATGAGGGTTTGATGATGAAAAGATCATATTAAAGGCAGTAATTAGATTTCTTCCTTTTGTTGGTTAAAGACAGAGTTTTGAAGAGAAAATAAACATCAAAAAGGAAGAGAATGAGGGTAAAATTAACTTTGTAATTTGTATTACATGTCCATGCTTAATGGAACTTTTATATAACTAAATACTATAATTAGTATTACCCCCTTATTCCATTACATAAGAATCTTAATTCCATTCATTGCTCATTCAATTTAATGAAGTGAACGGGCCATAAGAGTCTAAGTCAAGCTAATGCAATTGCTAGTTGATAGATTCTTTGATTAATCAAAACGAATTTTAATTTATGAGACACACCTTCTACAACAACTACAAAAATGCTCAAAAAGACAAATCAAGGGGTTGGTACTAATATCGAGGCATTACTATAGAGGGAACTATGCGAGGTGAAAGTTTTAATTGAAAAAATTATAACACCTTTTATTTTCTAATTAAAAGAAAAAGTAAATAGCTTAAGGTGTAAAAGTAAAAAACCTTATCTCTGTCTTTCTCTAGCATACAATCACATACTCTCTCTCCCCCCTCTTTCTCTTCATCTCTCTTGACCAAGACCCTCATTGGTCCTCTCTCTCTTTGTTACCCTCTCCATGAAGACCCCCAACAGCCCTCTCGTTCTTCATCAGTTAGTGAAGTATCTTTTCCCTCACTCTCTCTCTTCATCTTTCTTAGGTACACCATACTTCCACAGCAAGTAATTTTCTCTTTTGGGTATCATCTTTCTTCATTAAAACACAATGGTTCTCTTTCTTATAGTAACTTTCTCTCTCTCACACTCCATTCATTAAGGTACAACAACTACATTCTTCTTTCTTGAGCATTGTGACAAACAAATAAGGTATCTTCTCTCTTGAGCATTATGAACATACATGCTTCTCTCTATTCACTAATAAAAGTAACAATAGATACATACAAGGTAAGAAAATTGATCAATCAGCCTTTAAAAAATTTTAGGGTTTCATTCCTTTTTGGGGGTTTTCCATTTATTGTGTAATTTTGATGTTGCTATTATTTTTGTTTTCTTTTTAGGAAATTCTGCTACGCATTGTATAATTTCTTCTTATTTGGGTAATTTAGATGAAAAGATAAAGAAGCTATTCCTCAACACCTTATAAGAAAGTTTGGAGGAAATGATAGGAGGATTTTGTAGTAATAATTGCAATTGTGGCTAGTTTCCTCAAAGCTGCAACTAGATAGAAACCCTGATGTTGCTAAATTGTTATTTATTTTATATTATAATTTTGATGTCTTTGAATCCTTCAATAATATTTGGTACTTTATATTAAGGAATGCAATAGATGTTTTTCATGCCATTAGAAAATTAGTTGGATGCTATCCCTATGAGGTCTGCTTTTGCATATACATGTCTAGCTTCGATATGCATTTGCTTGCATTATCAATGAGACTGTCACATTCAATTATGTTACCTTCTAGAATAGATGCCATAACTCCAAGCTAGAAGAATGTATGGAAATTCTCAGTGATGTTGGAATTATATTTAATATCAAACAAAGATGAAGGTAGTAGAGATTACGAAAAGAATTGGAGATGTCATTCTTGGCGGTAAATTTGATAGGTATTTATTTGATTAATGCAATAGCTAAGAAAACAAATTCAATTTCATAGTATGCTTACTGTATTTAAGGTAAGGATTGACCTACTGAATAGTGACATGGTTTGGGATACTAGAGATATAGGCAACAACTATTGCATGCGAAGCTGTAGATGGTGCTATTAAGGCATCATATCTTTAACTTGCATGTTGTTTCCTTAAAAGAATTCTAGTTTCTTAGAAATGATTTGCACGTATTCTTTTTCCAATAACCAAATCGATGATTTCGTTATGAGTGACAGACAAAAGTTTGAAATAAAAATTGAAATTCATATTGTAGGAACATAATTATTGTCAAGTGATAGATAAATGGCTTCTAATGTTATCCACAATTGAATGCAACATTAAACAATGTGAAACACATGTTCTATTGAAGATCTAGCTGTGTTATGTGGATAGTTCTTATAATTTAATTGTACGGTTGAAGATGATTAAAATTTGATGCAAATTATATTAATATTATGTGAAACTTAAACTTCATCAACTATTCCAAACTTATTTATTATCAATGGATTTGCATATTTGAAGTCTTAAGCTCAATTTTGAATAAATCAGGTCAACTTAGGGGCTTAGACATCATATTTTTTATATAAAATGAAAAGAATATAATTTTAAGGTGCTACATTAGTAGTTCAATTATCTGCATATAGATATAAAGCTTCATTTATATTAGAATTAATATATAATATGAGTAAGAAGGTAAATTGAGTTATCGAAATGCTATATGAGTTATCGAAACTTTCCTTGTAATATAAGATTTTTCCTTGTGTTATCCTAAAGTAAGTTGATATAACAAATACTTAGATATTCATCTTGTTCTTTTGATATGATATTTAGTTTCTCATAGGTAAGATCAATTCATCGTCTTTGATTTTATGTTTGGACTAGCATAAAGAGGTACTACTTCTAGGTTCTAAAAGATGGTTGAGTTTAATATGAAAGATGTAAGGTTGAGGTCCTTATCTATATTTTGCTTTAGAACATTCTTAGAGTTTCTCAATCTTTGTTGTGGTTCTTTGGAGCATGGTGCTAAATTCAACTGGTGCTTTGTACTAATAGGAATGATTCTTCTTGGCAGTGATTGGTAAATTGGTAGACTGATGTTTTTTAATATAATTTTTTTTACTATTTTTCCTCTATTTGAATATAATTACTAATACAAATTAATAACAATGGCCCCTTATTACATATAGAAAAATGTAAATGTTTTCTTTTTTGCCCCCTTAATATATGCCATATACATAGGTGAAGGTAGCTAAGGAACCATTTCTTGTCCCTGAAAGAGAGCAAGTTAATTTCTATTGATAAAATTTGATGAGCTATAGATAAGCGAATAACTTAGCCAAACTAATGAAACCAAATTATATTTTCCAATACTTGACTAATCCATATCATATTTTTATGGTTCTGTAATAATTTTAGTGATTATTAATTGTTAATTGTTATAGATAAAGGATGGTGTGGGTCGATTGATGGACATATTTGTATCTATATCTCCTAGTGCTTTAGTCATTGAGATAGTTATGTATGCTATTGAAATGGTCTCTAATACTTATCTTGGCATCATTGTATTAAGTTTCATGTTCATTAAGCTCATATGCATTCTTTACATTATAAATTTAATTTGGCTTTCTTCTATTAAACCTTATTAGTACCGAAAAAACAATAAAAACTAAACTCTTAACTTGGCATTGGAAGATATTCGACTAAAAATTATATATACTTTTTTATAATAATTAGAGTTCCCATCTTCACAAGAAAACAAAACTGGGCATTGTAATTCTTTAAATACTTCATCCATAGTATATGTAATTGCATGGTACATAGTTTCTTTTGTTTCTTTTACCAATTGTCAGTTTAAGGAGTTATTTAGTGAACAATGGCTATAATATTTACATTTACTTTTAAAAACTTTCATGTGTTGTCATCCTTTCGGCATTTGATATTTTATTTTATTTTTTTTAAGTCTAAATAATGAAAAGTATCAGTTTATGCCTTTAATATGCTTTGATTTTTTCTTGATTATACCTTCTTGGTTTTTTGAGCCAGCTTTATAAATATGCTTTAATGCATGTGCAAAGTATGATATACTAAGAATTTATTTTGAAGTTTTCTTATTTTTATATTATTTGCAATTATTAGGAAGCTATTTGTGAATATAAAGGAAGAAATGGCTGTAAGTATAGTTAAATTTCTCCACATTTGGAAGAAGTAGAAAAAGGAATAAATAAAGTAATAATTTGATTCTTCACAAGAAATAAAGTTTTTGTTTTTTTTCAAACAAGGTATAATTGAAATGTCCTATTTATTGGTTATTGAAAGAGGTTCATCTTCATTGTAACTCACAAGAGCTTCAAATCTCTAGATTTTCTATTGTTCATTCTGGTCATATAAACATATTTCTTTAAATTTTAACCTATAATTATATTGGACATTCAAGTCTATTATATGGACACGGCACTTTGTATTTTATCCTAAAAGTTCTGGTTATGAAGTTTACATATATTATTTTGTTGTAGTTGATTGATTTGAATGATAATGTGCTTATCAAGGCTTGAAGTAACTTCATGAAGGCAATGCTTAGAGGTTGCGAAAGAAATGAAGATCTAGAACCATGCATGTATCAGACGTATACAGAAGGTGAAAGCAACATTTAGAAGAAATAAGGAAAACTTAAAAGAAAGTACACTTTTATTCTATATTATACAGAAGAAAGGTGGTCCGAATCCATTGTACATAGGATAAATTGATTAATTCTATGTTTATTTAAGGTTTCTCTCTCTCTCTCTTGAGTTTTTGTTTTTCTTAACACATTTTCTACATATTACTAGAAAAAAGTTATGACATAATAATTTTTAGCATGTCTATGAACTCTCATACTTATTTTTTGGTTAATTAACCCTCATAATTATTTTTCCAAATGAATTAAGGAAGTGGAATTTTTTACTATACACTAATCTTTTCATGCATTGTTATTATGTAGGAGCTCCTTTGGGTTTTACAACAAGCTTCTAAGTGGAAGATCTTGAGGCTTTGCTTCCAACGGTCTAAAATTTTAAAGTCTTTGCCTATTGCATTATGTTCAATGTTCTTGGTTTTGCATGATATAATGTGTAACTTAGAGGAGTAAGAAATCATGTGCTTCCTTTTTGTTGGGGAAAAGAAATGGCATTATCTAGTAGTCCTTTAAATAGCATAGTTTATTAGATAGTTGTAATTGTAAAACTCATACATATTTTTAGTTTTATGTAAATAATTATAAATTTAATATGAAAAATTAATGCAACGAAACTCATAGGTACATGAGAAGAAATAAATTCAAAATATTATGATAAACCCTTATTAGAGACTTGATGGAGCGGTCATAATTGCCCCTTTAAACAGATGGTATTTGACCACTCAATTAAAAGCTTAATATGGTGGTTATAGCCGCCCCATTAGTAGCCTATTAGGGTGGTTGCAGCTGCCCTAAAAGCTATAAATTAGGACACATCTTCTTGGGGGTTATTGCCATTCTTGCGTTCCATTGGAGCACCCCACGTACGAGGCGGATGACTTGAGCGCTCCAACAATCTGACCATCCCATTAGGTGACCTATCGGGACGATTTTAGCCACCCTAAAAAGGTCTAATTTGTTGCAGTGATTAAGAAGCAAGCATAATTACTCTCTTGAATACTACAACGATATAAATGGTCCATTTTTTATGCTTTGGTAAGTAATTAATAGACCATCAAAATTTTTTCTTTAATATATAGAGACTTTAATTTCTCTTTGGTCTTATTTTGGAACTTGAAAAAAAAAATGGAGGAATTGTTTGATGCCATGATTATATCGATGAAATTGTTGGACAAATTCATGTAAAACTATGCCATTTCTCTCATTTACTTTTGGATAATAATTTGCACGTATACAAATAAATACGGTTCTAATGCGAATCAATTATTTTTTTTTTTCATATTCAATTATTTATATATATATATATATATATATATATTATTGCCAAATACGAATCCAACTAATAGAAACTGCCGCACTCAGCGAAATTATTTCCAATCTTACTGGATTCCATCTGAAGGGAATGGCTTCTCCTTATAATGAAGGTATTGGGTTTTCTCTCCTACAGTAGTTAGTGCTCTGCGGAAGGTGATAATATTTATTACAGGGATGGAGGATCAGAAACTGAGAAATTCAGTTGTCTACGCCTGCTATTAATTTGGATCATGTTGTAAAATATTATTTCCTTTCTAGAAATTGTAACCCCAAATATTATCTAGTTTTTCAGAGATCTTATCTACAGGTCATTAATCCTATCAGGTGCCAACGATGAGGGATTTCGAGGGCCTTATATGTCCTATTAACATTTCACATGAGTGTCAATTATCACTTTCACGAAATGAAACATTTTTATTTCACATTTCTCGGAAGGGACGACGTGTATGCTTAAAATTTCTAAATTTTTAAAAGCACAAAAAATAAGGATAATCATAAATACACCCACCCATTAATGGTTCCGAACGGATAGACTTTAAATCTTTAAAATGCAACTTTACTTTTTGTAACTTTTAAAAATATGTAAATAACTCCAAATTAATGTCTTGAATATAAATACCAATTGTTTTAGAAAAATTTTCTAATTCTATATTTTATTTTGATGGGATCAGCCCTACCCATTATTTCATTATTTATTTTATATTTTTAAATCCAAACCATTAAATTTATAGTTTATTTAATGATTTAGATTTAAAAGTGATAAAATCAAGAGTGCAATAAATAATTATACCGATTTTATAAGAAAAAAATAAATAGAATAGTAGAAAAATCCATTATTTTGATGATATAGCAACTATTTGAGGTATATGTATACATTTTCAAAACTAACTCAAGGTAACATAACACTTTAGAAGTCAGAACAATCAATTCTTGCTTATCTGGTAGCTTAGAAGCATCTACTTGCAATTGCTCTTAAAAATTTTGGCTAGATCGAGATTTGGTTGGTGTTTCATTTTCATGTCCATTTGCTCATTTTAGACAAGTAAATTTAGACGGAATGATATCAAGATCACATTAGCGTTACTATTTCAGGACTTGTCACGTTTATTTATCTGTTAAGTTAACTTTGGTTTGTATGGGGGATGCATCTAGAAGCCAAATCTAGCACAAGCCTATACAATTATTCGTCAATCGGACCGCTAAGTTAGTTTGTCTTTCCCCGTCGTGCAATTAATGCATGAATGGTGAGGCCGAAGCATGAGGACCATAATGCTGTCAGTTTAGACACAAATTAGAAGAAACCGCTATGTCGGGAAGATGGAAAACCCAGTTTCCACTTTGTCTATAGAAATTCAGAATGATATATGGAACTCCTTTCAATAATAAAATCAAATCTATTGGTTATAAGTAGATTAAAATGTGCCAACAACCATTGAAACAAGTGGTTAAGGTTCCAACGATTAGTGAATAATGCTCGTAGCTGTTCCGTTGTGGTTGGGGATATATTAGTTGGAAAATTTTGGCTAATTGCAATTCGATCGATCGTTTGAATCTCTTGATCTTAGAGATTGATAGTGTTGGTCTAAATAATGAGGATGCACTCTTATAATCTTAGGGGATAGAGCGGATGGAATGAGCTTTCTTGCTGGATTGGAGTGTTAGGGCCTAAGATAGAGATGGGCAATGAAGGATAATATATATTACTTTAGGGCCCTGTAGCGGTCATAGACAATTTGTATGGAGAGTGGAGGTGCAAAACAAACAAGAGTTGAGTAAGATCAGTGAAAGAGTGAAAGGTTGTCTGGTCTAACCACTTCAAAACTTAAATCAATTAAGGTGAGAAAAAGGAAAATATCGAATAATAAAAGGAGAGTTTTAACTAATGTGAGTTTTAGTATCTTTCCTTAAATAATGGGAAATGAGATGCTTATAAATGAAGACTTTGGTAGCAGCTAATTCACACTTCATAACTTAAGATATCTTGTCTTAGGATGAAGCATTGAGCCAATAAGGTCTACTTGTACGGTTAGGGTAATGATTGCCTAAGGCCTTGTGCCTATCCATTTATATTTAGTACTTTAGGGGTGCCGTCTGATCGAACTATGAGTGCTTCAATAAAGAGTGTTTCATCCATCGTATCGCACTTGATGCATTGTATGCATTATACAAGTGCACACACAGACTTCCTTTAAGACTGCTACCAAGCCATATTAGGGGATCCCAAGCTGCAAACCATGGGAATTGCATTCACTCCCCCCTAGGTTGTTTGTTGGTGCCATCTAGAGGCTTAGTGAGTTCAATCTATGGGTTGAAGGGATCAACTTGATCCTATGAGGCTCAATTCTCAAGCTAAGGGATCAACCTAAGACTCTAAGGACCTCAACCTGTGAGCCAAAGAGGTTGGCTTGGTTTCACAAGGCTCAACTCTTAAGCTAAGGGGATCAGTTCAAGACACTAAGGGTACCCTAACTTGTGAACTAAAGAGATCAACTCTAGATCTTGGGGAACCTAGTCTATGGGTCAACGAGGTCGGCCAAGCTTGAGGATCCATGTCTGAAATGTGCTATCAATAGATAGCTAACTTGCTCAAATTTTTTTCCTTTTTCTACGAAGAAAATAGTAGATTGGTATATGGATGCACTAAGATGGAGACAAAAGGTTAGTTTTTTCAAAATATCACTGGCACAAAGTATGACCATTGAGTGTCGGTGTGTAGTTAGTTGCTGCACACAAATTGCTGTGACATGAAGTAAATTTTAACACATTGTAGTGGATATGCTCACTCCTTCCATAGACAAACTTAATGGTGTAGGTACATTTGGTCTAGCATTAATGGTCCTACCAAAGAGAGACGGAGAGAGAGAGAGAGAGAGAGAGAGGGTTTTGGTTAATGAATAATGAGCCAAAACAATTGGATAGGGTCCGTTAAAGATTAGAAATAATGAGAACTTATGGGTCCAAATAAACAGTTGTACTTTTGAAGAAGAGCTGCGTTCCCTTTATATGTACTCCACATTATTTCAACTTCCTCACTCATAACTATAAGCTTTTTTTCATGCTAACTGCCAGTTTTCTTTTCCCCTATTCTCTCTAGGAAAGAAAGGAGAGTAATGGCTATTCATTTATGGCTTGTAGTACTCTTGCTCATTATAGCTTCTCCATTCGTTTCTTCCTCACCAGTTCAAGACCCTGAAGTTGTAGTACAAGAAGTACTTGAGTAAGTTAGATTACCCCACTTGGTATTTCATTCGTCTAACTTCAAGCGTAGTGCTAAGAAAATGACTGGTTCTAGTCCTTAGGTTTATTTCAGTTCCTAGATTATTCTCTATAATTTACTTATATAATAATTTTTTTTTTTTGCCCCTTACAGGAGCATACATAATGCCTCTACTAGGAGGAACCTTGGGTTTCTTTCTTGTGGAACAGGAAACCCAATAGATGATTGCTGGCGTTGTGATTCCGACTGGGAAAAGAACCGCCAGCGCCTGGCAGACTGTGCAATTGGGTTTGGTAAACATGCCATTGGTGGCAGAGATGGTAAGGTATATGTTGTGACTGACTCTGGGGATGACGATCCTGTGAACCCTAAGCCAGGCACTCTTAGGTATGCTGTCATACAAGATGAGCCCTTGTGGATTATTTTCGCTAGGGACATGGTGATCAAACTCAAGGAAGAACTCATCATGAACTCATTTAAGACCATTGACGGCCGGGGTGCAAGTGTGCACATTGCAGGTGGTCCATGTATTACCATCCAATACGTGACCAACATCATCATTCATGGTCTAAACATACATGACTGTGAACAAGGTGGTAACGCGTATGTCAGAGATTCCCCAGAGCATTATGGTTGGAGGACTGTATCAGATGGTGATGCGGTTTCAATATTTGGAGGAAGCCACGTTTGGGTTGATCATTGCTCTTTATCAAACTGTCATGACGGTTTAATAGATGCCATTCGTGGTTCCACAGCAATAACCATCTCCAACAATTACTTGACACACCATAACAAGGTCATGCTCTTGGGACATAGTGATACCTATACACATGACAAGAACATGCAAGTCACAATAGCATTTAACCATTTTGGAGAAGGATTGGTGCAAAGGATGCCAAGGTAATTGCTGTTTGAATGGTTTTACGAATCGGGCAATTTAGAGACGGTTAATTTCATTTGAATTTTGATTTAATCTTCTTCATGGGTCTGTTCTTTTGCAGATGTAGACATGGGTATTTTCATGTTGTGAACAATGACTATACTCATTGGGAAATGTATGCAATTGGAGGAAGTGCAGCTCCTACCATCAACTCTCAAGGCAACAGATTTGCTGCCCCTGATGATGCCTTCAACAAAGAGGTGAACTAACTCTTTTCCTACTAGAAATTGCAATCATCTTGGTCGGCTGAAAATTTTTTTTTTCAGAATGCTCATCTGGGAGCACCTCACAAGCTCGATCAGCATCAGGGAAAATTCAACTAACTTGTGGTAAAATCAAGTGACAGGGACTATTCCTTTGTTTCAGGTAACTAAGCATGAGGATGCACCAGAAAGTGAGTGGAAGCATTGGAACTGGAGATCTGAAGGCGATCTACTGTTGAATGGTGCCTTCTTCACACCATCTGGAGCCGGTGCCTCATCTAGTTATGCGAAAGCATCAAGCCTAGGAGCAAGACCATCGTCACTAGTAGGTTCGATTACAGCTAATGCGGGCTCGGTGAATTGCAAGAAGGGCAAGCGCTGTTGACACCCCCAACTTCGCCAAAGTATCCAATCTTTGGTCCAATTATAAGTAAAATATAGCGAACGACCCATAAACCAATAATGCCATCGTAATTACAGAAAACTAGGATTATTTTCCTTGATACTAATGAAAATTTACTTCGGTTCAAACCTAGACCGTCAGCTAAAAAGATCCCAGGAAGCTCTTGATTATGTGAAACAAGATTCGTAAGGGATTAAACTTGGAAACTTGCAAAAGGGTTTGTTGATATGCTTTATGCAACTAACTTGTGCAATACCTTGGGTGTGTTGTCTGGCCTCTGGGACTACCCTCACATGGGATCGCACTAATGATAGGTATGTACTGCAAGATTGATGTTACCAGAGAGGGAAGTGGGTCATTGATTGCGAGCTTAATGGGGCCAACATCGTAAATATTAGAACCATTATTGTACTTGCACGTCTCTTGTTTGCATGTCTGTTTGACAAAATTTTCATGAAAAATCAGACCCTATTTTAACTTTTCGCTTCTTCCTGTGGTCGGATGAGTATGGCGGCACTGAGGAACAAAACAACTCGTACATTTCATATTATTTCAGATTCTGTCTTCGAAAAAACAAGTGGCCACGAAAATTGATATTCTATTTCCTACAATTTTAGAAACCTTAGCACCATGAAATTTCAGTAACAGTAACTCTATGTCGGCTGACAAAAGTTGGTCGTCAGTCCTAGTGCTAATGACAATCTGAAACGATATCAACTACACGTTTTAGTATAAACGAAGCCGAACACCGTTCGATGATGTGAAGCTGATAAAAGAAACAAGCTCCTTTAGGCCACAACAGATTATTTAGGGTACTTTGATCTTACGGACAAGTGTTTGGCGGGAAAAAAAAAAAAAAAAAAAAGAAGAAGAAGAAGAAGAAGAAAAAGAAGATCTTACAGGCAAGAGCAAAGAAGAAAATATCGATCGGCTATTATAGCAAACATGGATTGGTTCTCCCTTCTCTTCCACTAGTTAAAAAAGCTGTAATTTATCGGAATGAAAAACCTTTCCATTTATATTCTCTCTAATCACAGGTTCCGGTATATAAGTAAAAAACCGAAAAGTGACAATTTTATATAATTTTCCATTCATTGAAGCGTAGCATATGATTGGCCAACAAAATCGATCGAATTACCACCAAAGACTGGCGAAACTTAATCTGAAAGGGACTTAGCAAAAACTCTCTCGAGATGGTCCGAAAGTCGAAACCAATAATGTAAGCTCATGTGCAACATCTTTTTCTGGAAAATTAAAGTCTTTGCTAATGAACTACGCTACTTGTTCTGACATCATACGGTTGTGGATTGTTTTAAAGTAAAAGTAGAATCAGAAAACCAACAAAGAAAAAGGCAACATGGGTGCTAAAATAGAAATCAATGCTTCTCAAACTTCCATCTCTATTTGGCTCGTTCTCATTCACAAGGAGTAAAATGTCATATGAAATGTTTAATATTGCAAAAAAATCTAATAGGTAATAGGAAATTGACCTTTCATCCACCATAATAGAATAACTATTGCAGGTGGTAACAATAACTTCTAAGTTACCGCTAAATTTCAACTTCCTTTTCTTTGTTCTTTTAATAGCAACATAAGAGCAAGTACTTGACAGGGGATAAAAAAAAAATAAAAATTTCCTTTTTACTAATATTAATTTTGACCCAACATCATTCTACAATATCATCAACACCAAAAATAATGCGACCTTTTAGAATCAGATGATGCTAAGTGCCTTCTATATTATATATTGCCTAATATGACGAGAAAGTGAAGTATCAGGTTTACCTTGTTCCCTGAAATATACAAAGTAAAAATGAAAAGTCTGGCCACGTGGTCTTGTTGAAAGATGGCAATGACGATGACGCACTAAAAAATAATGGCCCTTTCACATTATTTTGTCACCGACGAAGTAGCATGATGGAGTAATTATATGCTGTACAGAACCATGAAGTGTCTAACCAGTGGAACCTCTGAAACAAGGTGAGGTGGGACGCTTTTTCAGGAAAGGAAAATAAAAGGTTTGATTTATTACACCTTGCTGTAGTCGTGATATCAGAGCTTGCAGTGTAGCTATTTCATCAATTTAAGATCAAATAAAGGTCGGTTCCTTCATCTCCTTCTTTTCTTTCCTTACAAACAAACTATATTACAGCTTGAAACAAGACAATCACACCTAATTTATTTTAAATAAAAAACTAATATTTATATCACTAAATTACAACGATTTTAACCAATTCTTTCATATCCTTAATCATAAAAATTTACTATATTTTTATCTTGAAATGAATTAAATTTGATATTTTAAAGTGTCAAAATACCAATTTCTCTATTTCTTACACAGAAAACGTTAATAGGTGAGCGAAACATTTGCTAGAACACCTTTAAAACAATTTCCATATATTCATATCTATATTTCATAATAAGTGTTTTTTTTATTTTTTTGGGTGTGTGTGTAAGCCCTTAAATGCTCTGAAGCACCTGTTTACAGATTAAACACAAATAAACTCGATAAGTTTGTCAGGATGGGATTTTAATGGGGAGTAAAAACACACTATGTATACAGTATATATTTATATTTATACCCAACCGACAGCTTCTAAAACTTTCCTCACAAACGGTAGGCCCGAATATTCTTTAGTTCCTGATCTTCCCATTATTATTAGTTCCTGATCTTCCCATTATTAATAGGAATCGGCTAGGCTGCAGCTTGGAAGCTAGCCGGTAAGCCACGCTAATACCAGAGGATGATAATTGTGTGTCGCCCACTAAAATATTGCTAAATGAATGTAATCAGACATTTGGTCCCCATTAATTGAAAATTGACCAGCCAATCGGACTATACAATTTATTGCGTGGATCTTGTTAGGGTGTTCGAGATAAATTTTAATCAGATATGTCTCCGTAAAACTCAACAGAGGAAACGTCAACGGAACTCCAACAGTTACAACATACTTACAAAACCTGTGTCCAGGCAGCTTTCTCATCATAAGAACCAGATAAAATCCCCGTGCACCGACATCGCTTTAAACTATATTATTTGTATTAATGAAAGTAATATATATATATATATATATATATATATATATATATATATATATATAAACAATGCTTTTAATTGTGTGAATATCAAAAATAGTCAGATTCGATATTAAGTCGTATAAAGGTTGCAATTCGAACTTGCATTGTCCAAATAAAGGACAGAAAGAAATAACTAATGGAAAGCTACAAATCACAAAAGCTTATAAAATTATGGATACAAATGATCCATCATTTTGAGCAATCAACCACCAAACCAGCATATAAAACACAAAGCTATAAAGAAATGGCCCCATGTATATATACTTCAAATGACTTGTTTGTTGATTTTCAAAATTCCAAAAGAATAGAACTACCTAGTCACTGTCTTGCTGGGAAAAACTTTTGAAACTGTTGAACTAAGATGAAACTCTCAGAATGTACCTGAATGAAAACTAGGAAACAACTCCATAAGCACGTATGGCTACGCCTGCTTCTAAAACTATCGTGACATCCTATCTCTGTGAAGAAAATACCTGGCTATCTAATAAAAGAATGAATACACAGCAACCCATTTCACCCCCAAGGATACTAACAATTAATACCTTACACCAACCCCCCAGAACAAACCTGTCAATAAGTCAAGTTCATGCATAGGCAGGCAACTAGAGCTTCAGTGACGTTCCAACTTGAGGTAGAAAAAGGTAGACCTTCTAGGACACTCTTCAAAGGGCATCCCTACTAAATGATCACGTACTTCCATCTTTGCATCAATACATTCCCTTGAAAACTGGATTTGTCCGACAGATGCTTGCTCCATACTCCTCGTATTCTGCTTTAGTATGACAAGCCTGCAGATTGAGAATCAATTCTTCAGATCAAGACAAGAGGAATAGGAAACTTCATTATACTAAATCAAGAAACTCATTTAGCAAAGGTCCTGTTTAGCTCACCAAACTAAGACAGAAGGCACCTAGGATAAGGAAATTGTGCCTACTTAGTATGTTTAAGTTCAAAGAAGCCATCCTAGCACATCTGATGCCTCTCTATCAACCAGACATAGGAAAATCAAAATAACAACTTTATGTGCCTTCAACACCAACCTTCAAAGAGTACCAGTTGTGACTGATAGCTGAACACATCATAAAGCAGTTATATAGATGATGATCCACCAGATCAAGAGTTATTCACATAAAATTGTGGTGTTCCAGTCCTATATATTTTTTGGATAGAAAGATTTAAGTTTACATGTACACAGAAGGAAAATTACTACAGCAACAAGAAGAGTAACATTGGCTTACTGCAAAAAACTCAGGTGTTGATGCAAGTACAGAACCTCCAAACCAAACTGCGAATCTCTGGATAGGATGGCTAACAACATTAACTTCCACTGGTTGTGCCTGAAAGGTCACACATAAGGTACCAAGAAAACTCCTTGTGAGACACTCACTTGTAAGAACTAATAACCATAGAATGTGAAACTGCAATCATGTCAAAACCCCAAAAGCATACTTTTGCTTCTCCACCAAGTCGAGCATCAGAAGCAAGAACCCGAGCATCCACTATCTTCTTCAAATCTCGCTGCAACCTTCGGTGAAAATCCTTGAACATAGTCGATCCTCCAGACAGCACTATATTCTGCGAGTAACATCGGTGCAAATAAGCGTATATAACAAGCGTCAGTATGCGCTACAAGAGGTCATGTTGTAAAAAAGTTATCTATCAGCAGATATGCATCATCATACAATATTTTAAACACGAGTTACAGATAGACCAACCAAGAAGTGGGCATTAGATCTGATAAGAATTTCCAAAAGAAAATCAACACTAAAATGAATCAAACTGTGAGTAAATGACTAAAACCTTATCACACATATTAACAAATAAGCAGCTTGAGATACAAAAACATATCTATAAAAAGACGGTCATGAAGTATAAAAGTCCATTGTACTTATAGCCCAAGGCAAATGATAGATTCTATTTTCAGGTACCAAGTCTCAACAGTGGAGATTTTTGGGTCAAGGATATGGCATTTCACAATACTGCACCTTGTACAAGGCCCGTCTAGTATCAATAGGGGCAGACTGAATGCATTTGTCAATGACAGCAGGTAAAGGCGTAGTAAAATCACTGCTGTAGATCTCTGGATTGAAAAAGACCTGCATATGAGAACATAAAATAGATAATGCATATGAGTGTGTATGAATATCAGAATTTTGTAGAGATTTAAATTTTACAGTAGCCAAATGTTACAATTCAAAACCTTCGGTAGCAACTTTTCAATTGAAAAGATGTTGCATTAATGGTGTTAATGAGTACCTACCACTGTACAAGATCATATACAAGATATTCCTTCAGTCGAGTCAAGAAATCACAAAATTCTCTCCAGCAAACCAAAGTTGTAAAATGGATAAAAACACCCTGTTTTTCATAATGAAGTTATTTTTTTCTTATGTCATCAAATGCATTCCTGTAACTTTCATTTCAAATAACCTAATAACACAAAGAGAGGCCAAGAAATTTCCGTTGGTAATCACTACAGATACATTCTTAACTCATCTAGCTGCTACCAGTACAAACTATGGATCACCAATCAAGAACTTCAGAAGAAATTTTCTTAAATTCGTTAACTTCATAAAGTCCAAAGCATCTATAAATCAACTGATTATCAGAACCATAAGCATCCGACATAGTATCAAACAAACCTCAGGGCCAAGGAATCGTTCATAGCCGATGTCACAAGAGTACGGTGCCCCTGTCCTTGGTTTGATACCTTTCCATTGCTTAATATACTTGGATGGCTCCTTATCATGCTTATTGAATTCCTGAAACAATTCAGAAAAGACTTCATCATAACAGCATTGAACCATCTTCAGAAAACACATTCATAATTAGATTCATGAAGAAATTAAACCATTAAATATAGAAATATAAATAACCTTGACAATATCAGAAGAAGTATAGCAATATGTCTCCTTTACTTTCCGTGCAACTTCAAAGGAGTCTTCTGGAGGCACATTCTCTCCTCTTTCCTACATAAGATGATGTTAATGCAGGAATACAAGACTACTTAACTACTATGAGTCTGGGAAAACAGATTATGAGATTATAAGTGAAACAGAAATAACATAGATCAAAGTGCCATGATCTGCATGTAAATTTTTCAATGTTTCCAATCTCAAAGGCATGTTGTTGCATTCTCCAGTTTATATCTGTTAACATAAATGTACTACTGAAGTTAAGATTATTATGGCAAATGGAAAAAGTTTCAAAAATAAGAGCCCTTGTTTTCATTTTTCCACTATTACATGAAAGCCGGCATCTTTATTTGAGCAATACCTATCATCTTCCTGAGGGGAAAAATCCTATTTCTTAAGCAATAATTAAAAGGAAGGTAATTCGGTAGGCATAAATGCCAATTATGCATTAAAAGATAACATTTTTCAGCCAAATATTGAGAAGTCCAGATTTACAAATAGAAACTATTAATGGAAGTCTAAATAATTTGCAGGAGTCAAGGCACAAGAAAAGATTAAGAATCTGATTTTTTGGGCTAAACATGGTATTGCAAAGGAAACTCATCAAAGGTATAGGATGAATCGTAATCTGTTCCACGACAGGTTTCTAGAGGGAGACAGGTAGAAGAAACAAGCCCCTTCTAGACAACCTGGAAAAAGCAAAACTATAGATTTAATAGATACATATATTTGTGACATTTTATTCTCTAATGCAATCTATTAAAAGTGTTGGCTAAACTGAAAATAAAAAAGCAATTGCAACTTGCAAGTCCATAGCCCAAGATATCATAGAAGCAAGTCTGCAGACCCACCACCATCAACTTGGCCGATTCAATAATCTTGCTGGAGTACAAGTAGACACCAATTTATGGTTGCAACTAAAAGCTGGACCCAGTGTTTGGGAAAATCACTTCTTATTTTATTTGGCATTATATATGAATGAGAAGTAGACCTAAGCATACCCGCATGAGCTGCTGGACAAACAGGGTAACATCTTTTCCAGAAATAGGAATTGACTTTATGCTGCTTCCAATGACATATCCATCAGCAACAGGTACAACATGCGTGGCACCATCTCCAACATCCACAACTACTCCTGTCATCTCACACTACAGAGAACTAATTGTCAATCATCAGGGAATAATTTTTGACATGGACTGAAGTTTTAAAGAGAAGGCATCATCAATAGCATTCAAGAACTCGGGGCAGATACTTCCCTGAAGTCTCAAGGACCCTCAGGTCAGAAAATCCAATATCCTGATTCCAATACGTACATTTTCGGCATGATAAATAATGAGTAGTCATAATATTTACAACTCTGAACAAGTAAACTGATCTAACCTGTAGCATTCAAATACGATGAGTTCATAATTCTTTCTTCTTTTTCCCATGATAAGGATGAATAAATAAGTGGAGTTATCGTACAACTTAGAAGATACATAAGCTGGCTGCAGCCAATGGCATGGACACTTATTCATGTTGTAAGTCAAAGTAAACAAAATCCAAATATATGGGGAAATGTACAACAAAGCATAGGTGCAAGTCAAGTAAACTTCTAAGTATTTATAAGCACATGATTTCTTATCTTCTTTTTGGCAGAAAATTCAAACCATAACTGCAAAATAGAACAGATGCTAAACAAGGATGACTTCATTTTTTTCAAGTACAAAGCTCACTAGACTGCCAGATATAGTAAGGTAAATCAAAACTATAATTTAAAGGATATATTCATTTCCAGTTTAAGCCATCTCTGCTCCCCATTCATTGTTTACTTGCAGTTCCCATACAAAAACATGAATGCTAATAAAAAAATAAAATAAATAGAATAACAAAAGGAAAAAGAAGATGAGAACAACCAAACAAAAATAAGATGAGTCTCCAGCATTTGTGCAAAGCCTGTTTTACTCTAGAGTCTGTTTCCCATATCAAAACTTCAATTAAGTTCAAATTTCAATGGAGCCCAAAATCACAAATGCCTTAGGAATATTCAAATTGTTACTAATTTTAGAACAACGCTTGGTTGCTCTATTGCTCTACCATGTGGAATACCAGACCATGGTGCACTGATTTTTGTACCAAGAAGAACATCATCGACATATAAAATTTAGTTTTGATCCACGCTCAATCACTAACTATGTAGTTAAACAAAATTATTTTCTTAAAGACAGGTTACATAAAACAGCCTTACATGAAAATCACAACTGCTACTCCAAACTGCAATGCCACTATCAAGTTTCTTGGTTTGAAGTACAAATGAACAAATAAATAAACAAATAGAAACGCCCAGTCTAGAAAGTCCAATTTGGCTCATGAAGCGGATCAAACTGCATCACAAAATGAACTTTCAAACTTCAAGGTAATGTGAACATGAATACCCACAATTGATTCCACTCCACATAAACCTACAAGAAATCACAACCAGGAAGAATTGCTGAGGTTCAATACCAACCTTAGTTGTGGTTCAATACCAACCTTAGTTGTGGTGTACCCAGCAGCAAGAGCAAGGACCGGCTGCACAGCAATATAGAGCCCAGGAACATTAAAAGTTTCAAACATGATTTCACCAGTATATTCTCGATTCTCCGGAGCTGTAAGTGGGCTCTCAGTCAACAGAAAGTAATGATCTTCCGGATCACACCTCAAGTAGTTGAATATACACTGCTGCCAAAACCTTTCCATGGCATCCCAATTATCAACTTGTCCGTGCTTAATTGGATACGTCAAATTATAAGTACTACTTGACCGGGACTTCAAAAGGGCCTCTTCTCCAATAAAGAAGTCTAGATCGGCCATAACTCCAGCACTATGTTGTGCTAGCCAATTACTGCTCTTTGAAGAACTCCTTGATTGGTTCAAAAATGATTCATTTACAGCAACTACAGTAGGAACAATAAAACAAGGCTCTACATTACCCGCAAACCCCATTTTTGTATACCTGGATAATATAAACAACCAAAAGTCAAGAAAAACGTAATTATAAAATCTCTCAATTAATCTCTAACCATTAATCGAGAAGCAAAATAATTCCAAAGTGCAATTGGGCCATTTAGCCGAATTACATAAATCTTGATCTTAATTCGAGAAAAGGCCAAGGACCCATTGCCTTAATTCATGAATGAAATTCAAAACAACTAAAAAAGGAACAAAAGGCGAACCAAGCAAACTCCTCAAATCATCGCTTTCTCCAATCAAATACCAAACATCTTTCAAAACCTCTCATTGGGGACTTTCACCAAACATTTGATATCTCACAGTATCAGCAAACAAATCACAATCTAATAAGAGAGCAAAAGAAAGAAAAACCATACCCAGTGCCATTATCGATGACGATGGCGGGGCGAGAGGCGGCGGGGTCCATGAAGGGAAGGGCAGAAGCGGCAGCGGCTATGGAGATGGAGAAGGACCTGCGATTGAGATCCGATGAAATGGAGAGAGGAAGGAGGGATCATGTTGAGGAAAAGCGCATGGAGAAGCCCGAGAATTTTGTTAGCTTGGAAAGGAAGTGAAAACACCAGACCAACAACGATACCGAGACGATTGGTCCCATTTCAACAACGATGTAATACAATATCTGATGAATCAGTTGTTGTTATTGTTGTTGATTTTTCTATCATTGTAGTTTGTAATATGGTCAATTATGTGTATGTAGAAGTCGTTGATAGCGAGATACTTTTCTTGAGAATGAATGTAACGGCAACTGGAAAGGAATACGCAAACAATAATAGGGAAGAATCACTCGACTCGACTCAACTGTGACTCACTCAGCTCACCGCAGCTAGCCCTGGCCCTGACTCCTCTCTCTCTCTCTCTCTCTCTGCGGAATCAGGCTGCTGTATGGGAGTTTGGGGGAACTTTCCTCATTTACTTTTTGGCTTTTTAGGTTACTGCGGAAAAGGAAAAAATTATTATAATGCTATGGAGACCACATTCTATGATTATGCATTTTATTTGCAGGTATTTCCCTTTTTTTTTTCATGTCACAACTATTATTTAAGATTTAGTTAATTTAATCTTATATATCAAGTAAAGTTTTATTTAATGGTATTATTACATGAAATTTAGCAACTTTTATTAATTATATAAAAAAATATACCAATTTACAGGATTTATTATGCATCTTTAAACGCGATATATGTATTATACTTATATCACATCTTAAAAATATGATATATATTTAATTATATTAATATAACATATTTAAGATGCGATATAGGTATAATAAGCAAAACATTAAATCACATTTATGAAATGTGATTTTTTTTGTTATTTTTAATATCGCATTTTACAAACATAGTTAAGAGTTTGTATTTATATAATAATTTTCATCAAATTTATATTTATATATTTTAAAAAAAAATGGTAAATACATGCTTCACCCTAAATGCTATATGTCCTTTTTTATGGGTTGCAACATCATCAATCCAAATATACATGTTGAATGGCCAAAGCAAATAAAGTTTTTTTTTTTTTAACTAAAATATATATTATAACTTGGAGAATATGGATTAGATTCCGTAATGTTAAAGTTTAAGTATAAAATTAGAAAGAGAAAAAAAAAGTTCAGATGATGATTATAATATTATCCTTTTGGTTAACTTTGTATTCATTCCGATCACATAAATTAACTATCTTTTTACTTCATTTCAACAACTAAGTTCATCTATTTCTATATAATTACAAATCTATGTAAAGTCAAATACATAAACAATCCAATAAAAGTGGGGAAAAGATCGAATAAAAACTTTAACGATTGTGAAATTGACATAAAACAAAAGAAAGATTTGCTCCGTGGAGGTGAATATGGAAGTTGTGGAAATCAAATTAAAAAATGAACCAAGCAACCATTACAACAAGATGTCAAGAAATTTATCATAAATAATAAGAACTAATTTGATACTTTGCAACAAACAGGTACTTCATGCGCAAAAGATTCAACCTAGCCCCCCTTCATAAATAACCCCCTCGCGAGCTTTTAAGAGTAACATGTTTATTAAAGAGTTTTTTAGGATATTGCCTCAATATTTTAAAGAACTTTACTTATTAAGAAACTCTCATTATATCCATAAAATACTTTGAGGGAGTCTCAATAATTTTTTAAAATTCTCGTGGGTCTAAGTTATTGTTATTTTTATAGTTGTTAAAATTGTGATTCTAGTATTCATTTGAATATATAAAATAGGTATAATCGTATAAAATCAGTAAAATTGTAAGTTTATATAATCATATAGAAAAATTCATAATTTTACTAAATATCTGTACATAAGTGATTTTACATTCGTTTTAATTAAAAAAATATTATAAAATCATCAAATTTGTAGAATTATATTTTTGACTCACGATTTTAATAGTTATAGTTATTTTCAAACCAATACTTTTAATATGTGCTAAAGATTATTCAAGTATGAAAAATCAAATGAAAAGTGCATAATAAAAATTATATATAGAAATAATAACTTTAAATTTATCATTACAAAGAAAAGTAATTAATAAAATATAAATCATATTAAATTTTTGGCATGATAAAATTAAGATAGTTGATCCAACTATATCATTACTTGTCGACAAAACTAGATAGATCACAATTTAGTTTAAAAGAAAACCAATCACGTAATTGTGAATTTTATAAGTACTCAGTGGTGGCAAATTTTAAGACTTATTAAATCCATGTGTAAGCTCAAATTCAAGTAGAGAGATTTTCAAAAGGATGTCATTTGTAGTGAAAATCTCAAGTGAAAAACTCCACTTAATATTCACCAATTTATAGGGAAAAAATGGAGAATAATGGCCATATTTTTCAACTTGTAAATTTTGTAACATTGCAAATATAATGCAATAATTTGATTGTGTCAAACAAACTGAATTAAAAAGATAAAATAAAAAGCTAAGCAAGGTGCTTATGGAGAAACTTAAATGGAGAAAACAAAAAACTCTCTTGGTTCACTTTATTAGAGAAAGTTGGCTCCTTGACCTTAGCTATTGTGTTAAGGTCCACTATCCAAATTGCTCTAAAAAACTTAAAAATTTAATTGTGGTTATATATGCACGGGATCTAATGAATGTTAGTACATGCTTGTGAAATGAGTTTCACACTTCATTTTACCTCCAAAGAATGATATGGAGATGGGAACTATAAGTAGCAATGACATAGAGAGGGAACGAAGAGGAGAAATAGGTATTCTTATTAAGTAAATGAACTTGTGATATGCAAAGGAGCTCTAGAGCAATGATTTCATAATTCTTGAGATCTAAGCGAGAATGGTTTAAAATCTAATATTCTCGACTTTACTAATTCTTAAAGCATAGAAGATTGGTGGTTTGTTTTTTATCTTTAAACTATGATAAAAAAAAAAAAAAGGCTTATGAGTTCTTATAGAGTCTCGTTATGGATGATCATAGTCAAATTGCTATGGTGAAACATGGATAGATAAATGAATTCTTTCATTAACCTCTAAGCTATTAGGCTTGATAACCTAATACTGAGTGCAAGAGCTTGCTAAAAATATCAAGAATAGTCGAGCTAGTCATGATAAACTTTTGCTTCATATTTACCAAGACTTATGCTTGATTACTTGGACTTTATCACTTAACCAAATAATCAATCCAACTTATCACTAGGCTTAGCTTGAATGATTATAAAAACCATTTGAGTCCTCTACAATGATGAAGTGAAAAGTAATTGTTGCTTTGGCTAAAGAAGAATTTGATGGCCTTAAGCCAATAAGAGAACGTGTCAATAACATCACACAAATAAGTAATTAAATGAAAATATGCACAAAATTTGAGAGAAAATAATGTTATTATTCAATATATTCAATGTCAATATCATTTGATGTGGTTCATTACAACCTTATCTATTCATAGTCTAAGATTTAATTGTCCAAATCTTCTCAAAAATCATATTTATTAAATATTATATATCCATTGGCAATTTTGAGATTTTTGTTTAAGTGCTCAGGACACTTTTCACTTTTTCTCCATTCAAACTCCTTATTCCCCCATTTCCTATCATGCTCTATCGATATCCATTCTTTTTCACTTTTTCCCACCAACTTTCTTTCTTGTTCTATTACATTCTCTCTCTCCACTGGGCAGTTTCTAATCCCTTCCTATTACCAAATGATCAAGATCATGGTAAGTAAGTCTTTCCTTAAGTTATTTTTAATCTTATCTTGTTCTTAGCACATCTAATGTAGAGATTTTTTTTTATTGTTTTCGTAGTTTTTATGAAGGATAGCAATAAAAGTACAAGTTTTAGACCTTTTATGGTATTGCATGTTGTTATTAAGCAAGAAACAAGTTTCTTTCTCTAATCTTGTTTCTTTGAAAGTTTGGATCTTTAGTAGTTTGTAAAATTGTCTATAATTTTGGAGAAGGGTGAGTTGCTTTCATTTTGATGCATCATTGGTATTTATGAGGTGTAGCAAAGGATGTTTTGACGTAAATGAAGTTGTTCAAGGTAGGTGTTAGTGAGTGGAGTTAGAGTAAGAGTCAAAGGTAGAAGTTTTTAGGGAAAGAAAAAGATCTTCATGAAAAATCTATAAAGTATGGCTAGGCAATACAATCATGTTGAGGCCATGTTCCCTATATAAAGTAAAACATACAAAATCCAAAAGGTACACAACCTATTGATATAATCATGTTGAAGTCGTGTCATGAACATCATTTAAGCACAGTCGTGTTGATTATTAGTGTAGCTATGAGAGACACCAGTTATGAACACGGTTATATCTAACTCATGTACCTTCCTTATTTCACTTATTTTCTTTTTCTTCTTTTATTTATAAATTTTTTCACTCTAAAACCTTTTACAACATTTAAATCAAGTGTTTTCCAACTTTTTTTTTTATCAAGTTTGAATTTATTTTAACTCATCTTTCACAAACTAATTTTGAGTGTTCTTGAGAGAGTTGGTAGTGGAATAAGGTAAAGTGGTGTTAAGACGAGTTGAGATAGGTTCTGAGTTAAAGTTTTCTTTGTTATTAGGTTCTAGTCAATAAGATTTTTTTGTTCCTTTTAAGTTATCTATTATAGGTACATAATACTTTTATGTTGGTTGTGTGTGTTAGAATAGCAACTTAAATGAATCTAATTAACAATCTAGCTAATTAATGGTTAGTTGCATGTACATGACTTTGACCAACATCATAAGAGGACCCATGTGTTGAAAAGGCATCCCAATGATCAATGCGTGATGCTATCCCCAGTAGAGTTCTACATAGAAATTATTTAGGTAGATCTAAGGTGTTACTTAGTTATTTAGGTGTTAAAGAGGACCAAACATTAATATTATATGGCATTATATATATTTGCCTATCAAAGTCATAAGTTACCCTAAGTCTTGAGATGCTAAAATTATGTTGTTTTTTAGATTAATCAAAGCAATAAACCTTTGCTTGTTACATTTCATGGTGCTAGTGATGCATGTGAAGTTTTTATCTACTTATACATACGCATGTGATTGTGTATTTCATACTAAGAAATAGTTCACTATTTAGGGGATCCCTTGTTTTTCAATTGTAGCTACAAGTTCTTATGATCAAATTTGAGAGTTACGAGGATTTTGGTTATGATTTACGATGAAAAGGCAAATTATTACTATTATGACAATGGAAGAATATTTGCATAGATTGAGATGTTTTAGTTGTGTTAGGAGATTGGCCTCCTATGTATGATTCATGTAGTAATTGATATTACTTATTTGTTGTTTAGGGAGTTTCCTATGACTCCAAAAATGTTACTTGTTACCTATTTAGTTGTTTTAAGAGCCATGTAAACTCCAATTATCTTTAGCAATATGTTTATTGGTGGCAAGTTATGTTTATTATTTAGTATAGGCTTGGTTGATATTATGAATGTTTGTAGATCGAGCCAAACTTAGTGAGTCATTCTTTATCTTACAGTATTGGTGTTTGATTTATGTGTGTTAGCAAAATTTATTACCATTGTGGATTTTAGCAAGATATAGGTTTCAAATGCCTTAACGTATTATCATAGAGAGGTGACACATAATAGGCTAGAGTGTCCTAAGTTATAGCAAATTAGGAATTAAGCAAATAGAAGGAAATAAGAAGTACTTTGATAAAGTAAAATAAATAATAAGAAAGTAAAATAAAAAAGAATAAGAATTTTAGTCATATCTCTTGAATAATCTCAAGCCTAATTGGCCATGTATGAAGTCTAGTTAACTTAGTGGTGCTTCACTAAAAGCCAATTAACCAAGTAAGGGAAGCAATTAATCAGGCCTTCCCTTGATACCATTTAGTTTGCTTGATCTAGCATCTAATTGACTATGTTTGGCTTCCAAACTTGAATGACTTGTCACTCAGATTAAACATCTATTTACAGGAACCAACCTCAAATCCATAACATAACAACTCACACTAGTTTCCAATAGCATTTAAGCCTATAAAATTTAACTTTATTTAATTAAATATTCATAATTTCTTATTTATTCAAGAAAAACCTTAAATTTTCTGATTGTAACTTTTTGTCTCAAAATATGCTCTAATTGTGTTTTGATATTTTATTAAGAAAGCTTGAACTAACCTTTATCAATTGTCTTATTTAATTTATTAGACAACTATTTTGTGAAAGTCAGAAGTTAATAAGAAACTTTATTGCAAACACTCTGCTAACGGTCTTTCCTTTCTCAACTATCTTGCTCGCAGTTTTTTTGTACACTTTGTGCTTTTATGATCTTTCAACTTACCATGATTACAAAACATGGACTTCAATGAAGGATTTAGGCAATAATAACTCCTATGGCCCTTATTTTCCACTTTTAAAAGAAAGGTTTCACTTGCCCTCTTATTTCATGTAGGGTTTACAACATGTGGGACATCCCCAATTGGAACTAAGTAAGAGTCAGTCACATGGTACAAGCATATGAGAATTCTTATTAATCACCAATATTTTACTTGCTCCAGTTCCACCAATAGCAAAATTATTACCACAAAATGAAGTAGCAACCATGGGCCTCTTCCTTAATATTTAGGCTTATGGCTACTAACAAATCCAAATAAACCTTTTAATTTGTCCAGGGGCAATTTTGTAAATGAGACATAGTTTTGTAAATAAAAACTACATAAGATGTAGAGTTTTTATGTCTAGCTAAAGGGATGTTGATCGGAGTGCTATCACTGTTATTTAGATTGTAAGCATAATGCTTCTGTGATAATAATGAAACCGGGCACCATTCAATGGGGATCCTATGTCATTTGGGTGGTATCTAAGTTATAGTCCGACATTTGACTTATCGTATCCTATCTGTGATTAGTGCTTGTAGGCACTCTATGCTTATATCGCATCATGCTACCTTTAAATAACCATTTCATTGTAGTCCAGACAGTAACCCTTTTATTGACAAACTTGTAGAGCTTAAATGAGTTAAGATTAATAAACAACTTAATTCGAATCAAGTAAGAACAAGTATAAACATGATAAATTGCAATAAAAAAGATAGGGATGGAGATATAAAGCTTAGGTTTATTGCCCTTATTCTCTACAATCACGTAATACCTCTCCACTAAGGATTTCATACACACTTTATTAATCTTGATCTTCAATGACTTGATTTTATAGGTATTTGGCACTTAAATATAGAGTTTATTATAAACACAAATACATATATGTTAGCACTATAATCTTTCTCAAAACTTATTGCAAATTTGTGTATAAGAGAGTAATTAATCAATGCAATGATTCTGTTCCCTGAAAAACCCTTGAAAAAACATCACAAATGATGTATATTTAGGTCTCTAAAAGAAAATGATTGTTACTCTTTTTTCTTCTTTCATTTGCAACTTCTATTTTGTTCTTATGGCTAGTTTTTTTAAAAAAAAAAAATTATGAATTCTTTTGCAATGCTCTAAACCAATAAAGCTTCCTCAATCTTTCTCCTCTTAGCAAGGAATGCCAGATGATTTAAATAATGGTTCTCACCATTTAAGTAAAGGTCTTAACTATTTTTAAGAGAATGTAGGATTTTCTAATATTTTTCGTTTGTAGAAATATTTTGGCATCAGTTTTTTGAAAAACTTGATTCATTCTTAATAAACATAAAAAACACTTAAATTAAATGTTTCATTTCATTAAAAACATACTTGAACTCACAAGTTCAACAATATTTGCTTTTTTGTGAGAATAAAATAACTTAACAATTCCCCTTCAATCAAATAACTATTTATCGAGGAGGAAAAAAAAAAAAAAGAACTTCCAATATAATTTGTAAAAAGGTACTTACATTTGAGTAATTTTCTCAAGCTTTCTCTAACATATATAAAAAACACATTTAACCATCTTTTTCAAGAGTAAATATCCATTAAAAGGCACGCAAATCTTATCAAGAAGAATACACAACTCTATTTTTCTCCTCCTTTAGTTTCATCAAAAATATGATTTAGATACTAGACAATTAAGGAGTAAAAAGAGTTAAGATTAGCATCGATCAAGTGCTAGCTCTTACAAACATACAAATCTCAAATACTTAATAATTACAAACATTACTGCTCCTCTTGTAATAGATTCCATTAGTGGATATCATTTAAATACTCATATTAGTGCCATTTAAGTACTATATTTTATAAAAACACTGCTCAAACACTTTCACAACCACGCAAACACCACTCAAGTGCTTTCCATATACAATTTAGCCATTAAGACCATCCAAGAAATCAATAATCATCACGTCATTAACTCATCAAAGTCATCACAAACTTTCATCCATTAAAACTTTAAAAACATCTCTTAACCACAAAAGCTTTGCACATCATGAAACTATTGAGTCATTAACACAGTTGAAAGTATTAATTCATTACAATCAACAGTTAACACTTCAATTATCAAGCTCATCCCAACACAATTAACTTGTCAATGACAATTTAAGGATCAATTAGTAAACTAACTACTTAAAAGAGACACATGTTGATAAAAACTCAAACAGCAAATACCATTTAATACCAATCTTGAGCCTAGATGCTTTTATTCACAAACTAAAAAGTGCATTTCAACATATGCACTAAGTCATCAAAGAAGTGCAATAAGCTAATACTTTTAACACTCATGCAACTTCACATTATTTAGCAATTTTATTAAAGAAATCATTTAAACACCGCATCACAAGCAGCAATAAACAAATGATAAATAAAAACTATAGATTTTTTAAAAGTGATCTAAACCTTTTTTTCAAAATAATTTGGAGTATTTGATATTGCTAATACTGATCACCAAGACGACAAAGGCAAAAAGAATTTGGGTCGTTTTTACAAGAGAACTTCACCTTAAGGCACTTTAAACACTATTTTATACTTAATTTAAGGTAAAACATGCAAAGCACAAATCGAGCAAGTCATTTTAGCACAAAAACAAGACCTTGGTTCTTCTTAAGTAAACATTTAGCTTATATATGAATGAATAGGGCTATTGAACAATATACATGCTTTAGATTATCTAAATTTCATTTGAACTCTCCAAACATATTTCAATAATATAGTTAAGATCTTTTCCAATATAAACAAGGTATAACCTACAAGTTCTTGCAAAATACAATCTAGGTTCCTAAAAAGTAAGCATATTCTTGAAATATGCAAATAAGAGGTCTAAAAAGCTAAAATGTGCAACTAATTGATAACATGCCAACAACTTAAACAAGTTTGAAAGGTACAAAAAAGTCATTCAAAAATAAGATTAACCTACAATTTCACAAGATCACATATGTGGTAAACAAGATCAATACAAAATAATTAGAAATCAAGCTTAAGCACCAAAATCAAGTTATACATGATTTACCCTAATTTAACCAATTTGAGTAAGTTTCAATAAGGTAATATAGGTAACCTATATCAATTTCAAGTCACAACAATTGAAGGAACGAAAAATCACACTCCTTGTTCCTGAAAGCACATAAAACAACTCTAATCAAGCATTAAAAAAAAATTACATCTAGTATATTTCTAATCAAATTACACATATTTCAATCATCAAATAACATCAAACAATAATAATTTCAAACTATAACAAGCTAAGAATCTCTAACACATGCTTAGTTATTAAGTAAACACAAATAAGCATTGACTAAGGGATAAATGTAAGTCTTGTAACTGGAAGTTTGGATTCGATATATAAAATTTAGGATAATCGGATAAAGTGTTCGATTGATCCTAAATTATATGACAAATCTAGAAATATTAGTAAAAGTGACCCCATAAGTTTAAATTTAGGAAAATAAGTAATAAAATAATTAAATATCATAATATTAAATAATAAGCATATTATCCATTATTTATCGAAAATGTGTAAAAATAAACTCTGATAACTAACGAATTGCTAAAGGCAAATTATATGCATACTAAAAATCATAAAATAATTGTATTTACCTGTACTTCATATGTATTTACGTGTAAATAAAAATAAAAAAAATCACTTAAAATGCTCAAAATATACTAAATTAATGCTAAACAATTAAAAAAATACAAAAAAAAAATAAAGGAAAGATAGGAAAAAGTGTGGATTTGTCCAAAATCAAGTCGTACGAAGTTAAGATTAGAAAGAAAAAAATTAACCAATTAGAATAAGGTAAATAAAAAGTGAATTTAGAAGAGAATAAAGCCAAATGTCAATCAATAATTAAAAGAAAAAAAATCAAGATAGCTTTATAAATACCCTAAACCCATCTGGAACTCATTTTGATCTGTTTGGAGTTCAAAAAATTTGAGATAAATTAGAAAGGGAGAGTTAGGGTTTATTTCAAAAATTAACAAATTTAATGTGAAATTAAGGTTTAGAGAGAGAACCTACGACCCATGGCCACCTATAATTGAACCGCCACCACCACCATACCCTATCCCCACCACCTAGCCCTACTGACACTCTTAGGGCCACCATTGGTGGTCGAAAGTCCATCAGATAGGTAAGTTCAATTTCAACCCAAATCTTGTTTAATTTATTTAAATTATCAAATTTATTTAGAAAATTATGAAATTTGGTATTCTGAGGTTTTCATATATTTAGATTTAGGAAAAAATTTTATTTTGATGAATTTATGTTTAGAAATATATTGTGCTTAAGAAATCCCGTAAACTCGAATTTTATTCAATTTAGAAATAAATGATCTTAGAAGTATAGTTTTAAACTTAAAATTTTTGTGTAGATTATTTAGAAGATATAAAGCAATGCTATGAAGAAATTTTTTAAAATTGAATTTTTGGAAATTTTAGATGATTTTTACGCCTTAAAATAATATATAAAATAGGTTATTTTGAGCTAATTAGGTAATTAAATAGATAATTACTGATTTAATGTATAATTAGATGTTTTAGGATATTAATTTCTAATGTTGTGTGATAATTGTAGCATTTGGATTGTTAGATATAATTATTAGGTGTAATATGTAGTGAATATGTGAAAATTAATAATATGTAAAATTGGATTTATAATAAATATAAAATATTAGGATAAAATTGATAATATAACAATAATAGATTTATATAATAAATCTGATATGAAATTTAACTTTTAGTAATTATATGAAAATTTTAAATTTTTCTCACATTAAGAATAAATTTGGTAGTTAAATAAGAACTATGGTGTACTGTATAGATTAGATTACTAGTTAAGGGCTAAAAGTGATATTTAAGATACCCGTATATAATATGATTAATTTCACATTATGATTCAAAACACATTTTTATGATATATATATAGATAGATATATATATATATATATATAAAACACCTGTGGTCAAAACTGAATTAGAACCTAAATCAAAATCGGATTCGAAATTAATTCCGAAACTAACCTAGAATAGATCAAAAATAAATAATACATATACATGAAAAATTAAGTTAAATCATAACCTAAAATTTATATATTATAAGGATATAAATATTAAAAGAGTATTTATATTATAGGACATGTAGAGACAAGTAGACCCACAGTAAGTTTAGTAAGCGAACTAAGGATTTTAGGTAAGTTGGGTTCAATACTTTATTATATTTTGAAGTACTATTTTAAAGTACTTAGAGGCTTATGATTGTATGTGATTATGCTTNTTATTATATATATTATGTAGTAAATATATGTAAATTAATAATATGTGAAATTACAAATATAATAAATAGACAAAATTTAGGTTAAAATTTATAATAATAATAATAAATCTAGTAAGAAACTTAAATTAGGGCAATTAGATGAAAAATGTAATTTTTTTTTCTTACATCGGGAATAAATTTATTAGTTAAATGAGGATTATGATGTATCGTATAGATTATAATACTAATTAGGGACTAAAAGTGATATTTACGATATTTGAGTATAAAGTGGTTAATTTCACATTATGATTCAAAACGAGATCTTAAGATTTACATAAAATACCTATAGTTGAAATTGAATTAGAACTTAAATCAAAACTGGATTTGGAAATCGATTCTGAAACTAGCTTAGAATAGATCAAAAATAAATAAGGGAGGAAAAATTGAGTCAAATTATAACTTAAAGTTTATATATTATAAGGATATAAATATTAAAAGAGTATTTATATTATAGGACATGTAGAGACAAGTAGACCCACAGTAAGTTTAGTAAGCGAACTAAGGATTTTAGGTAAGTTGGGTTCAATACTTTATTATATTTTGAAGTACTATTTTAAAGTACTTAGAGGCTTATGATTGTATGTGATTATGCTTATAGGTAGTTATATGTGCATGTGCATGTATGTTTTTGATTTCGGGATGAAAATTTGTATTGTGTTGTGGTGATTGCTATAAATTAAGTGTTGTGAGATTAATTGTTCACCTTAAATCGAACTTAATTATAGCCAACCTAAATACCTTAATTAGACATGCATTGCAAGTGTTGTGAGATTATTTGATCACTCCAAATCGAACTTAATTATAACCGACCTAAATACCTTAATTAGACATGCATTGTAACTCTTTAGGGGACCGTTAGGATTCTTTAACTAAACACCGACACATTTGAAAAAGATAGCGTTAGATAACATAATGGTCTTTTCTTCATCTTTAGTCAAACTAAGTGACAAGAAAGGAGGTTGAAGTAAAGATAAGGGCAATGGTTCAAAAGATAGTCATAGGGGGACTGATGACTCCATTATACAAATTTAGATTTAGTTGTAAACTATTGCATAAACATGAAAATTTCTCAACTCGAATTAGAGTGTATGAAATTGCTTTGATTTCACAATGAATCAAACCACGTTGTATGATTGCATTTGCGTGTTGCATTGTATATAATTAATTGTTTGAAAATCCTGTTTATATTTGCTATGCATTCTTAAGTCTCCATTCTAACTTACCGAGTTGTTGGTTACTCATACCCTTATAAATTTTCTTATAAGTACTGACTGATATGTTACATTATAATTATCCTAAGATTAGTATCTTTTTAAAGTGCTAAGCTATGCAGGAGTGAGAATCAAGCTGGTTAATGTAATCAAGTCTTCTAGAGTTTTGTTATTAACTCTTAAGTTTTTGGACCGATTATGTAATATCTAATATGCTACTTAATATACTACCTTAGCAGGTATAATTCCTAGAAATGTAGGATAGTATGAGTATCTTAATGTAAATATGATTTAAAGTTTTTAGTTATATATATAAATTTTATCTTTAATTATGAATGACTGTTTGCTTCAAAACAAAAAGTCATAAACGCCTTGTGTAAATTGTATATATGATAGAAATTATGAGGTCGGTTACTATTATAAGTTGGTTTACAAAACGGGATTGTTGCGACTTCGCCACTTTAGGGCATAACAATAAAACTCACATTTACTTCAAAGCTTAAGAAATTCATAAGTTAAAGTAACTCTAACACAATTTTCATGGTCTTAGTCACTAAGGGGGAATGATTGTTATCTAGACACAAAAAATTTGATCTTGTTTCTTAGCTAGCTTATGTTTATTTCCCCATTTTTTGAACACTAAGTATCTATTGGAGCTAAAAAAAAAAATCTTTTGTTGTTCAAATAATCAATATTTGAAAATATTCAAATAGGAAATCAATATTTTATAAAGTGTTTCAAATAAGGGATTCAATTAACTAACTATTATTACATCATTAATTTGTATTGACGTACACGTTATCTGTTATGTGGAGTTGACGAAGTGCTAACTAAGATGTTTTATTAAAAATAAAATTGAAAATACTAAATATGTAAATAAAATTATAAAAAACATTAAAAAAATTTTTAGAAAAAAGAAAAACAAGGGAAAACAAAGAAAATTAGAAAAGTAAAGAAATATTAAAAAATAATATTAGATAAATCAAATATAAAATCAAAATATTAAATAAATAATTAAAAAAACTAGAGAGAGAGAGAACCTAAGGCCAAAGAGCAACTGACGACCACCTAAAGGGGATCACGTGACCCCCCATAGGTGGCTACCGACTACCGGTAACTTTAGGGTAGCTAAAAAAGCAACCACTTAGCCATGAGTCGTAACCCACTTTTTAAACTAAGTTGTGCTAACCACCATCCAAAATTTCAAAAAAAAAGAATAAACAAGTGAAACCCTATTAGTTCTCAACTAGGTCACACAATCTATAGTTAAGTGGCCACTTGTCCTATCACCCTAAGGTTGAGGGGTAAGCAATGGCCATATGTGGAGGGTCAGGTTTTTATAAAATTAAGTATGTTATTTTTTTTCCATTTCTATAAATTTTATATTCTTTTATTACTTTTTCATTGTTTTTATTTTTCACAATTTTATATATTTTTTCCTTTTTATCTATAATTTCATGGCCATATTATCATCAAATTATAGCCATGTCAGCAACACATGGAAGATAATTGCTAGAACAATACCATGATGGAAAATTAATTAGATCTCCTATTTGACCTACTTAAGAAACATCGATTCTCCGTTTAAACTTATCCCTAAATATTAATAATTTTAGCTATAATTTTCTCTTTCTTCTAATCGCACAATGTGTGAAATGCATCTAAATTTTCCACAAGAGTTACAAGGTTTGTTGCGGTGTGATAAGTGTAAAATTACACTCATCTCTTATGCTATTTTCCTGAGTATTTTGAGTTATTTTGATTTAATTTTGATAATTCAGCTATTGATTTGAGTCATTTCTTGATTTTATGATTCAAATGAAGCAATAGAGTGAAAAGAAGTAAATTCAAGCAACTTTTAAAGAAATTTTCACCTATTTGGAAGAATGATTTAAGAATAGCAAGTGTTGGAAAGTAATTACTTAAGAATCAAGTGAAGAGAAAGACCATGGTTAATCTTTACGACCGTGTTCCTTAGCCATGAAGCCCACTTCCTTAATTTCAAATTGAAATTTGAAGAATTTTTTGCTAAGTATAAAACTACGGTCTAACCCCATGGTTGTGATCTATCGCTATGATTCCTTTGTCATTAAATTCAAGTCAAATTCTTGAAGAATAATGGCAAGGAGTAGTCTATGCCTAAAGTCATGGCCATGTTCCTACCCATGGATGCACCATGATTTTTAAAACACCTACCATTTGAAGATTATTTTGTCCAAACAGTATAAATAAATATCAAACACATGCCCAAAAAGAGAGAGACGTCATAGAATAGAATAAAAGTGTTCCTTTTAAGTTTTTATTCCATTTCATCATGAAAATATTTGTTCTTGTCATGTTTATAGTGTAGAATCATTGATATCTAGACTTGTAACCTAGAGATAACATATAGCGTACTTTATCTGTATTTATCCTAATGAAATTCTCTTATTCTTGTTAACTTAATTACAGATTTTGTATTGATTAAGTTGTTATTTCTAGTATTTTAACTTAATCATTAGATTTTATATATTGAAGTTGTAAGGCCAATATATAAATAGATCTACCATAATTGAAGAAATTTGCTAAGAGCACAGAGATAAGTTACAAATTTCTTCCAGAATTAAAATTGATCTCATTTTTTTGTTTGTTATGAAATTCTTGCTCTTAATGTTGTTTTATTGAGTTCTATTCCAAAAGCAATTTAATTAGAATATAGTTAGATTTAGAAATTAATTGAGAAGTGATTCCTAGTAATTTAGCAATCAAATTCCTCCGATTAATAAGAATAAGGAATACATTAAAAACCTTAGGCTACTGCATGTTAATCTCTTAATAATCATAGTCTAGATATCACTTTTTATGGTTAATTGATTGCATTGTTAGTATTAGTCTTAATTAGTTCTTGTTTCTCAAAAATTCCTTTAATCCTTTAATCTATCATTATTATTGTTATTCAATTTTAGTTACAGTAATTGAGTACGAGTGAGTAAGTGTTCAATCCTCATGGGATCAACAACTTAAGATTTTAAGAGTCCTCTATTAATGTACTTAGGAGCTCAGTTATCGCTAAGACTTACGGTAGCAGAATTGGACTAAATAAGTCTTTTGAAATATTGAAGAAAGTAAAGTGAATAGGGCTATGAACTAACTAGAATAGCTAACATAAAGCTACTAAGAGGATATAACATACCAACGAACACAACACAACTTGACACTTCACTTGATGTGATGCACAAGTTGATGTCAAGGTCTACCTGCCACTAGTCCTAAGCTACTCAGCAAGATTAGATAAGAGTGTATAGGAAAACAAACTTGGAGAGGCTTACCTCACAAAAACAAAATATTCAATGTATATGTTTGAGATAAGATGATCCCAGCTTATAAGGAGAAGGGACTATTTATAGTAAGTCCTTAAGACAATATTATAAAAAAAAAAAATTACAACAATGTATATACAAAAAGGAAAATCCTAGTACATATGAAAAGGTTAAAAGGGACAAAAGATAAAAAGGAAAAATCGTACAATGTCAGGTGATGCGGATAAGTGGCAGCGCGACATTGGTTTCGTACTAGAATTCTCTAAGCATAACAGGTAAGAGGGGTTAAGACGAATTGAGACAGAGGCTGAAACGTAAAGGAGATGCTGTAAGAGTTGGGTAGGAAGCTAAAAGATAAATATTTGGCCAAGGAGGGAGATCTCTTTACTCGGCAATAAACTCTCAGTAGGCGAACGTCCAATCACTCTGTACGGAGCTCTCGACCAAAGGATAGTTGACACCGATACTCGAACAAAGCATAATATAATTACCCAGAGCTCTCAGGGAATTCAACCATCCTCCTTCAGCATACTATTTTTCGTCGTCGATAGGTTGATGAGAAAGAATCCTTCGAGTGAAGGACTGGAGGCCTTTAAGTCATGCGCGAGTAATTGGGTCGATAGTTAGTAACCCATCAACTCCCCCAGGTTATTGAAGATTTGCCCTCAAATTATGATCCTCATCATCATCGGGCATATACAGAGTCAGATCGGTGACATTGAATGTGGTTGACACGCCATACCCTTCAGGCAGATTAACCTCATAGGCGTTATCATTAATGCATCTACAGATCTTGTAAGGCCCATTTGCTCTAAGAGATAGTTTGTTCATCTTTCTACTAGGAAAGCGTTCATTGCTAAGGTGGATCCAAATAAGATCTCTAGGGGTATAAACAACTTGTCTCCTTCTTCAGCTTCCCACTTCCTTTTGTCGGGCCACAATCTTGGCCAATTGTTTGGCAACTTTCTGATGCAACTTCTAGAATTCCACAGCACGTTGTAGGATGGATTGACTCTCCCCTTGTATAATCGGATTGATAATTAAATCCAAGGGTAAGTTTGGGTTAAGTTTATAAACGACCTCAAAAGGTGATGTTCCAATCGAGTTGTGAGCTGAGTGGTTGTAGGCAAATTCAATGACGGGCAAGCATAAATCCCAGTTGTGCGAGTTTTTCCCAACAGCTGCTCACAAGAGGTTGCCGATGGTTCTATTCATAACTTCAATTTAGCTTTCTGTCTGTGGGTAATAAGAAGTACTGAACATGAACTTAGTGCCAAGCTTCTTCCACAAGGCTTTCCAAAAGAAGCTCATGAACTTCAAGTCATGATCAGACACAATGCTCTTTGGCACTCCGTGTAACCGTATAATTTCCTATAAAAAGAGATTGGCAACGAATAAAGTATCGTTTGTTCTGTGGCAAGGAATGAAGTAGCTAATCTTACTGAATCGATTAACCACTACTATTATCAAGTCATGTCTTCTCAGCGTTTGGAGAAGGCCAAGCATGAAATCCATGCTTAGATCGGTCCATGGCCGCTTTCGGATAAGCAAGGGTATATAGTCCCCATAGGGATCTCTCCTCCCCTTCGTGTGTTCACAAACCTCGCATCTCTCAAGTATTCAATGCAAATCCTTCATCATCCCAAGCTCATAAAAATGCTCTTTCAATATCTCAGTCATCCTCCTTTCCCTAAAATGGCCGACCAAAACCCCGTCATGAGCCTCTCGAACGAATAGCTCCCTTGCCAAACAACTTGGTACCCAAACTTACTTGCCTTTCATCAAGAACCCCTGACTCAACTAGAATCCTTCCGTAGCCCCTCCAGTACTGCACTTGGCCACTAAGGGTCCAAAATGTGAATCATGCTCATACTAATCAGGTAAAGTGCAAAATCCCAGCACTTTAGCTTGCAATGTTATGATGAAGGCATATCGATGAGAAAGAGCATCAGCTACCGTGTTGGTGCTCCCTTTCTTATAGCTAATGACATAGTAAAAGGTCTCTAAGAACTTGACCCATTTGCCGTGACGCCAAGAAAGCTTCTGTTGCCCACAAAGATGCTTAAGAGATTCGTGATATAAATAGATGATGAATTCTCTTGGCAACAAATAATGCTACTAGTTTTGGAGTGTTCGGACAAGGGCATAGAACTCCTTATCGTAGGCTGAGTAATTTAAGGCAACACCTTGGAGCTTTTCACTGAAGTAAGCAATGGTTTAGCACTCCTGCATAAGGATAGCACCAATGCCAACTCCAGATATATCACATTTAACCTCAAAAACTTTCTCAAAATCCGGTAGGGCGAGTACTGGGGTAAAATTCTTTAACTACCTAAACTCGAAATTCTTCCAGGTCAGTTCAATTAAGGGTGTTGTTATGGAACTAAAGTTCCAAATGAATCTCCAACAAAACAAAGCTAAACCATAGAAGCTCTTGACTTCAGCAACACTAATCAACATAGGCTACTCTAGAATAACTCTGACTTTCTCATCATTAACTCAAACCCCCCGCCCTGATACTACGTATCCATTGATAGAACACACATTTCTTTAGGTTGCCAAATAATCCCTCAGCATAGAGGATGTCGAATACCGATCTTAAATGTTCAGCATGGGTGATGAGGTTAGCACTGATAGGGATCAAGGACCGATTATACGCTCCCGAGCCCGAAGGCTCTCTCAAGTGGTTCGCCAAGCTGTCCAAGTTAAGTTAAGCATCGAAGAGCAGTGCTTAACCCGGTCTGATCTACCGAGCTACTTTGCTCTCCATGCCATCCAAGATATTGCTGAGGTGATCAATCAGCATGCCGAGCCGAACCCTCCACTAAACCATACTCTAAGCTCCAATTCCGAGTAGGAAATCTCCATTATGTCGAGGCTAAGAAAGATTGTCAAAAGCTAACCATCCAAAGCTAACCCAATGTGAGTCATCCCTGAACCAACCACAGTCCAACTCCTTCTAACGTCGAACAGGCCTGAATAGAGGCCCACCAGAGGCCCACCCCTGCTCGGACCATAATACTGTTAGAATCACAGTAAAAACATACGCTCACTATCCTTTACTAACATCCATACTATCCTTTTTGACAAAGGATGTTCACGTTTCTTCTTTTGTATGATTTCATATTTTCCTTATAAATTATCCTCTTTTGTTTTTAGCAAATAAGGACCATTATTTTGTAATTTCTATAACTTAGGATTTGCCCTAACGGGATGATATAAATACTGTCATATTGTAAAAGTTGATGATAATACAGAGAATATACTAAACTTTTCACTCTCTTGAGCTAAGTGTCCCTCTTACTCTTGTACTAGTCTTATCTTGCCCTTCTAAGCATGGACTAGTGGCAAGTGACCTCTGGCCATACTTATCAAGTGTAACCTGAGCTCATGTGAGGCGTTGGTGCGTCATATCCTTTGTTGGTACACAGGAACCCCCTGCTTAACCTTCAACTATCATTTACTTTTCAAGCTATTTTACGGCTTAGACTCACCCCTTTGGTTACGTGTGATATCGGGTTCATGTGTTCATCTACCAATCCGTATCATCTTGGTATCAGAGCTTGGCTACGTTTGAAGCTAGATTCTGCTATTGTATTCTTTTAATAGTTTATCACTGCTCTCATGTGATAGTGATTCTATTGTTATCTTTAAAGTTTAGTAGCGAGAAGTGTTTTATACTTTGTTTTCCCCTGTTTTCAATACGCCAAAATAAAGTGTAGTTGACTGTGTGTTTGTTGAGAAATTGTCATTGTGAAGTAAACATCAATGTCGGATTCAAGTATGTAAGGAACTTTGGGGAACCAAGAAAATGGTACTCAACATAGTCAAGGATAGGAAAGAAGCTTCTCACCTCAGTTAGTAGGTGACCGCTTGGATAAACTTACTGACTTGGTAGTTAGTTTGGTGACCGTTACACATGAAGACAAACAGCGAGCTAGAAATAGCCCCATTAGGGAACAGGAGCAACAACAACAAAGCAATGATCAATTTAGCAAAGCTAATGGCCCAGCTCGACCGCCTCAAGCTGAAGGAGTTGGTAGGGATGGTAGACGTAGGTGTAAACCCTAAAGATAAACCAAGTAACCATAAGATCAAATTTAGTACACAAAGTTTAGGGCGATCGATTAAAGGATCCGATCAAACTTAAATTATAAACTATAGTTAGAAATATTAGTAAAAATGACTCCGTAAACTTGAATTTAAGAAAATAAGTAGTAAAATAAGAGACTATAAAATTTTCAAATTTTAAGTATATTACTCGTTAATTATAGGAAAGGCGAAAGGTACATTTTAATAACTAACGAATTACTAGAGATAGATTGTATATATGCTAAAAATCATAGAATTACTTAAATAATATTTAGAATTATTTATTTGTACTTCATATATATTTACGTGTAGCTAGAAATACGCAAAATTACCTAAATTTCTTGAAATTAGCTAGAAACTTATTAAATAATTAAATAAAATTATAAAATAATTAAGGAAAAATAAAAAAAAATCAAAGGAATAGGGAATAATCTAGATTTGGTCATGGTAGGTCAAGAATTAAAGAACAATTTTTGGCCAATTAGAATTAAATGCTTAAAAGGCAAAAGTGGAAGAGGATAAGCCATTGTCTTGTCTAATTAATGCATAACAATTACCTTAAAGCCTTATAAATAGTAAGAAATTTTATAGAGCTCATTTGATCAGTTAAAAGCTTAGGAAAATTAGAGAAAGTCAAAAACAAGAGAGAAAAGTAGGGTTTAAAAAAAATTTTCCCAAATCTGTGCAGTAGGAATCGAACCACCACCACCACCCCACTCCAAACCCACTGCCTAGACCGGTCGACACACTTGAACCAATGTTGGAAGCTAAAAAGCCTTTGAATTAGGTAAGTCTCACATCTTCTCCGATTTTGTAAAATTGCTTAAAATTGTTTATTTTACCAGAAAAATTATGAAATTTATTATTTTGAGGTTTTATTGTATGTAGATTTAGGAAAAAATAATGATTAAGTTTAATCATATCTGTAAATATAAAGTTCTTAAGAAATTAGACAAATTGGAGCTCAGTTTGGAGCTCAAATTTTTTCTGTAGAATACTTAATTGATATAAAATAGTGTTATGAAGCTATATTTTCAAAATTAATTTTTGAAATTTTTAAGTAAATTTTTAGCCCTAAAATGATAGAAAAAATGGGTAATTTTGGCTTAATTAGGTAATTAAATGATTAATTACTAATTTAGAAGGTAATTAGATATTTAAGGATATTAATCTCTGATGTGAAAACCTAATCCTAATCTTTGGAGTGTTAAGTGTAATTAATAGAGGAATTATATGGTAATTGTAGGAAATTAGGAATATGTGAAATTGGAATTTTAATAAATATGACAAAATTAAGTTAAATTGGATAATATAATAATAATATCAATACAAAATAAATTTAAAACAAAAATTAATTTTAGGTAATTGAATAAAAAATGTGAAATTTTCTCATATTAGAAGTAAATTCAGTATCCCAATTAAGATTAGAATGTACCGAATAAGTTAAAACACTAAATTAAGACCCGGTGTGATATTAGAATACTCGAACTTAATATAATTAATTTCACATTAGGATTCGAGCGTATTTAGGATTCCTTGTAGTTAAAAACAATTTAGAACCAAAACTGAAATCTAATTCAGAAACTAAACCTCGAGCTAATGTAGAGTGAATTATTAGTAAATAATAGGTATATACGGAGAAGTGAGTTAAATTATAACTTAGGATATGTATCATCAAAGTATAAACACTAAAAAGATGTATATGCATGTGTTTGCGTATCTGACTTTGTATTAGAATTTGTGTTGTGATTGAAGATGGTGTGAATTTGTCTAAACTCCTTAAATTAAACCTAATCTTATTTGATCCTAAAACCCTAAATTGTCATGCATTACAACCCTTTAGGGGATCATTAAGATTCTCCAACCAAATACCAACACCTTCGAAAAAGATAACGTTAGATAGTAAATTGGTCTTTTCCTCATTCTTAGCCAAACTAAGTAATAGGAGAGGAGGTCGCGGTGAGGATGTGGGCATTGGTTCGAAGGATAATCTTAGGAGGAGTAGTATCTCCATTGCACAATCCTGCGTTTGGTTGTGAGCTGTTGTATAACATAAAAACCCCTCAACCAAGATTAAAGCGAGTGAAATTACTCTGATTTCACAACAGACCAAACTACGTTGTGCGATAACACTTGTTTGTCGCATTGCATGAAAATAATTGCTTAATAATCTTGTTTGTGTTTGTATACATTAATGAGTCTCTGATTCAACTTACTAAGCTGTAGTTGCTCATACCTGTATAGATTCTTTTGCAAGTCCTAATCTCTAAATACTCCGAGTAATATGCCATCTTATAACTATCCAAAGGTTAGTTCTTTTGAAGCCTAAGCCTAAGGTGTGAGGATCAATTCGCCTAGTAGTTAATGTATATCTAGAGTCTCCTTAGTAGCTTAAGATTGAAAGACTGATAGTTGATATGTAAGTTAGCTGACTGTTATAATATGATGTAGAATCACTTAAGAATTCTACAATAATGTACATGTAATTATATATACATGTTGATTTGAAGCTTTAATATTTACTGTAACTTTAGCCAAATTTTAATTGAACCGTTTACTTCAAAGCAAAGAGTCGTCGATGCCTTGTATAGATCATGTCTATAATAGGTATTGTGAAGCCAGTTACTATCATAGGATGGTTTACACGGCATGACTGTTGTGACTCTATGACTTTAAGGCATAATAGTAGGTTAGTGCTTGAAGAGATTAAGGAAGAAATGGAAGGAGATGATGCTGCAGAAGAGTACTATGGAGCTTAAGAAAGAAATGTGTAGATCCCCAAAGTCAAAGGACTTAGGATACGTATCCCAAGTTTTTCTGGAAGTGGTGATGTCGAAGACTACCTATATTGGGTAGATAAAATTGAAAAGCAGTTTAAATGTCACAAAGTACCTTACAATGCAAAGGTTAGACTTGTTATTTTGGAGGTCATTGGTTATGCCGCCTTATGGTAGAAGAACTTACAAGCCATTAGAAGAAGGGAAGGAGAATGAAAGATTAGGAGTTGGGACAATATGAAGAGAGTTATATGGAGAAAGTTTGTATTGAGTTATTATCTATAGGAAGCCTTCAAGAGACTGCAAGAATTGAGACAAGGAGCATTTAGTGTGGACGCTTATGTTAAAGAATTCCAGATGCTAATGATCCAATGCGAAGTTGTAAAGCCAAAAGACTAAACTGTATCTCGATTCATTAGCGAATTGAAGTATGAGATTAGGGATGTTCTAGAAACCCTGGACGTTAGAACGTTTGATGATGCAATCCAAGCTACCTAGAAGATAGAAAGGCATCAAATAGGAAGATTCCAACCACTCGTCAATTGTCCTGGTAGTAGCTAACCTGTTCTGAATAGACTTATGCGAACGGAACTGAACAAGGTCATTGAGACCTAACCTGCTCAAACTACCTGAGCAAAGGAGAAGGAACCACCGAGGAAGTTTGAGAAAGGCTAGAGTTCAGGGAGGAAGACGAGTGAGATCAAGTGTTTTAAATGCTAAGGATTTGGATACATAGCTGCTTAGTGTCCAAACAGGTGAACGATGGTGATCCAAGGCGAGGCACCGACCATAGAGGTCGACAATATAGATGAAGAAATATAAGAGTTGAAAGAGGATGGACAAGCCGAGCTGTTAGATGAGGAAGCCATCTATAGCGAAGAAGGCAACTTCATGCCAACCGCTCTAGTATTGAGTAGGACGATAAGTGTCAGTCCTCTACTCGTAGACGAACAGAGAGAAAATCTCTTCCATAGTGGTTGCAAGGTGAACAAATCATTATATGTGCTAATTGTTGACAGTGGAAGCTGCACCAATGCAATCTTTGCATTTATGGTCCAATAACTGAAATTGCCGACCATGCCTTACTCGAAATCTTATAAGCTTCATTAGCTTTATGATAAAGGAGCCTTACAAGTGAATAAATAGGTGTCTGTGCTGATCTATATAGGCAGGTATCGAGATGAAGTACTCTGTGATGTATTGCCTATGAGTGTATCCCACTTTATACTTAGAAGACTATGGATGTTTGACCAAGCAATTATGTATGACAGCAAGAGAAACACATGTTATGTGGAGCATGAAGGGAGATTGTTGAAATTGAGTCCTATGACTATCGAGCAAGTAACAGTCATGTAGTCCTAGCTTAGTCGAACCCTGAAGAAGGAGGCTTTAGTACTGACTCGAGCCAAACTAAAAAGGGAAATGGAGCTGGAAGGATTGACCTATCTGCTTATTAAGAGACTTTTAGAGATGAGACCCAGGGAAGAAGAGCTGCCAATCGAAGTAAAAACCCTATTGGAAGAATTTACTGATCTATTTTAAGAAAAGCTGCCGAACGGCCTGCCCCTAATCCGAGGTATTGAGTATGCAATTGACCTATAGCCAAGAGCCACATTACCAAATAAGCCTGCCTATAGGCTGAATCTTGAACAGGCTATTGAATTGCAAAGGAAAGTGGATGAGTTGATGAAGAAAGAGTACGTGCGCGAGTCCTTGAGCCCCTACGTTGTACGGACCTTATTAGTGTTGAAGAAAGATGGGTCTTGGAAGATGTGTATAGATAGCCGAGCGATCAATCGAATCACCATCAAGTACAGGTATCCTATACCCAGGCTTGATGATATGCTAGACAAGTTAAGTGAAGCAAGTGTGTTCTCCAAGATCGACCTTAAAGCTGGGTACCATCAGATTTGAATGCGTAAAGGCGATAAGTGGAAGACCGCGTTCAAGACATGACATGGTTTATATGAATGGCTTGTAATGCCATTCGGACTATTCAATGCGCCAAACACATTCATTTGACTTATGAATCACGTGCTCCAAGAGTTACTAAGAAGGTTCATTGTAGTTTATTTTGAAGACATTCTAGTATACGGGCCTAACTTAAAGTCGCACCAAGAGCATCTCCAACAAGTGCTTACAAAACTCCAAGTTGAACAGCTCTACACCAATCTGAAGAAATGCAACTTTTGCTGATCCGAGGTGATCTTCTTGGGTTTTGTTGTGAGTAGAGACGGCATCCAAGTCGATGGTGAGAAGGTAAGAGCAATCAAAGAATGGTTTGAGCCGACCTGTTCTGCCAATGTGAGGAGTTTCCATGGCCTGGCATCATTCTATTGTCAATTCATAAAGAATTTCAGTACAATTGTAGCCCCACTCACCAAACTCTTGAAGAAGAATGTTGAATTCAAATGAGGTGAGAAAGAGAGGAGGAGTTTTGAAGATGTGAAGGAGAAGCTAACTACTACCTCCATCTTAGCTTTACCAAGCTTCAACAAGCTATTTGAGGTAAAGTATGATGCATCTGGATTAGGCATAGGTGTTGTGCTGATACAAGAAAGCCGACCTATCGCTTACTTCAGTGAGAAACTTTAAGGAGCCATGCTCAACTATTCCATCTATGATAAGAAGTTATACTCCTTAATCCAAGCCCTAACGGTATGGCAACACCATCTGCTACCTAAGGAATTTGTGATCTATACCGATCATGAATCCTTAAGGTATTTAAAGAGCCAATCGAAGTTGTCCCAGAGATAAGCTAAGTGGGTTAAGTTCATTGAGGGTTTTTCTTATGTCGTAAAATACAAGAATGGAAAGAACAATGTAGTGGCCAATGCCCTATCGAAACAACATACCTTCCTGACTGAGTTGCATATGAGATTACTTGGTTTTTCAACCATCAAGAATTTATATGCCGAGGACCCACACTTTAGTCCTATCTACATCTATTGTGAGTAAGGACAGACGCTGGACGACTATCATAGGGAGGATGGGTACTTATTCAGGAAAAGAAGGCTATGTATCTCGGCCTGTTTCGTGCAAGAATTGCTAGCGCGCAAGGCACATAGAGGGGGATTGACAAGACACTTTGGCCAGCTCCAAACTTATGTGGTGTTATCCTCCAGCTTATTGTGGCTAAGGATGGAGAGAGATGTCTAATCCATGCTGGAAAGATATGCGACCTACCAAAAAGCGAAAAGTCGAGTCGAGTAAAGACCCTACCAACCCTTACGAATCCCGATCAAACCATGGTCCGAGCTGAGTATGTACTTCATGTTAGGATTATCAAGGACGTCCTGAGGGAAAGACTCCATTATGGTGGTTGTAGATCAATTTAGCAAGATGGCACATTTCGTACCCTATTCCAAGACTAACGATGCTTCGGTTATCTCTTTTCTTTTCTTGCAGGAGGTGATTAAGCTTCACGGTGTGCCCAAAACAATAGTTTCGAATCAAGACCCCAAGTTCATGAGCCACTTTTGGAGGATACTTTGGAGGCAATTGGGAACTAAGTTATTGTATAGCACGTCCTGCCATCCACAAACCGATTGCTAGACCAAAGTTGTCAACCGAATTGTAGGAACTTTATTACAGGTCACTGTCGGACAAAACATGGCCGATTAGGATCTATGTCTACCAATCATTGATTTCACCTACAATCGGATAACTCACAATGTCACAAGCATGTCTCCATTTGAAGTCACCTAAGGGTTTAATCTCGAGCTCCCATTAAACCAAGTACCCCAACCGAAAACTAATGATGATGACCAGCCAATTGTTGAGAAAGTTGAAGCCATCAAACTATGCACCAAAAGGTTATAAAGTAACTGGGTCGAGCTGCTATTAAGCTTGAGAAGCAAAGCTAAGGACTAAAGAAGAGAGAATTTCGATCAGGTGATTTGGCCTGGATACACCTTAGCAAGGAATGATTCCTAAATTTGAGGAAGAGCAAGTTGTCTCCTAGAGCTGATGGACCTTTTAGAGTGCTTGAAAAGGTCAATCTTAACACCTATAGGATTAAATTACCTTAAGGAAATGGAGTCTCAGACTCATTAAACATTACCGACCTCTAACCTTACACTCCTGAAGACGAGAAAACTGGACCTAAACCAAATTTGATCCTAAATCTCAAACAACCCGAAGGGAATTATACGCTCCCGAGCCTAAGGGCTCTTCAAGTGGTCAACTAAGCTATCCAAGGTGAGTTAAGTGCCGAGGAACAGTGCTAGCCCCGGTCCGATCTATCGAGCTACTTTTTTTCCATGCTATCTAAGATGTTACTGAGATGATTAATCAGCATGCCGAGCCGAACCCTCCACTAAACCATAGTACAAGCGCCAATTCCGATTACAGCAATCTCCATTATGCTAAGGCCGAGCAAGATTGTCAGGAGCCGACCATCTGAAGCCAACCTAATGTGAGCCGTCCCTGAACCAACCATAATCCAGCCCTTTCTGACGCTGAACATGCCTGAATAGAGGCCCACCCCTACTCAGACCATAATACTGTTAGAATCACAATAAAACACATGCTCACTATCCTTTACTAGCATCCATACTATCCTTTCTAACAAAGGATGTTCGCGTTCCTTCTTTTGCATGATTTCATATTTTCCTTGTAAATTATTCTCTTTTGTTTTTAGCAAAAAGGACCATTCTTTTGTAATTTCTGTAACTTAGGATTTACCCTAACGGGATGATATAAATACCGTCATATTGTAAAAGTTAATGATAACACAGAGAATATACTGAACTTTTCACTCTCTTAAGCTAAGTGTCCCTCTTACTCTTGAGCTAGTCTTATCTAGCCTTTTTGAGCGTGGACTAGTGGCAAGTGACCTCTAACCATACTTATACGTCATATCAAGTGTGACCTGAGCTTGTGTGAGGCGTTGATGCATGGTATCCTTCGTTGGTGCACGGGAACCCCCTGCTCAACCTTCAACTATCATTTACTTTTCAAGCTATCTTGCGGCTTCGACCTACCCCTTTAGTTATACATAATATTAGGTTTATGTGTTCATCCATGAGTCCGTATTAGGCACTGTAGACGAGAATTTCATCAAAGTAAACCACAATGCATTTGCCAATCAATGTTCGAATCACATGATTCATTAGCCACATAAATGTACTTGATGCGTTAGTCAGACCAAACGGCATCACCAACCATTCGAATAAACCATTCCTTATCTTAAAGGTCGTCTTCCATTCATTTCCAAGTCTCATTAGTATCTGATGGTAGCCACTCTTTAGGTCAATCTTAGAAAAGATGCAAACATCATGTAACTCGTCAAGCATATCATCAAGTTGTGGGATTGAGTATCGGTATTTAATAGTGATCTTATTGATGGCTCGGCTATCAATGCACATTCGCCACATTCCATCCTTTTTCAGTATGAGCACTGCTGGTATGGCATAAGGGCTTATGCTCTCATAGACATATGCGCAATCCACCAACTCATCCACCTGTTTCTTCAGTTCAGTTGCCTGCTCAGGATTGAGCCTGTAAACGGGTCAGTTCGATAAGGCAGCTCCTGGTTATAAGTCAATGCAATGTTCAATACCTCTTAATGGAGGTAAACCTTTTAGCATCTCGATAAGGAATAGGTCGACAAAGTCCTAAAGTAGCTGCTACACTTCGGCAGGTATGTTCTCGGCTTCTCTAACCTCCAAGAGTCTCTTAGCTAAGAGGAGCACAAAGTCATCAACCCTAACTTCTCAAGCAAATTGAGCTTGGGAAATCACCAAGGACTTCTGCTGTAGTGATTTAGTAACCTTCTCTTAAGCTTCTTGCACTTCCTTAAGACTCATGGGTGTTAATATAATTTTCTTCCAGTTTTTCTAAAACATATAGGTGTTCCTATACCCACGGTGTAACACTCTCAAATCAAATAGTTACGGTCAGCTAAGTAATATGTGAGAAGCACACATGGGAAGGACATCACATAATACCTCATCCTTGTACCTATCACCAATGGTAATCAGCACTCTGACTTGCTTGGTAATGTATAGTCCTTTCTCATTTAGTTAGCGAATCTTATACGGCTTGGGATATGGAAGGGTGTACAATTTCATGGCCTTAACTACCCCTTTAGCTATGTATTGGTACAGCTCCCTCCATTAATAATCAAAGCGCATAACTTACCATTCACTCAGCAATTCGTATGAAAGAGATTCTCCCTTTGCTCATTCTCATTAGCCACAAAAGTACTGAGAGACCGTTTGACAACAAAACAATACTCGGCACCACCCTCGGGAGGTGTCTCAGCATCGGGGTCTTCCTAAAACTGCTCTGGCATTTGTTCAACTCCTACATCTTCTTCTCCTTCGCTGGCACTTTTTACTTCAAATTGGGGCTTGTCTCCCTTTATGGTCATAACTTGGTGATTCGAACATTTACTGGCTACATGTCTATAACCAAAACATTTAAAACATTTGATTTCTTGAGTCTTTCTTCCTAAGCTCTGACCTTAGTCTCTTCGGACATTAAGTTCCTCGGCCTTGCTCTTGCTTTAGCCTTCTTCTAATTAGCTTGGCATAAGCCCTCGACATTCTACCTCAGAACTGTTTAATACCCGGTCATTCTTTGATCAGCTTAACACGCCACCCCTATTCAGCAGTATAGGTCGATTACTCAACATATGGCTTCCCTGGTTCTGCCTTTGCCTTTCGACTCTCTATGCCACTTGGATGGCTTCATACAGAGTCATAAGACTCTATAGTTCTACTATGTTTCCAACCTCAATCCTTAACCTAGAGATGAACCATGCTATAGTTCATGTCTCAGGTTCGTTGACATCACATTAGATCATGAGCAATTGAAACTCTTAGACATAGTTGTCTACTGATCTGTTACCTTGCTTCAAGTCTTAGAGTTGTCTAAAAGTGTCTTGTTCATAGTGTTTAGGAAAAAACCTACTTCTCAGCACTCTCTTCATTTCGTTCCATGTCTATACTTCTCCTTGAGCCCTCAGGCAAACATTCTACAATTCCTTCCACCACATTGCCACATATCCAAAAAATTCCAATGTAACCACTTGAATGTGAACAGTGTCTTCAAAATCATAAAAATCGAATGTCTTTTCAATCTTCTCCTCTCAATCAAGGTAATCATCAGCACTACTAGACCCGTTGAAGCTTAAAATCTGTACCTTGAGGTGTTTGGCACCTTTAAGCGCTCTAAACTTACATTCATCATTCCTGACATATCGGTATTCCTCCTCTTCATATTCTTCCACTTTATCCAACTCCAATCTTCTTCTCATAGCTCTATCGATACGCCACAATGGTGCTTAGTTCACTAGAAAGGCTTCTGATACTCATTCATTCATCTACCTTCTCGGCCTATCTCTCATCTCTCGACCCTGCTCAACAACTCTCTCATATGGTCCAGTCTCTAAGACTTTATTTACTGAGATAGCTAAGTTAGCCACAATAGTAGTAAGATCCTGTATCTGCTATTCAGTAGTACATGGTGTTTATTGGGTAACTCGACTATGACCATGAGCATCACTCTCGACATCGTTAATCTCTCCCTGAATGCTAGGATTTGATATTCTCAAAACAAAGCTTCAAAAAATACTCTTCATACAGGAAACCTTTACTTCACACACATACAAGTACCACACGAACTTAAACTATGACCTGCTCTGTTCTTCCAAATGAAAACAGAGTAACTTAACTAGCAAACAAATAAGGACTATCGCTATACAGCTTTGGGTCACAACCTTAAGCTTTGATACCAAGATTATATGATGTGCCTAGGAGCTCAATTATCATTAGGACTTACGGTAGCAGGATTGGACTAAATGGGTCCTTCAAAATATCGAAGAAAGTAGAGTGAATGGGGCTACAAACTAACTAGAATAGCTAACATAAAGCTACTCGAAGAATATAACACACCAATAAACACAACATGACTTGACACTTCACTTGATGTGACGCACAAGTTAATGTTAAGGTCTACCTGCCACTAATCCTAAGCTACTCGGCAAGATTAGATAAGAGTGTATAGGAAAACAGACTTGGAGAGGATTACCTCACAAGAACAAAATATTCAATGTATATGTCTAAGATAAGATGATCCCAACTTACAAGGAGAAGGGACTATTTATAATAAGTCCTTAGGACAACATTACATAAAAAAAATTACAAGAATGTATATGCAAAAAGGAAAATCCTAGTACATACGAAAAGGGTAAAAGAGACAAAAGATAAAAAGGGAAAATCATACAATGTCAGGTGATGTGGACAGGTGGCAATGCGACATTGGTTTCTTGCCAGAATTCTCTGAGCATAACAGGTGAAAGGAGTTAAGACATATGGAGACAAAGGTCAAGACATGAAGCAGATGCCATAAGAGTTAGGTAGGAAGCCGAAAGATAAATACTCATCCAAGGAGGTAGATCTCTTTACTCGGCAGTAAACTCTCAACAGGTGAACGTCCAATCACTTAGTACAGAGCTCTCGGCCAAAGGATAGTTGACATTAATACTCGAACAAAGCATAATATAACCACCTAGAGCTCTCAGGGAATTTAGCCATCCTTCTTCAACATACTGTTTTTCGTCGTCGATGGGTTAACGAGAAAGAATCCTTCGAGTAAAGGACTAGAGGCCTTTAAGGCATGCGCGAGTGATTAGGCCGGTAGTTGATAACCCATCATCTATACTATTACTTAATAGGTGTACTTACTTATACGGTACAGCATATGCCCATCAAATTTTTGGGGCCATTGCTCAGAATTATTAATCAGGAAAGCTTGTTCCTTTATTACTCAATTATTTTTCTTTTATATTTCTTTCTTTTAAGTTAATCTAAATCTAATTTGATTTTTCTTGTTTGCATTTTAGGAGACTAGAGTGATGGCCAATAACAATGAAGTGCCAAAGACTATGTTTGATTATATTAACCAACAACTAATGGAGCTAGCTCCAACATCACAAGACTAGCTATTACTATGAAAGAATTCATGATCTCACTAATAATTGTTCAAATGGTCCAGTAGCAATTACGATTTGAAGGTTCTCTAAAAGAGGATCCACATGTGTATATAGCTAATTTTCTAGAGATACATACCACCTTTAGAATTAAGGAAGCTACAGACGATGTTATGAGGTTGAGATTATTTCCTTTCTCTTTGCAAGGAAAAGTAAGGCAATAGTTAACCTCTTTTCAATGAGACCCTATCACATCAAAGGAAGAATTGGTAGATAAGTTTTTAGAAAAATATTTTCCTCTAGCTAAGATAGCTAAGCTTCATAGCAATATGTCTCATTTGCTTAATCTGACAATGAGACTATATATGATGCTTAGGAGTGTTTTAAGGAATTGCTCAAAAAGTGTCCTAATCATACTATTCTACTATGGATGCCGGTCCAAACTTTATATAATAAGTTAAATTTTGCTACTAAACAATTTGTTGATGCATCTAGAGGTGGAACATTAAACTCGAAACACCTAATGAAGCTTACGCTTCGTTTGAGAGTTTAGCTATGAACAACTATCACTAGGAAGGTGCTAAACCCAATAAGAAGAAGCCTCGCATGGTAGATGTAAAACTTGCCACAACTCTAGCAACCATGGTGGACGCCTTGCATAAAAGGTTAAACTCTTATCCTATGTTAACACAATCTTCTGTAATGTCTTATTTAGTTAATTTAGGAGGATATATGGGACAATATTATCAAAAACCAATTAACAATTTTATGAATAATGGGGCTTTCAACATATGCCTTATCATAACCATGAATAACAGGGTTAGGAATGTTTTGCTTATCTAGGTGATTCTTTTCATGCAACTTAAGAAAGGAATATTAATATTCCTTGTAGATTTCAACCTCCTCCTCAAAGAGAGGGGAATTTAAAACTAGAAGATTTGTCGATTAGGTATATACAAAGCAGCGATGCTAGATTGACTAGCATTGAAAAATAGATAGAGCAACTCGCTAAGATCTTTCACCACAAGTTTAAGCATAAGCTGTAACCTTGAGAAGTAGTAAGGAATTACAAGTTGCTAAGCAGCTTAAAAATAACCAAGTCAACCTAGAACTAATGATAAAGGAGCCAATAAATAAAGTCGTAGAAACTTTAAAACCACCCAAGAAAGAATTAGAACCCCAGAAGGTCAGAGAATACAAATTGCCCATTCCATATCCTTAGAGGGTAAGAAAGAATGCTAAGATGAGTAATACAAAAAGTTTTTGGATTTATTTAAATAGTTGCACATTAATTTACCACTTGTGGAGGTGATATGAGGCAAGTGTACCTATCAGTTTATAATATAGCGAATTAAGTCCAAGTGTTGATTCTTCAGGGACTTTGACTACTAGTACCTACTAGGTCTCTATTATCTAACCAGAAATTTAAATTTCAAGAAACATAAAGATGTAAATGTAAATTTCTACTAAAACTAAATTAAAGAGTAATTAAGATGAAATTCAAGAATTAACAAGAAAGCAATTTAATTAATTCAGATTTGGTATTATACTTAAATTTTATTTTCCCTAGATCTAACATGTGATTTTCCTAAAGATCATCTCATTTATTCTTTAATTTTTCTTGACCGGGAGAATTCTCCACTAAAGTTAATTACTTTCTCAAGTCAATTAACCCTAACCCTAGAATTACCTATTAGAATCACTTCTCAATAGCATGATTTAAGATCACATTATTGAATAATGAACTCTCTACACTTTAATTTGAAATCCGGAAGAATCTTGCAAATTATCTCTAATCTTGCAATAATTCTCATCAACTATGCCTAGATTTAATCTTATAAGAAATTCCTCGATTCTCTTATAAGATATTAAACTCTAAATTACTATCCATGGAAATAATAATCCAAATCATGAAGCAACATAGTTAAATCAAGAAATTAATAAAGAACTAAATTAATCAATACTAATCATAGTATCACACAAATAGATCTAAGTTTCACAAAACTTAGATACCAAGATTCTACTCACTACACATCCTAAAATAGAAATCTAAAATCAAAGTGTAGAAAGTAATGAAAAGAATCATTATGAAATGTATAAAAAATTAAATCGTTAAGTCTTTGCTTCTCTTCTCAAAGTTATGTCAAAAAGTTCTCTTCTAATAAACCCTAACAAGGCTTTATATATGAAGAATTACAAAAAATTAGGTCGGCTAGAAAAGACTCAATCGAGGACACAACCGTGTCTTTCGGTCGTGTAACATTCTATGCTTCAAGTTTGTCTCTTTTTTTTTTTTTATTAAACCTGGAAACAATATGACTAACGATATGATCGTGTCTTTTGGTCGTGTTGTAAGTTGTAATGGTTGAAAAATAGCTCCAAATTCGCTTGGAAATGACACAATCGTGTCATTCGGCTATGTCAATCTTCAAACCTTCATAACTTGCTCATTTTAGCTCCGATTTGAGTGAAATTTGTTTCTATCTTCTCATTTTCTCACATAGATCGTTTCAAAATCTAGAAAACAAAATCTTACTCAATTAAGTATTATTATCTAAAAATAAACTCAAATATCAAGAAAATCATCAAAAATCACTAAATAAAATATGTGCAATTAAGAACTCATCAGGAGGCATTGTCACAAAAGCCTAAAGAAGCTAAGTTCTTAAAGGAGCTACTCTCCAACAAGAAGAAATTAGAGGAATTGTCTACAGTCATGCTTAGTGAAGAGTGTTTAGGTATTCTTTAGAATGAGCTTCCAACAAAGCTAAAGGATCTAAAAAGTTTCACTATTCCTTATCTCATTGGAAATTTATCTATTAAAAATGCATTAGCGAATCTAAGAGTTAGCATAAATTTAATATCTTATAAATTGTTTCAATAGCTAGGCTTAAGTAAACCTAAACCAACTTGAATGAGTCTATAACTAGCTAATAGAACAATAACATACCCTAAGGATATAATTGAGGATGTTCTTGTTAAAGTAGATAAATCCATATTTCTTATTAATTTTGTTATTTTAGACATTGATGAGGATATTGAGGTAACATTCATCTTAGGTAAACCTTTTTTAACTACAGCTAAAGCCATTATAGATGTTAGCAATGGTAAGCTTATGCTAAGGATAGGAGAAGAAGAGATGGTAATTAAAATAAAAGAAGCAATGAAAAAGTGTGTTGAATAGGATGATACATGTTTTAATCTAGACATTATTGACTCTTCAATGTCCAGTATTTTGCAGGAATTACTAATTAAAGATCCTTTAGATTCATGTCTAACACATGTAATCTAAGAGGAGTCATCTAATGATCCAGACATAACTAATGTAGAAGCTTAATGAGAAGCCAATCCTCTACCTATAGAGAGAAGGCTCGAGAAGTTTGAGCAGATAAAAGGAGCAAAATTGAAGCCATCTATTGAGGAGACACCAGAGCTAGAATTAAAGCAACTACTAGATTGCCTGGAGTATGTTTTTTTTCTGGCAAAACTTATGGTCCCTTGTGATAGTGTACTTAGAGTTAACTAGCCAACAAAAAGAGAAACTTCTAAGTGTTTTAAGGGATCACAAGAGAGCAATCACCTAGAAGATTTCTGACATTATGGGAATTAATCCCTCTTTCTACACTCACAAAATTCTCCTAGAAGAAGGTCACAAATCCATAATGTAACCATAGAGAAGCCTAAACCCGAATATAAAAGATGTACTCAAGACAAAAGGAATCAAGCTTTTAGACATAGGTATGATTTACCTTATTTCTAACAACTCTTAGGTTGGTCCTGTCCAGGCTATACTTAAAAAGGGTGGCATGATAGTAGTACCAATTGAGCAGAATGAGTTGATTCTAATGAGAGCAGTTCTAAGTTGGTGAGTCTATATTGATTACAAGAAGTTTAATGATACTATAAGAAAGGAAGGACTACTTCCTTTTGTCGTTTGTTGACCAAATGTTGGAGCAATTATCAAGTCACATGTTTTGTTTCTTTTTAGACGATTTATCTAATTATTTTTGAATTCTTATTGCCTTAGAGTACTAAGAGAAAACCACCTTTACATGTCCTTATGGTACTTTTGCATATAAGTGAATGCCTTTTGGCCTTTATAATGCACCCACGACTTTTTAGTGGTGAGTGATGGCAACTTTTGATGAATTTATAGAGGATATAATAGAAGTTTTTATGGATAATTTCTCTATTTTCAAGAATTCATTTAATCATTGTCTTAAGAATTTATAAAAAGTTTTTCCTAGATGTGACAAACCTAATTTAGTCTTAAATTAGGAAAAAGTGTTATTTTATGGTACAAGAGAGCATAGTGCGAGGACACAAAGTGTCTCGAAAAAGTCAAGAGCTAGATAATGCCAAAATTGACACCACTACAAAATTGTCCCCTTCCACATCTATTAAAGTCATATGTAGTTTCCTAGGTCATGCCAGGTTTTATAGGAGGTTTATTAAAGATTTTTCAAAAATAGCCGAACCATTAACCTAGTTACTAGAAAAATATTCTCCATGTATTTTTTTTTCAAAATTGTTTATATGCATTTAATACTTTGAAAGATAAATTAACTCATACCCCAATTATGGTAGCCCCTAATTGGAGCTCACCATTTAAACTAATGTGTGATGTTAGGGATTATACTGTAGGGGAAATATTAGATTAAAGGCGAGAGAAACACTTTCAACCAATCTATTATATAAGCAATACCCTCAATAAAGCTCAGGAGAATTACACCATCACAAAAATAGAGCTATTGGTAGTAGTCTTTACTTTTGATAAGTTCAAGTCATATTTAACTCTTTCTAAAGTTATTGTTTACATTAACCACTCCGCTTTGTGATATTTGTTGAATAAGATGGGTGCCAAGTCGAAGTTGATCAGGTGGATTCTATTACTACAAAAATTTGACCTGGAAATCAAAGATAAGAAAGGAGTAAAGGATTTGGCAACCAACCATCTTTTGCCCCCTAAAAAATTCATCATTGGAAAAGTTGAACGGATAGGACATAAATGATGAGTTCCCATACGAGATGTTGTACCAAGTAAATCTTTAGGAAACTCCTTGGTTTGCTGATATAGTCTAAGACCTGTACTAACGTGACTAGGTTTGGTAACTGATTAAGGGCATTCGAAAAGGTAATTCGACTAGGCTAAAAATTTACAAAGGGTTTGAAAATATTAATTGAAAAGTTCTTGTATGCTCGAAATTTAAAACTATAATAAAATATTAAAAATATAGCTAAAATAATATTAAAACTATAGCTAAAATAGTATAAATTTATTATATTATTATTATATTATCGGTAACACACTAATGAGGTTTTAGAAATTAATGAGTACTTAGAAATAAATTATAAGAGTAATATAATTAATATTGTACATAAATTAATATATAAAAGGCATTTATATGATCGAATATAACTATTATGTCAACGTATATATCCGTAATTATCGAAAATACCCGAAATTGAGTATAATTCACTAAATAAATCAATAAAAATGGGAAAAATTGTAAAAAAAAAAAAAAAAATCTTAGACAACCAAGAAAACATGACTTTTCGCATGGCTAGAGTTTAAGGTATGTGGAAATAGAAAGCCAACCTTGTTGACACCTAAAACATGCATTACACTTGTTGATGGGATAAAGAAGAATTGAAACAACCCCAAATTGAGTTATAAAAAAATTCCACCACCTTCTTGAACAGAGTTTAGACATTTGCATGGTTGGAAATATTATTAGAGTGAGAAAAATAGATGGAGAAAATGAGAAAACAAAATTGGGAAAAATAGTGCATGAAAGAGGGGATTTGTGAGATCTTAAGGAAGAGAACCAACGGAAAGTAAAATAAGGTGGTGGCTTGAAGGAGTGGTTGGAGCTCCTAGTTTTTAACTGAAATTAACTAAAAATAGCAAACAAACTCCAAAAATTTTTAAATTTGGTTTCCCTAAGTATATTTGCATAAGGAATTCAAATCTTCAACCGTATTTTAAAAATTTTGAGTGTAGATATGAGGTTCTTAAGAAAAAGAACCTACACATCAATTTTTGATCGGGTTTTTTAAAGACCAATTTAAGAAGTTTCAACTTGAAATTTTGTAGATATACTCCTAAGATGTTATATTTTGATGTTGTGTAGTAGAATTTTTAAAATTGACTTGCCAGGTTTTTGAGAAAATTCTATTTCGATGTAATTAGTGTGTTAGACAGGGTATTTTGTTAAGAAGCTTGATCTACACTTGATAAAATTAAGGTACAATATATATTTACATACATGTAATAGCTAAAAGTGGTTCATCATAAGTGTAGGAACGATGATTTTTAAATAAAATTGGGTATTTGGTGGTTTGAGTAAAATTTGTCAAATTTTAATGCAATTGTTATTTAGTTGATGATATAGTGAGAAGGGGTATAAATGGTAGAAGTACTTAGTTGGTACTTGTTGTATATGTAGGATTTTGAGATATGGAAACTCAAGATAAGTAGAGTGTATGGGAAGTATTTAGATGTACTAATAGCAACAGGGTTAGAAAATGTGTCAAAATGTAATCTAGTGTGAATATGTTGAGTACACTAGGAAAATTGGATCTGTATCAAAAAGTGGCTTATATTTGAACTCTACCCAATCTTTAGAGACAAAGTATAAGTTAAAAACTTCTTAAATAAGAATCTAATTTTCGATTGAAGGTCAAAAACTCTATAAGAAACTAGATTAGAATATAGTCTGGTATTTAATATCCTCAGTCACATTAGGAGTTCGATAGGAGGTCAATAGGTAATTGGTATATGAATTCTATACCTTTATCAAAGTTAGAACATGAATCAAAAGCCACTCGAATAATAGCCATATTGCAAGGCTAGGTCAAAACTTAAGTAAGAAACTTAGTTAAAAAGTAATTTAACGGACAATGCAAAATGTAGGAGCAATTGGAAGTTTGAAGATAGTTGATATTGAATATTGGATTATTGGGAATCTTAGAGTAGATCAGAAAGTTGCCTGATTATGCCTTTTAAAAATTTACTGAAGTCATAACTTAGGTTAGAAACTACTGGACAGCAATTTGTGTTAAGTCAAAACCTTAGTCAGAACATACCCTACTTAACTAATACCTAATACATAACTTAGAAAACTCACTTAACACAATTGAAGTACATATTTAAATGTCAAAATGAGCTCAAATGTTACATATTGGTTGGAAATTCAAGAAGTTACATTAAATTTTAGGGATAATAAAGGAAGACAAGAGTAACTTATGAGGAGAATGAGCATCAGTATCCAAGTAAGTGGGATTAGTATTTTACCATACTATGAAGTATTGTTTAAGAATACTTGAAGACCTTAGTATAAATCTTGTTTACCATTGTAAATTAGTTGTTTGTATATATGCAATGTGTGTGCTCGAATATATGGTTGTACTATTTTGAGTGTTAGACTTATATATTGATTGTTTCATGATATTACTTTCTTTGGATTGTTTGAAACTACTTGACCACCCTAAAAGCAATCTAACACAACCTCAACTTAACTACTAACTGGACCTACATTGCAACCTACTAGGAGAAATGACTACGATTCTCAAACTAAACATGGACCCTTCAATGAGCATAACTGAAATGGTCTTCTCCTCACCCTTAGTTGAACTAAGTGACAGGAGAGAAGATCGTAGTGATGTTAGGGACCATAGTTCAAAGTGAAGTCTCAAGCAAAGCGTGTTCTTCGTTTCATAAGCCCTGGTTTAGTTTAGATCCATGAACTAGATGGCGTCAAACTCTTTAACTTAAATTAGAGCAAGCACAATTTTTCTAATTTCAAGACACACTGGATAACATTGTATAATGGCACTTACTTATACATGTATAACACTTATCTAAACTTGCTTAAAAACCTTAGTTTATTTGTATTAAATATGTACTATTGTCTCTATCCCACTTATTAAGCAAATTATCACTCATTCCCCTTTAGCTATTTTATAAGTTTCCTAGTAGATTCAACAGAACTATTTCAAGTTCCAGAAGATTAGAGAACAAGATCGAGGAGTTAGATTCAAGACTACCTAACTGGATTTCTATTTGGTTTATCAATTATACTACCTTCTAGGAAAACTAATAGGGTCTCCTCAAGTGACCCCTGGTTTTGTAGCTAATGAGATTTATTTCATGTTCTGCAAGCTTATAGATTTTAGTAAAATTTTAGTAGACACTTTATTTTTTTGTAACACTGTAGTTCTTGAAATTTTTATTAAATTCAAGGTGTCATCCTTCATACAATTTATAAACTTGATTTTTCCTCAAAATTTAAGTTACAAAAATTACTTTCAATAACAATTTTGAAAAGTTACACCACAGATTGATTCCTACCAGGTACTAAATTGGACACTTCTAAGTAATGGAGTAGTAAACGCCTTGTGTAGGCTATGCCTACGTTAGTGATTAAGGTGACTCGCTTCTAATGTAATTTAGTTTACACAGTGAAACTATTACGACTCTCTAGCTTGGAGCATGATAGCTTTGGGTGGTATCAAAGCATTAATCTTAAGAACTCGCTTAAAGTGTGATTCTTAAGAATTTATTTTGAAGCATCGTAAATAAAATTAGCTAAACATTATAGGAAAACATTGAGAATTGGACATAAGGGGGTCGTAAAAGATTTATATTATAAGTTCATATTTACAACCTATATATATATACACTCTAGGAAAAGATAAGCTGTGCCAATATCACTTTTGAATTATAATAGATGATAACTTTTATCTAGTAAGCTTATGGAGTTATAAAGAGGTATTTATATAAGTTTAACTGGATTCTAATGGAACAAAAAAGAAGCATTTATGGAATATGAATTGTGATTTCTAAGGATGTTGGAGTTAACAGGTTAAATAATGTTGGAAATGAAGGAAAATTTAGATATACCAAACCGATAGATATAAATTATGTATGCATGGATATATCATATACACTTCTAGAAATGTTCCCTAAATTAATTATTTCATGGTTCTTGTTTATGAGGTTGGGTTTTGGAAATTCTAGTTTAACGTGGAAGTAAAGTATTGGAAATGTGAGATATTGAGTAATTTGATTTGCATGTGTAGTATCATGGTCGTAATTGAGTATTGAGATGCTGAACTACTCTAGTGAAGTATGGAAACATGGGAGTTGGTAATAGAATCAGGTAATTTGATGACTTAAGAAGTATCTTAGGTAAGTTAAAATGTAACTTAGAATATGACTCGAAATATGAGTCAAAAGGTTAAGCAGATGAAAACACGAATAACTAGAGATATTGAATGTAAGCTAGAAATTCATGTAAGGAGTAAGCTTGAGATAATTCCAGAGGTATGATTTACCCTAGAAGTGTTGTAGAGTTCAATCTAAAAAGAAAAGTATATTATTTTGAGGTAAATAGGTGAAATTAAATAATTGAGGAAAAGATCATAGTAGACTCTAAATGATGGTTCTTAATTATGATAATTATAAAAGTATATGGTGTATTGGTAGTTATTAATTTAAAGAGTACCAAGATAACAGTATGGTGTATTGATAGTTATTAATTTAAAGAGTACCAAGATCATAGTATAATTTCTATAGGTAACAAAATCTTATATGAGTATTACTTATATTTAAAGACATAACTGATAGCTTAACTTAGGATCCTTTAGAAATTAGATACCATATGTTATTAAGACTAATTTGAAAGGGAGGCATCAATTTACAAGTTTTCTAGATAGGTAAATTGACCCTCTACGAAATTATTTAGATGTTGTACCTTTTTCAAAATACAAATAACATATGAAAAGAGGCTCTGATAGCAAGTTAAATGGAAATTCACACTTCAATATAACTTTTCTTGAAAACCTTATTGAAACTTTATATATCTCTTTATAGGACTGAAGTGTATATATATATATATGAATAAACAGTGTTGAGTTAAAAATACCTTATCATATATAATTAAAAAATGTATGAAGATACTTATACGCATGTGTCAGTCTTTTAAACGAAAAGTATGTTAACATACTAATTTCTTATATTGATTATATATTATGCATGTATGTTAAATATATTAAGACGCTTGGACTTGTAAAAGAATATTACCACATGTAAAGTAAATTAAGTAATATTATTGGTATACAAGTACTGCAAAATATTGATAATTGCTCAACATATAAGATTAAAATGGAAATAGTTCAGAATAACACTCAAATTGGCATGGTTAGAAGCATGCTTAATTCGGTAGGAAAAGATTGTGACTTAACTATCTTAACCTGAGTTAGGAACGAGTATGTGAAGTTAGGCATTAAACTGTTACGATAGAAAACATTGGAATGTAGGCATAAAGTATAGAATTCAGTAATATTATAAGGTATAAAGTTGAATAAGAAAGTAAGGCAGAACCCAACTTAGAAAGTCAAGAGGTGAACTTAGGAAGGCTTACCAAGAATAATAATGTTGTAGGTGTTAAGAAGGAGGCATATGAGGTTATAAATATTCCAACAACTTTCAGAAGTATATTACCAAATGTAGATTCAAGAACTAAAAGTGAAGATGAAAATTAAAACAAAAAAAAAAAAGCAGTTGAATTTGATTTAACTAAGGAAATAACAATTTATGTTACTTATGGTAACTGTATAATGAGTGTTATGAAGAAAGTGATTTTATGTTAGGAACCCTAACAGTATATAATTGATTGTTCAATATGATAAGCTTGGTAGTTTAGATATGTTTAAAATATTAGGAATTATTCTAACTCTTGAAGATATTTTAGATTTCTTGAGATATTTTAATGACCTATAATATATTCCAACTCCAAACACAGAACAACTATTCAAATAGGATTTTTAGTTAGTAGAATAAAGTAATATTTAAATCTAGCATATTTAGGAATTAAGAATGACATCAACTATGAAAAGGATCAAATATGTATTCCTTTGTAGTACAATTATTTAGTAATATGCGACCAAATGTGCAGTTATCCAAATGTTAAATTGTTTCCTTTTAACTTATGTAGTAAGTGTAACCAATACAAACCTACGATAATAAATAGAAGAGTATTTGTATAGGTATAAGAGGAGATACATTATTCAACTTAGATATATAGGGGTATAATGTTAATTTATTATAAGTCAACGGCATAATGCTCATAAGACGGCAAATTATTATTCTTATGAAGTGTTGTATAAGTGGGATAATATCACTTAGCGTAATGAGTAGTGCTAGTTTGGGAAAAATGTATAACTATACATAGAAAACAACCTAGAACAAAATTTTAGATAACCACCTTCTACTTTGAAGGATTAAACTAGGAGAACATCCTACCTTGACTTACCTAATACCTCAATTAAACCATCAATTCAATAAATTATATCATGATATACACTAAAAGTGGATCCTCAAATATCAAGATATAGCTACCTTAACTGAGAAAGATACTAATAGTAACAATTTCTAAAAAAATGAGTCTAAAAAGAATTGTCAATTTAGTTAATTGTGAATTTAGAGTGATCATATTATGTTATGATTAAGATGTTAGAAAGTAAAGATCCTTCAATGAAATATGAACACTAGCTCAATGACGTAAACACATTGTTAGATTAACTAAATTTCTATAATTGTTCACAAGGGGTAGTAAGGAATAAATGTAAGTAGTAATTATATTAAATTATAGCAATAAAAGATTTACCAAGTAACCATTTGATTAACTTTACCCTTTGTAGTGAGAATCTAATAAGAAAAGTAAAGAAACTCCAAATCCATAGTCTCTAATAAACTATATTATGAGAAAGAAAAAATAATAATTGTGATGCGAGGTATAGTTAAAACATTACTAGGTAATATTTCTTGTATGTACATTAGCACATCTAAGTAAACATAAAGGGATTATCAAATTAATGGTCCTGAAGCCTTTTTGATTGAGTCTTTCATTTTCATTTTGTTCGAGTCACCTTATGTTCAAACAAATCCAAGTTACATGAATTGGAGATGTTTCATGAATCCACTTGATCAAAGGTCGTACTAGTTTTTGTTAAGTTGCATCATGTCCAGCTCATTCAAATCATGCACTATCTCATTTGAATTCAAGATAAAGAATAATTAAGATTTGCCAAACCTACTTCTATTGGCATTTGTGTTAATGACACGAAGTATAAAGTGAATGCTTAGAACAACGGCACAACAATCATAGAATGAAAAATGTAATTAGGACAAGAATGAAACAAATTTGTATCAAATATGAAAGAAACAATCAAGACATGAATGATCATTGATAGAACCTAGAATTTTGATAGAAGGTAAAACATTGACTACATTGAATTTGTATGGTAGAATAGAGAATGAGAGATAAGATAGATAATGAATTAATGGGTTTTCTTAAGATGTTAATATAATAGTTGGAGTAGGAAACCTTATAACCCATAACTTAAGGACATTAGGAATAGTGTAAGAAAATTTCTTAATCTAATTATTCGCATTTTATTAAACATCATGAATAGAATAAAGGAATTTAAATGCATTTAATGTAACATGAGAAGACATAATAAATGTAACAAATGACTTGGATATTCCTCATAAGAGTTTAATAAATGTGAAACTCGTAATATAAGGATATAGTTAAGTAAAGATAACTATTCATCAAATACTATGCCACCATACAAAGTTAAACGATAGAAAAATAGGAATAATGATGAATCCTAAAATAATAGATGGATACTTATCTTAGAAAACTACACTTTAGCAATATAAGTATGACTTGTGAAGGAGAAACAATCAGATTGACGATAAACCATAATACCAAGATAATAAACTTGAGACCAATCTTGAATACTAAGATTTAATATGACCTAAACAAGTAACTAAATTTGGGTAATACTTAGGGCAAATGAAAACTTTGGTATGCAATAAATCCTATACCAAAGATTATTTCAAAACAAAATTAGGAAATTTCTCCTCATTGGAAACTTAAGATTTCCTAAACTAAGAAATTAACTCAAAAACTCATTCAACAACTAACTGTTCCTAAGACCTATTCGACAGACACTTTAACCTTACATATTGAGTGTAGAAAACTTTATTAAACCAATGAATTTGGTCTAATTGATTCGATTACCTTCAGATTTGTAAAATTAAAGGAAATACCATAGAAATAAATAACCTATTAATACTATCAATCGAAAAGTAAGGAGTAGAGGAAAGAAAATGTAAATAGGGATATGGAAATAATGATAAGTTATAGTAATGATCTCGGTGTAATGTTAACAACAAATAAGAGAATTGGTGAAATAGAGAAAATGTGGGTCTATAAAAGAGAAACAAAGGAATAATTACTACAAGTTTGACTTAGGAACTTAAGCAGAAGTTAGCTCAAAAAGTAAGAATATGGGTAAATTTTAACATCAAGGATAAGGACAAAGATGAGATATCTTTAACTGATTTAGATACCAAGATAGTAACTTAATATGTTACAGTTTCGAGGACAAAACATTTCTAAGCAGTGTGAAAATGCGAGACCCATACTGGCGCGACTAGGTTTGGTAATCGATTCAAGGCATTCAGGATGGTAATCCAATTAGACTACAAACTTACAAGGAGCTAGGAAATATTAACTGACGAGTTTACATAGGCTCAAAATTTAAAAATATAATAAACTATTAAAAATATAGCTAAAATAGTATAAATTTACTATATTATTATTATATCATCAATACTACACTAATTAGGTTTGGAAATTAATGAACACTTAGAGATAATTTATAGGAGTAATATAATTTATATTGTATATAAAATAAAATAAAATATAAAAGACATGTATATACATCGGGTATAACTATTATGTTAACATATATATTTGTAATTATCAAAAATACCCAAAATTGAGTATAATTCACTAAATAAATCAATAAAAATGGGAAAATTTATTTAAAAAAAAAACTTAGACAACTAAGGAAATATGACTTTTGGCGTTGCAAGGCTTAAGGGCATATGGAAAATAGGAAATCAAGCTTGTTGATACCTAAAACATACATTACACTTGTTAATGGGATAAAGAAAAATCTAAACAACCCCAAATTGAGTATACCACCAACTTCTTAAATAGAGTTTGGACATTTGGAAGGTTGGAATATTTTTAGAATGAGAAAAATAGAGAGAGAAAACAAGGAAACAAAATTAGGAAAAATAATGCACGAAAGAGGGGATTGGCGGGATCCTAAGGAAGATGACCAATTGGAAATGAAACAAGGTGATGGCTTGAAGAAGTTGCTAATGGTAGTTGCTACCAACAATCTTGCTCCTCTCCATGGCAGTCAAAGCTCTTAGTTTCCGGTAAATGCTTAATATCATCGTTTTTAACTAAAATTAACAAACAAACTCTAAAGTTTTGAAATTTGGTTTTCCTAAGTATTTTTACATGAGAAATTCAAATCTTCAATCAAATTTTCAAAATTTTAAGTATAGATATGAGGTCCTTAAAAAAAATGTCACGTGCATCAATTTTTGATTGGGTTTTTAAAAGACCAATTCATGCAGTTTCGAATTGAAATTTTGTAAATATACTCCTACGATGTATTGTGTAGTTGGATTTTTAAAATTGATTTGCTGGATTTTTGAGAAATTTTTATTTTCGTATAATCAGTACGTCGAATAGGGTATTTTGTTAAGGAGTTTGATCTACACTTGATAAAATTAAGGTACCTTCTTTATTCACCTACATGTAGTAGCTGGAAGTGGTTCATCATAAGTGTTGGAATAATGATTCTTAAATAAAATTGGTTACTTTGTAGTTATGGTAAAATTTGTCAAGTTTTAATGCAATTGTGATTTAGTTTGATATAGTGAAAAGGGGTATAAATGGTAGAAGTACATAGTTGGTACTTGTTGTATATGTAGGATTTGGAGATTTGGAAACTCAAGTTAAGTTAAGTATATGCAAAGCAATTAGATGTACTAGTAACAAAAGGGTCGAAAACTATGTCAAAAAAATAAGTCAAAATATAATCTAGTGCGAATATGTTGAGTACACTAGGGAAATTGGATTTGTACCAAAAAGTAACTTATATTTGGATTCTACCCTATCTTTAGAGACAAACTATAAGTCAAGAACTTTTTGAATAAGAATCTAATTTTTTATTGAAGGTCAGAAACTCCATCAAAAACTGGGTTAGAATATAGTCTGATATTTAATATCCTTGATCATACTAGGAGTCCAATAGGAGGTCAGTAGGTAATTGGTATATAAATTCTATACCTTTATCAAAGTCAAAACATGAGTCAAAAGCCACTCAGACAATAACCATATCACAAGGCTAGGTCAAAACCTAAGTCAAAAACTCAATTAGATAGTAGTTTGATGGAAGATGCAAAATTTAGGAGCAATTAGAAGTTTGAAAATGATTGATACTGAATATTAGATCATTAACAGTTTGAGAGTAAATTAGAAAGTAGCCTGATTATGCCTTTTAAGAATTTACTAAAGTCATAACTTAGGTTAGAAACTACCGGGCAACAACTTGTGTCAGGTTAGAACCTTGGTCAAAATGTACCCTATTTAACTAATACCTAATACACACCTTAGAAAACTCACCTAATACAATTGAGGTACATATTTGAATGTCAAAATGAACTCATATGTTACATATTATTTGGAAATTAAAGAAGTTACATTAAATTCTATGGATAATAAAGGAAGACGAGAGCGACACATGAAAAGAATAAGCATCAATATCCAAGTAAGTGGGATCAGTGTTTTATCACATTTTGAAGTATTTTTTAAGAATACTCAAAGACCTTAGTATATGTTTCATTTGTGGTTATAAGTTAGTTGTCCATGCGTATGCAACGTGTGCACTTGAATATAGTTGTGGTATTTTGAGTGCTGGACTTATGTATTGATTGTTTCATGATATTTCTTACTTTAGACTATTTTAAATTACTTAACCACCCTAAAAGCAATCTAACATAAACTCAACTTAACTACTACGCAACTTACTAAGGGAAACGACTAAGATTCTTAGGCTAAACATGGACCCTCCAATGAGGATAGTTGAAATGGTCTTCTTTCTTCCCTTAATCGAACTAAGTGATAGGAGAGAAGGTCGCAGCAAGGTTGGGGACCATGGTTTAAAGTGAAATCTCGGGCGGATTGGTTCTGATCAGCAAAGTGTATGGCGTTAAACTCCTCAAACTAGATTAGAACAAATGCAATTTCTCCAATCTCATGAGTAGATGCAATTTCTCTAATCTTAGGACAAATTGAATAATGTCGCGCCATGGCACTTACTTATACGTGTATAACATATAACTAAACTTGCTTGAAAACCCTGCTTTATTTGTGTTAGATATATACTATTGTCTCTATCCCACTTATTAAGCAAGTTATCGCCCATTCCCCTATAACTATTTTGCAGGTTTCTTAATAGATTCACCAATACTACTTTAAGTTCAAGAAGATTTGAGAACGGGCTCAGGGAGTGAGATTCATGACTACATGACTACACCTATCTAGTTTATCAATTGTATTGACCTCTAGGAAAACTAATAGAGTCTCCTTAGGTGACCCCCTAGTTTTTAGCTAATGAGATTTATTATATGCTCTGTAAGCCTATGGAATTTAATAAAAATTTAATAGGCATTTTATCTTTTCATAACAATATAGTTCTTAAAATTTTTATTAAATTTAAGGTTTTATCCATTGTACAATTTATAAAACTTGATTTTTCCTCAGAATTTAAGCAATAAAAAATTACCTTCAATAGCTATTTAGAAAAGTTATATCACAAGTTAATTCCTATCAAGTATTAAATGAGACGCTTCTAAGTAGTGGAGTGAGGAACACCTTATATAGGCTATACCTACATTAATGACTATGGCGGAGCTGTTATGATTTCCTAGTTTAAGGAATGACATATAACAAATTATCTAGAAGTTAGGATTATTCCTTTAAGACTAGATTATAGACAGAAGAAGAAGTTTTTCCATAATGTTAAGAGCTATTTTTAGGAAGACTTGTATTTGTTCAAAATTTGTATAGATCAAATAATTCATAAGTATGTATCTTATCTGGAAGGTTGGCAACTTTTAGAGCATTATCATGCAAGCCCAACTAAAGGACATCAGTGCAAATAAAATGGATCATAAGGTCTTCATGTGTGGTTTTTATTAGCCAACATTGTTTATAGATGCCCAGAAGTCTATTAAATTATGTGATAGATGTCAAAGGGTAGGAAACAAATCTAAAAGAGATAAAATGCTACAAAACCCGATTGATCTGTGAGGTTTTTAACATTTAGGGTATTAATTTTGTGGGACCATTTTCAAATTCTAATGGAAAAAAATATATCTTTGTAGCTATAAATTATGTATCTAAATGGACAAAAGCTTAAGCTCTACTAACTAATGATGCTAAGGTACTAAAACGGTTCCTAAAAGGTTTGTTTTCTAGATTTGGTGCTCTTAGAGCACTCATTAGCTATAGAGGAATCCATTTCTGTAATTTCCAATGAGAAAAGGTGTTGAAACAATATGGAGTTATGCATCAAATGCAACTCCATGTCATCCTCAAACTAATGGACAAGTTAAAGTTGCAAGTAGAGACCTTAAGCGAATTTCAAAAAAGACAGTCGAGCACAATTGAAGAAATTGGTTTGAGAACCTCGACGATGCTCTTTAGGCTTATAGGACAACTCATAAGACACCAATTAGAACAACTCCGTATCAACTTATGTATGGAAAAGCATGTCATTTACCTATAGAGATCGGGCATAGATGATACTAATCAAAGTATGCAGTAGACACAAGCTACAATTGGTTTTTCAAAGTTCAATGGGAATGAAGAATTAGTAAGTTGAAAGGAGTTTTGAATGTCAATATAGATGGATATCACGCACCAAAACACAAGCACAATTGGGTTTGAGCTTGAAATAGGTTCGATACGACTCATGATCACTAAATTAACACTTAGGTTTTAAATGAGGGGTTAGATACGACTCATTAACTCGCTCAAACCCCTCAAGAAGAAGACTAATAAGAATACAAGAAAAATTAAAAAGTAAAACAACACTCAATAATTTGAGACACAAGCTTGAATAGCTCACGAAAATATCAAGTATACTCTTACTTAAAAAATGTTCAACTATCTTAGCTACTAATTACAATAGGTGCTATTTATAATAAATCCTAAACCCTAGTAGCAAAACTATAAATAATATATAAGACCTTGAACCCTAAAGTAAGCCTACAACTAAAGTTAAGGATAATATTTACAAGTATACAAAACTATGATAAACGATGTGTTTAACAGGAAAGTTAGCATCCAGGGTATCCAAGCTATTCTAGGGTTGGTCGAGTCCAAGTAAGATCGGGTTGGCAGCTGGCTGTGCAAGTTGGAATTGAATTCCTTTGAGTCTTATTCTGCTTGGCTGAGCTCTTAATGAGATTGGCCTACAGTTGTTGAACTCATAGATTGCTCAGCACTAGATTCCTTATGCCGTACCGAGCTGGTCTTTAGACTTAGGACCCCAGTTGTTTGGTCCCTAATCTTCTTGACAACTGATAAAGCTGTTACTGAACTGTCTTTCTTTCCTTTCTCGGCCTTAGGTGGGGTAGGTCAACCTTAGCCAAGAGCAGGTCTGTAAGGGTTTTAGGAAGGTCAGAGGCCAATTCCTATCAATAGAGCTTACTGGGCTGTAAAGCGCGCTAACCTTGATCTTGAGCATGCATGTGAATACAAGAAACTTTAGCTGAATGAGCTTGAAGAATAGTGAGATATAACCTATAAGAACTCAAGAATATTTAAAGGCCAAGCAAATATACTGTGCCAAGAACAGATAAGGGCAACAATATCAAAGGTAGGTTTAAACTTATAGAAATCTTGAAATGAAGGATGGCAAACGTATGAAATGAAAGAAAACAAGCAAAAACCATGAACAACCTAAAGATATGACATACCAAAGGATTTCTATGGACTCACAAGCTAGTCGATATGATGCACGAATAACTTAAAAAGGTCACTCGCTATCTAACCTTGCTTAAAAGATATGATAAGAGTTAAAAAGAGAATACTAGCTAATAGCTTACAACAAGAACTTAATATATACTCAATGATAAGGATTGATTCTTATGGCTACATATAAGAAGGGTATTTATGCTTGAAATACTATGGCTACTTTCTATACTTGGAAAAGACAAAAGGGTACTATCCGAAATAAGTTAAATACAAGAAATAAGTAAGGGAATAAAAGAAAATGCAAAAATAGAAGCTTCGAATGGAAAATTCTATTATGTAGGGACCAGGATACATGGCTAGCAACTACTAGAGAGCTCTTGAGTAAGTAGATAAAATAGTATGATCAGATTAAATGGATACTGAGTTGAGCTAAAAGTATACTTGGATTAGGTTAACTCTGATAGGACTCTTGTAGTTCGGAGTAAAGGTAGCCAAGCTGGTAAGCAAGCTTGCTGAGTTAAAGGGTAAGCAATCTAAAATCCCTTTAGGTTGGAGTTTGGCAACTAATGACAATGAATGGGGTGGAGATCAGCTTGGTAGTTATGGATGGTTCGCAGTAAACAAGAGCACGGACTCTTCTTAGGTTGGTTAGCTAGAGAGGATACGTTTGGTAAGGCCTTCAAGTCCTCATATGCATGCTTAGGTCAAAGGTCTAGTGGATTGATTCCTACTAGCTATCATGACAATTAGATTAAGTAAGGGAAGCAATTCCAAGTGGGAGAGAAAGTCCTATTGTATCAATCCGGTTGAAGCTCTCTCTAAATCAACTTAGATCCAGATGGTTCGGGTCTTATACAGTAACGCAAGTATTCCCGTATGGAGAGATAGAAATTTCAAGATCTGAGAGATAGACTTTTAAGGTAAATGGTCACCTACTTAAACTATACTGAAGAAGGACATTCGATAAGGATGACAACCATGAGTACAATCTCTACTCAATTAAGGAAAATAAGTCACCTCGATCTCAACTTGTCAAGTAAACAATGTTAAATAGAAACGCTTCTTGGGAGGCAACCCAAGCTATTTTCACTTTTCATTCATTTGTATTTTCATTTTTGAGTATTTTTTATTTATGTTTGACCATTTAACAATTCAACACAAGTTGTTCTCACAATTTTCTTAAGTATTGCAAGTGAAAAACACTTGATAAGGAGTTGTAATCCCTAAGGAAAAGAGGAAAAGGACAGTAATCGTGAACCAGGGCATGAAGCTCAAGGAAAAAAGAAGCAAATAAAAGTTCAAGAGGGGCCACGGTCAAGGACTATGGCCACGGTCCCAACCGTGTTCCTTTCAACGTGAAATTCACTTGAAATTGAAAATTAAAAATTTGGTTATGGTGCCTTTCATTATTTCTTGAATTTCTTTTCTTTGTACTTATTGCTAAATCCAATGCCATTTTTTATTATTGTTTTTTCCTTTGTTCAGCCATAAATATTTCCAAACTTTTGTTACTTTCAGAAAATCTGAAATTATCTACTGCATCAGTTGAGTTAGATTTCAAAATAGTATTTTCCATTATAAACGTTTTTAGCTTAGTCATAAGCTCATTTATGATTTTCTCATTCTTTTCTTCCTTGTCACTAACTTTAGTCACTAAAATTTTCTTTTTGTTTTGATTTCTCACTGTCAACTTTTATGACGTTGAATTCACATTAAAAAGTTTATGATTCATTTCCAAATTCTTTTATCCAAACTTTTCAATGAGCTGTTCTTCTTAAGACATTTTGTGAAATTTATTACGTGACTCATCACGCATGAGTTGAAGTTTATTATGGGAAATTGAAGGGGAGAGAAGAGGTGACATATACCTCACCTAAGACCATAAGATAAGAAACTTATTTTGGGTTGCTTTCGTCATCATTACTCCATGCCACTATAGCTTTCTTTATCAGAAGTAGGCACAATTTTTATACGCAATTGAGCTTTTGATAATAGTAGCGTGGTATAACTTTCCTTTTTGTCTATCCTTGAATTCGGAAGAGAATTTTAAGCACTTTTCAATCTTCCTTACTTGATTTTCCTCTTTATTGCTTTTATCACCTAAGCACTCACTTGTGGTTTTGAGAGAAATTGATTAATTCTTTAATTTCCCTTCTTACTTCTTGAATCTTGATCAATTCATATGTTTGTAGGCAGTTAAGGAGTTTCCTCAATCTTTAGCGAGGATAGATCATTGGTCTCTTTAATGGTGACTTGTTTGGCCTCCTAATGGTTTGGCAAAATTCTTAAAATTTTTAATATAATCTCAACATTAGTAAAAAATTTACGAACGTATTGTAGCAAATTTCTAATTTTGATAATTTGGCATACATTTGATCAATTATTTCATTTTACTCTGTTTTGAAATTTTCAAACTATCCATAAAGTATGCTAATTTTAGTGTCTTCAATCTAATTATTCTTCATATGTCATTTTGTATTTCTTTTACACTAGCTTAAATATATATCCTATTTAAATCATTTTTACATAAACTACAATGCAAGATATTCATGACTTTCTCATTTAGTTCCAAGACTTTTTAGCTACGTGTCCTTTTCAGTATATTTGTCCTTTTTCGTTTTCAACTATATAGATGGACACTTTTTCAAATGATATTCCATAACTTTCTATTATGTGCTCATACGAACATTCTTGTTCTATATTTCCAAATGTCATAGTTATTTACCACTAAACAAAGCTAACCTATCAGTTGATTAACCCTCCATGAAACCTAAACCATTTAAAACCACCGTCTTCAACTTCATATGTGGTTAAGCAATATAAACTAGAGTTATACCTCTAATACCAATTGTAGAACCCAATTGGCTTAAAAAATTAATGACCAACTTAACACAAACGAAGAAAGAATAAATATAAAAAATAAGTTGCAGTGGAAATTAAAAGATATAAATAAAGCTTGGATTTAAATTGGAGTTTAGACTACCTCTTACTCTTCATGAATACATAATGCTTGCAACTAATGAATTTACATACACTATTAATCTTGATCTTCAATTACCTGATTTTACAAGTTTTGCCTCAGGTACAGTGCTTATGAAAATCACAGGTGCAAACAACATTATACTTTCTCCTTCAAAAACTAATGCAAATTTGTGTACAAGAGAATAGTTGATTAATACAATGATTTCGTTCTTTAAAAACCACTAGAAAAAACTTCCTAAAGGATGTAGTTATGGGTTTCTAAGAGAATGACTAACTGTATCACCCCTTTGTTCTTTGCAACTTTTGATCCATTCTAATGGCTTAAAGGTTCTAATCAAAGAATGGTCATCAAGACCATTTAAATAATGATCCTAGTAAAATGCAAGATTATTCATTGTCTATGTTTTCAAATATGTTTTAGATTTTTTTCTTTAAAAAACTTGATTCATTCTCAAACAAAACATCAAAAATAGTTTTTAAATATAAATTAACTTCTAAGTTCAAAGAAAAATTATCAATCAAACCACAAACTTAACTCACTTCTTGGTGTTTGATTGGGAATTCAAATCAATAATCTCATCATTACCTCAGGGTAGTTGAACATTCAACCTTGAGTCTATGTTCTACATTTTCTTGAAATGAAAAGAACCATGACTAATAAATAGGTTTCTTATTAATTAAGATCGGCCAGTCCTTCCTTATCCCCTTTACACTCATCAACATCAAAGAGAAATTTTGACCAACTTTCTTAAATAAGTAGATATTTCTAAACATATCATAGATAGTGCACTACTTATGTTGTCGTGGTCTTTTAAAATCACATAAGCCATGTTCATTGACACTAAATTACATAACACTTCATCTTCATCCTTGCCAATGACCAATGGATTCTTCATTTGTTTTTCACTTGGCCACTCCATTGACATTGAATCCATAAATTTCATTAAATTTTAGGTAAGGTATGGTTGGAAGTGTCATCTTTTCTAGATATTCGGTTGAAGCAATATTTGTACAACTCCCACTATCTACAATAAAAGTGCAAATCTTCTCATTTATTGACCCCATAACATGAAACACGTTTTCTACTACTTATGATCCACCTATAATTGTATAGTGAAAACTTTGCTTCTCACCATAGACATTATGGTTCCCTACTCACCTGCTATCTCAATCGTCTCATCATTTTCTTTTTATAGCTCTTGCTTCTTCGCTTCTTCCTCACACTCAACAAATACCTCAAGTGCATTCCCTTTTGTTACCATCACTCTCTTGCTCAGGCATTGAGATGCAATATGGCTACATCTTAAGCATTTAAAACACTTTACATGACAACTTCTTTTTCATGGTACCTACTCAATAAATTCAGGCTCGATTAACTATCCTACTCCATTTCCCTCTTCTAAGCTTCCTCTCAACCATTAACCTTTCTTCATGCTTAGGACTAGTGGATTTCTAATGATGTTATGGTGCTTTATGTCCCATGCACTTTTGTTACCATGTCTAATTTGATCGCATCCTCAAGGGTGATATAAGATTGTAACTCAATTATATAGAAAATCTCATCATAAAATCCATTGAAGAAATGAGCCATAGATTATTTAGGTGAGTCATTCAGCTCACATCAAACCAACAAAGTCTCAAAACCTTAAATAAATCCTAAATAATTTTTTAAGCTATTCAAAACTTTAAATAAACCCCAATGCTGAATGAGTTGAATAAGAATATTTAAGATGTTTAAGCAAAAGAGAATCTTAAATAGCTGCTAACAAAACCCAAAAGAATCCTATAATTCATGTGGAGGCAATTTTAGAAATATGACATGGTTTAACAAATTTAAAAAAAAAAACATAAAACATAGAGTTTTAGCATCAATAAAAGAGCTATCAATCGGATGGTGTTGTCCCTATCAATTGGATAGGTAAGCTTAGTGCTTTTGTAGTAAAAAAAAAATTAGGCTTAGTTCAAATAAGGACCCTATGCCGTTTGAACGGAGGTCGAGCTTTAACTTGGCTCCAACTAGCCTTGTCCTCCCATCCAATTGATGCCTATGGGCATTATGTACTCAGATTACATCACACTACCATTCTAATGACTACTTCATGCTGTTTGGATAGTAGCCCCGATTCTGTAACTTTAGACTTTATTTATTTTGTTGAAAGACTTGTTAATCAAACCACAAACTTGTCTTACTTCTCGCCTCTTTAGTTGGTGACCCAAATCAATGATACTATCATTAGACTTCTCTTTCTTCTCAATGTTTGCATCTAATTATAGCTCCTGCCCTTAGCAATCATCACTTGGTGGTTTTGACACTATGAAACAATGTGTCTAAAGTCTAAGCATTTAAAGCATTTGATCTAACTATCCTTATAAGAGCCTTACACCACTAAATATCAACCCTATTAACTATCTCAACTCTTCCCTATCGGTCTCTTGTGATCCTCTTCTCTTATAGTTTCTACAATCTAATTGGGAGTAAGAATGGGTGTTTAAGAGGTGTCCATTATCATTGTTACTCCACTTCAATTGCTAACTAAGAAACTAAATGGTTAGAGGTTTTCTACACTAATTATCCTAAACTTTAAACTAGTGATGAATCGAGCCATGCTCTATTTGTTTAATTCATTAACTTCGTATCTCATCATAAGCATCTTGAATTCTTTAACACAATCCTTTACACTTAGTCCGCCTTGCCTCAATGACTAAAGTTTAAGGAACATGTCACAACCCGAGGTGATTAGTCGTGACAAGTGTCGTATATCGTATAAAGAACTATAAATTAATTTCCCTTTCAATCGACAATCATTTATGTGATATGCAAGGTTGCTACTACAACTAACAACCTAGAGTTATGCAGGCGCAAATAATATCATTATATGTTTATGATAACAAGACTATTGAATTATAAATAACACATATATAAATATTTACAGATAATAAGTCCGTAATACACTAGATTATAAACTAGTAAGACATTATATCACATAATAAATTTCAGGATCTAATTACAACAGTATAAATATACTCTCATCACTAATCTCACACTCACATCAACCAATCAATAATTCACTAACCTAAGGCATCCAACAACTCAAATCCACGAACAAGTCCCCCTGCATAAGAAAACTACAGGGGTATAAATTAACTAGCTTAATAAGATTTTCCCTTGACCATACAACAAACAAGTTATACAATAATTAATTTCAAACAAATGAATGTATAAACAATTAGTATGCCATACAAATACATGCAAGTGATTGAGTACTGCATGCAACTCAGATTTAACACCCTTCAAAGTCAGGTTGGAGTATACACGACACTAATTAGATCTAGGTATCATACTAAAACTTATATAACAACGAAACTCTACGTTTCGTATTCAAAAACACAATGGTATATTCATTTTCAGTTTTAGTCAAAACTCAATTCTAAGTATGATTGTGAATAGGTTCTCATAGCCCTTACTCACCCCTAAATGGAGGCTTTTGGACTTAACCCTTAGTCAAGCGGTTGGTGCCTCCAACACCTAATATTCCCGCAGCCTAAGGTAAAGTTATATAGTATATGTGCACCGTACTAAAACACTATAATCAAAATTAAGTAACCTCCGTATGGCATTTCACTACTTCCGTATGATGTAATAGCTAGAATTAGTTATACAATGCATGATTATGCATGTTTCGTTTTAGTTAATTCGAGTTTGATAATATTAAGTCTCTTTATTAAGTGATCAAACAAAGTCACAAACAAACTAATTCCTATCGAATTTACTATATAGCAAACAGTATATAATCATATTTTAAAGTAATTTGGCTATTAACAAGCAGTATTATACACAAGCATAATCCAGCTCACACAACATTCAATTATTAATAACAAATAATATTCACTACCTACATATACAAGCATGTACGAAATCATTAGAAATACTCACTCAACCATCCTCAAGATTAGGGATCGTAGTAATTAGCTGATAGGTCAGTATCAATCTCATGATCACCCGATATTAAGAAAATATGAAAAGTAGCAAGCATTGGAATTAAATAGCTAAACTATTATTATATTTAGTACTATTTAACTAAATTAGATATTTATTTATATGAAATTATCAATTCGAGCTTTTTCGTAAATCACAAATAACTTTTTCAATTTAATTCGGATTCTTATAAACTTATAGTCCATTTTGATCATTTTCAAACGTACTTTTTTGTAACGGGATCCATTTTGAACATTGTAACCCACAGTTTTGACTATGATGTAAAAATATTACGAAATTCATTATTTTGACTTAAATAATTATAAAATATTATTTTAAACTTTTCTTTATATAATAATGGTTTAATAAATATTTAAATCTTATGTTTTGTAATTTTCTTATTTTTAGGTCTATTTTACTATAATTACCTATCTTTGCAAATTTTTTGGTTTAAGACTTATTTAATTTATTTTTACTACTTTATTAATTTTCTAATTAATTAATTATTTTATTATTAATTTTAATTACGATTTAATTAATTCCATTAAAGGTTGATGTGGCAACTTAAGGGAATGGTACGTGTCACTTTCGAATTTTCATACTTTTTCCACGTTTTCTTTTTTTTTTTATTTTATACCTACATAAATATATACATATAATTTCAATGACATATTATATTTATATACATGTAATAACAATTATACAACCTTAAATATACTTATGGTATATACATACATGCATATTTACTATATAATAAAAATACTAGGTATATATATATTATATGCTCATACATACATGTACATATACATAAATTTCTTATACTAATTATTTGTAGAAATTACTAAAACATATATACCTTACATATAAATACACCTTAATATCTATACACATATGTGAACATACATATACAAAAATACTAAGATTACATATAAAATCTAAAATATATGTATGTAAAAGAATATACAAAGATGATTAATTCAAAATATACATAATATACATAATAAATATCCTACTTGTGAAATATTCTTGTATGAAAATCCTTAAGTTTCTTCCTCTTGATTGTTGTTCTTGTAATTTTCCAAAAAATTAAAAGGAAAAGAAGGGAAAGCTCACGGTTCAAAAGAGAGAGAAAAAAAAAAAAAAAAAAAGAGGATTTTGTGTGTTCTTCTTTTTGCAATTTCCAAACGTGGGGTAGCTACAAGAAAGGTCCAACAATTGATTTGTAAAGATAGTAAAAAGGAAAAGAAAATCTAAGGTTCGATGATACATTAATTATGATGGGACAAATCTTATCATTTATTTTGTTTCTCTCTTCTTAATGAAACACCTGTAAGTGAAAAAAATTCACATGGGATGCTGCAAAAATTTGGAACCAACGTGGCAACGGAGAAAATAAGGAAAAGAAAAAGGAAAAAAGAAAAGAAAGCAAGAAGAAGGAAAAAGGAAAATAAAAATAAAAATATTAAATTTTTCCAAATATAGAAATTATAAATTTAGTATTTATACAATAATATTGAAATTTTATAAAAATTTATTAATTTAATTATTACTTGTTATATTTATAATATTTACAAGCTATTTTAATATGTTCATTAAAAATTTTATGTGATTACGCGTTTTAATTGATAATTGTCTTCAACTAAGGTTTGATTAGTATTAACATATATTTATTTATTTTATAAGTTTAAAATTATAATTTTAGAGTTTTCATCAAGTTCAAGTTTGATTTTGGATACTTATACGATTTTCGTACGCGATTTAAGTTTCGATCGAATTTTTAGAATTTTTATTATTGATACAATATTCAATTTCATAATTTAATAAAAAAAAATTATCTTACCTAATTCTATCGACTAATGACATTATTTAGAATATTCAAATCTAATTTAAGACTTAAACAATTAATTACATAGAGTTTACAGAACATCTCCCGGCAGTGATAGTTAGGTACTAAGCTTTTTTGCAAAAGCATTTCATTAGTCGTCATGTGGTTTTTTGTCCATCCCCATCTCTTATCCTTTGTGCCTTAATTTTTTCCCACCATAATCCAGCATACTTGATAAATTCCTACGTTACCAAACATACTTAGTACGATCATTATACTCGTAACACTGAAAAACTTTCTCGACTTTATATTTCTAGTCAAGATATTCTTTAAAGAGGCAGGATTTTCAATTGGACTCTATCAAGTCCTACGTTTGGACAATTTCTGTTCTCTCATTATCCTTCACTACAATCATCATCACTATACTAGTCAGATTCATCTGCATCCTCTCGATTTCCACTACATGTCGTTGCTTTAGGATCATTAGGTTCCTCCCTTCGCACATTTATCACGTGCAACTGATAAGTAAATGATTCAATAATCTCACAACCCGTTGCTTTTGCTCATCCATGTACCTATCACTGTCTCCTACGCGCTTGACACCACTCCAAAACAACAATTCATTGTCACAATCTAATTAGTTTACACAAAACTCACATGGTCACTTTTGTCATACACACACATCATAAACAATTGCCGATACTAACAAACATCGTCCAAAATTATACTCTTCACGTTTGCAATGATGCATAGTCACGATACGTAGAAATACACAATTACTTACCATATACAATGTAACATGGTTTTAACGAAACTTTACTCTTTGATATGGATTTTATATGGAATTAACCATCAAAATTGCTTATGAAATTATTAGACATTTATTTTACAATCAATATGTATACATAGGTTCTTCAACACATTTATCATCTCTATATTTGTATCAATTCACTTACTTTACATTGAGCTTTTGACAATATAGATTGAAAATTTTATCGATGATGTGGTGAATTTAGGCGCCGGTAAAGATGCTTTTTTTTTTTTCCTTTTTTGCAAACTAGTAAAAATGTTTTATCAACAAAATTGAATCCAATCAAAAATCCAATCCTACTATAATCATGCAAGCTCTATTTCTCATCATAGCAATTCTTTTTTCCCCCAACTATTACGTTAAGAAAGGAAAATCGAAACAAGGTCATCATATTTGAAAATTAATATTCATACCACTATGTTACAACAAAGGCTAAAACTTGAAAATGATGAATATATGCTGAAAAAGTATAACATGACACTAGTAAAAAGATAAATAAAAGAAGAAAATTTTTTCATTTTCATGCATCTTTATTATTTTTATAAAGTATGACAAAAGTGGATTCAAATATAGGCGTTTTTAGCTAACTCACATCCAAAATGAGTCTAATGTGTATGAAGGGTTCATTTGGACCGCGAAAGATAGAAGAGTAAGTGAATGTCATGCATAGGACTACAAATGAGCTAAGCCGAGTTGAACTTCTAAAAGCTCAAGCTCAACTTGTTTAAAAATTATTGAACTCAAGCTCGAACCAAGTTTTTTATTGAGTCTACAATTGAGATTTGAGCTCTACTCGTTTATATAAATGAACTTTATCTTGAACTCAAACTTAGCTCATTTACTAGCTGAGCCTAAAGTAAGTTAAACTCGAATCTACTCATGAGCCAAAGTATACAAAATAAGTAAATATCTAAATAAATAGATTAATGAAGTGAATAAGAATTAGGTTATATGTTATATATTATCTTATATATATTATATATTCATATTATATATATATTAACTTTTGAATTTTAATGATATATAATATTTATAATATATATAAAACTTATAAATATACTCACTAGTCGACTTTTAAGTTAGCAGGCTCGAAAGCCTAAGCTCAAGCTCGAGCTTTAGCTTTTCATTTATAGCTCTAGTTGTGCATGACCGTTGGATGCTTCTCTCTAGACTCGTACAAGAGCCTGTTTTGAGCCACAAATTGATTCAGCCTGAAAGTGGTTAAGCCTAAATCACAGGGCTCTTAGAGCTAGGTAGTTCAAGAGGCTAGCGAGTAGATTAGGCTGGTTTACCCCTTTTAAAAAAAAAAAGAAAGAGAGAGAGAGAGAAAAGAGATGTCATTAAGTCAGAAAAAATAATTGGATGATATTCATTAGGTCATAACATGTTAATACTGCTTTCTTTACAATGATGAATAACAATTTTTTAAAAATAATATTATCAAACTAATGATAAATGACTAATCATAAATTGATTATATGTTAAGAACGGATGAAAAATTCAATTTAAATTAATATAAATCCTTTTTATAAAACTTATGAAATATTAAAGATTTGAATATAGGAAAAAAATAAAATTTGAGAAGAAAAATAATAAAAAAGTTGAAATTATATTAAGTTGGAAATTAATTTAAAAAATTAAAAATTATCAATGAATTAATACAATTTAAAAAAAAAAAAGGCAAAAGGAGGCTATGTTTAGAGAAAATATGCATAAAAATTGAAATTACATTAAATTGAAAATTAATAAAAAATTAAAAAATCTTCAAATTAATTTAAAAAATAGAAATTAATTTAATAAAACGATTCAAGACTAACGAACAAGTTCGAAACTGTGACTAATTAGACCAATCATAATTCAAACTTTATCCGGCCATGAACCAGCTATTTCGAGTTGTTCAGCCCCGGGGAACAAGTCTCCTTGCCCCATGACACTGTTTTGGTTTTGATGGAGGCGACGAGAAGATGTATAATATGAAATGTGGTCTCGATCGGGATAGGCAACGAGGCCCAATGCGTCCCTTAAATGTTCCTTTTTACATGCTCAAGAGGCCTTGTGTGCCATTCTGATTGACCTTTGAAAACAAGTAAAAACAAATAAAAAAGGCCCTACATCTTCGGAGGACAAAATATTAAAAGAACTACAATTTGGCGTCGCCCGGACTCGAACCGGAGACCTTCAGTGTGTTAGACTGACGTGATAACCAACTACACCACGACACCATGCCAACAACTAATACTTGCTTTCTATTTTAAACTATTTTGTCTATCGACAACTAATTAATTGTCTAATTTGGCTTAGCAAATATATGCACTCAAGTAAACATAAAACTATGCGAAAAGGAAGGTAAATAGATTCGACTATATGTATTATTAGGGAATCTTCCACTGATCTTGTATACGCAATAAACATGAGTTTTTATAAAAAAAAAAAAGTAGAATCTACTTGTAAATTTCATTTTCCTACATGCTAAAAGTATGCTAATAACGGTCTTACATTTTTTTTCTTTTTCTTTTTTTTTTTCCTTTCTTTATGATTGTTCTTAAAGAGAAAGAAATAAGTAAATTCTACATATCTTTACTTTCTTCGATGACCAAACTTTTGGATTGGGAAAAAATACATCAGAATGATCTAATTTTTCTCTATTTTTTCATTTTAGGGTTGATGTATTTCTCTTTTTTTAATTTCAGGATATATGTTTTCGAAATAGGGTTAAATAGGCTCCTATTACTCTTTGCTATAAGTATTGTTAAAAATTAGGTCCTGAAAGGTAGTAAAAAGGAAAATTAACAAAAACATATATCTTGAAATAATAAACACTAAAAGAATAATGAAATGATCTATGTTTTTCATATATCTTTATTTCAAAATCTATGCTCATATTCTTTCCATTTTAGGTCCTAACTCCGATGATACTTATGACGGTGATTAATGAAATGGAACCCTACTTTTACTCGGGAATGCAATTGTTAAAATGATAATTTTGAATGTGAAAAAGGAGTTTTATATGAATAAGGATCGTTCTCTAAAAAATATTACAAAAAAGAGCTCATTTTAAAAAATATTAGAAATATGGTATAATAAAGTAATTGTCTATAACTGAATCACCTATATATATCACAATTTGCACAGCCATACTCCGTTCTCACCCCTATCGATTTTTGAAATTTTTAAAACACAAAAAAAACACGAGGAAACCCATAGTTAAAGTATTGGACCATTTTTTAATGTCGGTATACGTTTGAAATAGGTAATAATTTATAACTTGCAGCCACAATTTTTTTCGGTAATCTTAGTAGTAATCCACACTATGCAATATTTTTTTTTAGAAAAAAATTTGTTACTTTATTATGTATATTTTATAGTTATAAATATACTGTAAGTTGTGTAAATTATTGATATTTCATAAAAAATTATTATACTTTATCTAAATTGAGATATTTTTTTGTATTTCGGTAGATAAGTTATATAAATGTAGGCATGAAAAATCTTAGAATGTAGGTAGAAATTATTGTGTATATAGTTTTTTTTTTTTTTTTAATGTGTTGGGTCAAATTAGTAAGTTAAAGTTAAATAATATACGACACAGCTTAACGAGATGACTTAGTGCATTTTATAAAGTTGTTGCTTAATGTGTACATAAAGTTTTTAATGCCATCTAAGTATTTAGTTCATCATGGCATTGCTAGGGTAGAAATGGCAAATTACATGAAAATTATTATCTATACGAACGGAAATATTGTAATGGGTAGCTTAAGGCCAGAGTATAACAAGGAGCCTGTTAAGAAGTTCAAGATTAGGAAGGATTCGAACTTCTCTCATTTCAGTCGAAGGATTTGCAGATGCGTCGAAGTTAACCTAAGTGGTGTTGAATACGTGCATAGGCATCCCTTTTTCTATAATACTGGTGTTGCCTACAAGTTGATGGCCATTAGAGACTATGAAGATATTGAGAATTTCACTAAGATAGCCAAGTCTTTTAGGGAACAGACACATTAGGGAATCGAGTGCTTGGGACGAGCATGAAATCAATGAGCTAGACAATCCGACCCTTCCGAATCCCAATGTGCATTCAACAATAATCAATATAGAGTAAACAAACATAGATTAGTCAAATGAACTATACATAGATTTCTATGAATACGAGCACATGAATATCATAGAAGAGCAACTTGATGAAGTATTGGGTCCCATTATCAAGCACAAAGAGTCTTATGATCCGTATGTAGAGATAATACAAATGGACATAAACATTGATAATGATGGGGAGGATGAGACAGTATGGATAGTAATGAGGATGATGGGGATAGTGATGAAGATGATGTTGGCCTCGAAGATGACCATGCTAAAGATTTAGGAGACGCACGAGTGAGACTATATGTTGTAGAGAGCAGTGTACTGATCCGCCCATTTCGCAGAGACAGCCTGAGCAGGTTTCATCGTCGTACTGGTGAAGTATTATCTAGTAGGTAGTTTCAGGACTTTTTACAAATAAATGAACCGATGGATAGACTTGTGAGAGATCCTACCCCATTTTACAACAGTTAGTACAGTAGCAGTAGCTACGTAACATTTGAGAGAAATGTTAATAAAATGTGTAGCAACATTAGCAATTCCGATAACTTGAGTGTCGATATGTGTTTCAATACGAAGAATGATCTTATAGATGTAGTGAAGTCGTTCCACTTAAAGAACCACCGTAATTTTCATGTGGACATTTCAAAACTGACTGTATACGCGGTCTATTGTAACAAGAAAGAATAGGGTTGTAAATGGAGGTTACAAACTTGTTTGAAGAAAGTAAAGGGTCTTTTTAAAATAACAATTCTAGAAGGTCCACATACTTGTGTAAACCCGATGATGAACCAAGATCATCCTTAGCTCGACAACAATATAATAGCTATGCTATTCATCAATAGTATATGGAAAAACTCTGATGTTAAGATACCTGATCTTATAGCTAACATACAAACTATGTACGGATACATAATAAGCAATAAAAGGGATTTCGAGGTCAAGCGGAAGGCTATTAAGATGGTATACAGTAGCTAAGAAAATTCATATAATAAGTTACTAAGACTATTAAATGCAATGAAGTTAAGCAATCCGGGGACACAAGTAAATTAAGGTTAGAGTAGTTCGCCAAAGTAAGGTCATTACCAATTTAAGTAGGTTTTCTAAACATTGGGGCTAATAGGGATCAAGGACTGATTATGCGCTCCCGAGCCTAAGGACTTTCTCAGGTGATTCGCTGATCTAAGGTGAGTTAAGTGCTGAAGAGCAGTGCTTACCCTAGTTCGATCTACCGAGCTACTTTGCTTTTTACACAATCCAAGATGTTGCCGAAGTGACCAACCGACATGCCGGACTAAACCCTCTGCTTTACACTAGTCCAAGTGCCAAATCTAAATACTACAATCTCCACTATGCTAAGGCTGAGCTAATAGGAATCAGGAGCCGACCATCCGAGGCCAACCTTGAAAATACGTTGCCTCTAAGCCAATCCAATCTAATCCAATACCAATTGTCTAAGCTACCAAACTGCCTTATTTAAGATCTGTTCCCACTTAGCTCGCAGTATTGGTGGGATTACAAACAGTAAAGCACACAAGCACTATCCTTTTCTGACATTCGTACTGTCCTTTCTGACGGTTAATATTCTTTTGCACGATTACATGTTTTCCCTGTAAATTATTCTCACTTTCTTAGCAGCTAAGGATCCATTTATGTAATATTCTGTTATTCAGGACTTATCTTAACTAAGTATTATAAATACTCGCATAATGCAATCGCCGCATCATCATATACTGAGAATACACTAAACTTTTACTCTCTCGAGCTAAGTGTCCTTCTTACCCTTGAATTACTCTTATCTAGCCCTTTAAGTGTAAACTAGGGCGAGTGACCTCCAACCATACTTATGCGTCATATCAAGTGCGACTCAAGCTCGTGTGAGACATTGGTACGTCATATCCTTCATCGGTGTTTAGGAACCCTTGCTCAACCTTCAACTACCATTTACTCTTCAAGGCATCTCGCAACTCAGACCTACCCTATTGGTTACGCGTAATATTGGCTTCATGTATTCATCTATGGCAATTAATATCATGGGCCGTATATAAAAGCCATCAAATACTGTCGACCCATTGTATGTATCAATGACACATTCTTATACGAAAAGTATGGGCATAAGTTGTTGGTGGCTTGCAGCATGGATGGGGATAATTCAATAATTCCATTAGCAATTGCTCTTGTTGACATAGAATGGGCAGAAACTTGAAGGTGGTTCATACGGAAGCTTAAAGTGCATGTAATCAACTAAAAGGGGAAAACCTTATGTCTTATATTTGACAGGGCATCCAATATTGATTCTGCATACAAGGAACCATCAGTGGGCTAGCAACCACCATTTGCAATTTGGAGATACTATCTACGGCACGTTGCTAGTAACTTAAACACGATCTACAAAAACCAATTGTGTAAAAAACTTGTATGGTTTACAGGTGTTCAGGCACAAGAAAGGAAATTCAAATGTTTCATAGAGAAGTTGGCATGGGCTAAAGAGAATGATCCCACGTGATTCGATTGATTTAGACAAGTGAACGCTTACATATGATAGATATTACCGTTTTGAATACATGACATCAAACATTGTCAAAAGTTATAACTCCATTTTGAAATCAACGTATAGATTACGCGTCACTACATTAGTGAAAAAGATATTTTACAACCGTGTCACGTATTGAGAGGAGAAGCATATAGACACTAAAGAGGCAATCGATTCTAGCAAGATTTACATTGATTACGCTCTAAAGACGTATAAAACTTGGAGAGAGTATATTACAGATTAATGGCAACGGGTCTAAAAAAAACCCATAATGGGTCGAATGGGTATGATGGACGGAAAGTGAAATGATTAGTTTAATGGTGAATGTAAATGGATATAACTTATCAAGACACAAACACTATTAGGGGTTTGAGCTCGAAATAAGATTCGATACAACTTATGAACACTAAATGTCGCTCGGGACTCAAATGAGAGTTAGATGCGACTCACTAACCAGCTCAAATGAAGGAGTTCACTATAATCTTGAGGACAAAATCAATAAGAACACAAGAAAAATTAAAGAGTTTGATCTACACTCGATAATCCGGCAATGCTAGCTCAAGAATAGCCTTGCTCAATAAGGGAAAGATTCCAAATTGCAGGAATATACTTTTCTGTCCAATTTCGTATATATTTCCCTCTCTGATGTTTACAGATGTTGCTATTTGTAGTGAGTCCTAAACCCTAATAGCAAAACTGTAAATAATGTATAAGGCCTTAAACCCTAAAGAATTGAGCCCATAAATAAAATAAAATAAAACATGTACAAGAATACAAAACTGTACATTTTACAAAGGAAGTCAGCATGCAGTCATTTAGCATGTCCTAGAAAGAGTAATATCCGAATCAGATGGGGTCGGCAATTGGATGTACGAGTTCAGGAAGGAGTCCCCAAAGTCTTGCAATATTTGGCCGAGACACCAGAAAGGTCGACCTATAATTGCCGAGTCCTACAATCAATTGACATGAGTCTCTCAATGCTGTGCTAAGTGATTCTTTGGTCTCAAGTACTGGCCTTATGGTATCTCGACACCTCGACTAATGACAAGCTTGATGTCGAGTGTTTATCTTCCTTCATCTTGTCCTTCTGGCTTCTGCTCAACCTCGGCTTTAGATAGGTCTGCTTCGGCTTGGATGTAGTCGGAGGCTTATTCCCATTAAGGCGGGTAAGTGTACATAGAGTCATTTCATTCAGCTTCCAAAATGGTCTTTTCAAGATTTTAACTGACAGTGGAATAACAAAGATAGGCTTAAAGGGAAGAGGAAGGAATGACACATATAGTTGACTTCAGGGCTCACACATGCACTTGTTAAAAGTCGCAAATATATAAGATCCCCTGCTCCTATGCATGTGTTGCTGCTACGAGTATAAGGGTAGACAGTACATCGACAATAAGGCGATGGTATAAGTAGGCAAACCAGATAGAATGCTATCGAGTTCATTTGTACCCGATTAGTGATGAGCTGAACTGGCCATAAGTTAGCTTCCCTTATCTCTACCCAATCATTGACTTACTACGAAAAAAAGGAAAACCTAGGTGTAAGTGATATCACATGGAGATGGACATTCGAGAGTAATCGAATAAAACAAGATGCAGTGCATATAGGTGGGAAGGACATAATAGGAAGAGGTGTCTAGAGATTAATAAGGTTGGTACATATTCCTTCTAGGCATTATACTATAATGCGTGAATAAGTATACTGATGAGGAGAGCTGGGTTGACGTAAGCGAAAGACTACTAAGCGTGAGGCCTGCTGGGATGAGAGGTGCTCATTTATCTCTGACATGGTTACGAGAGCACTTCTAGGTACTTCTTCGTGGGGCAAACGACGAGACGGTCCGACGTACATGCATACATTCTCAACCTAATGAGAGGATTCATCATATCCTCTAGTCTTATTCACCTGATGTTCCTGCCATTGCTGGAGGACTTCTTTGTAAGTAGGCAGTTTAGCTAGGGCGATGCTTGCTTGACATGGTTGTACCAACAACTGTGCTCTACCTCATCATCCAATGCTCATGAGCTTAGAAGGGCTGTGATTCTACTTCAGGTCTAGGCTTGGAATGGATTCCCACATGTCGCCCCCCTTAGTCGATACGGGTTTGTTATTAATGAGAATAAGTCATTAGCAGCCAGATGGAGGGTAGTACGGGATACTACTCAACATTTGATGTATGTAGTATATGCATACCGCATAGCATTTGATATGCAGACGATGCAGTAGGTATTATATGATAAGTTATCCTCTTTGCTATCCTTCTATCAAAAGTAAGTGCTAACGATCGTTGTTTCGCTGATTATTTCTTTTTTTTTTTTTTCCCATTAGGTTATTTGGACACCTTATATAGTTGAGTTATTGTAAGTGCTACCTTATTTCTGCGTTGTTGCCTCGTTGCTGCCTCATTTCTGCATTATTGGGTAACATATTTAGATTACCCGTGTATTACTCATATATTTGCACATCATTAAGTGATGCCTTTTGAACTGTGTCATCCTGCAATTTAGTAGACATCAGTATATACCACAAGATGTCGATACCTCTGAGCAGCTCCAACAGTTGGACCTTCAGGGTAGGACGGATGTTCACTAGATCAATATGCACTTTGCGTACATTTAAGCTTAGGGATAGAGACATGGATTCTTAATACACATATAAGGTCTTCGAGGGTCGACAAGAGTTATTGGCCATGGTACAAACAAATCAACCGGCGTTACATTACACACCAAGAAACTGTCATCGGTCAACTAGTAAGTATGTCTAAAATCGTACATTAGTTTTTTACACTCATACATGCTTTCTATTATATATATTGACAATTGTTTTTCTACTTATTTTAAGTGGACTCGCTCAAGAGTATGTGACTAGCACTTAACTATCCTACAGCACTGGGTATTACAGATGGAGTACTTTATTTTGTTGAGCAGCACAGTGGCCTCATCATCTACCCACAATAGGAAGGCGTACATGAGTTACCCCATATAGACCACAATGAAGAGCAAAGACCACCTACGGATAAGGATGCACCGACTCCTTGTGCACCACCTAGGGGCAGAGCTAGAGTTTAAGGAGATAGGGCTCAATCAGAACGTTGTTAGGTAAACCTCAGTGACGATATCCCACCACATAAGCGTTATCCCATTGACCTAGGGCAAATCAACGAAGGATATAGCACAATCCTCGAGTCAGGAGTTACCTCCACTTCGGGTGTCGAATCCAACTCCAAGGCTGAATCTAGCTCTTACATAATTCCCAAGTTTCAACAACATTTTGATCTCACTACTCCACTAGCACCTCAAAAGCGACGTTCTAACCCCCACATAATTATCTATAGATGGGGGCATCACTCAGCTACATGCAACCCCTTCAGCCGACCCAATTTCTCTTAAGGAACTTGATCTCAACAATCCACCACCTCAACAAATGTAGTCACGAGATAGATGGGCCATTCACTTCTTTCCTGTGTCGTGTGGACCTTTACACAACATAGGCGATAGTAAATATGTCTTGTCTATTTTTTTCTTTTCCCCTTTTTTGGCTATTGTATTGGTGTTTTGTGTATATACTGATTATTTGAAATACAATTTACTTTTCATCGAAAATTGCAATTCCGTGCATTTTTTATTTACTCGGCCATTACAATTTCCAATTATTTTTTCCTGTAACCGACTCATATGAATATTCAGTGCACCAATTTCTTGCCTACTTGCTATTTTTGTTGAGGCGTTCCGCCAATTGTGATTTTATGCAATTGATTTCTGTATCAAACTTTCCATTCGGTTTGCAATTTATGGTCGAAAATACATTACTTGATATATATGTAATCTTATAAAGAGTTATTTTAAAACACTGAAAGTATATATACTATATGAGCCTTCGGTTCAAAAAAAACATAAGTCATTATATTATATTAATAATATTTTTCAAAAGAAATCATTCTCCGTAATATTTTTTGAAAAAATATTCCTATTCGTATAAAACTCCTGAAAAAATAAGTGCACTTTTCCACCCTTTCGGATCCGAATTTGCCGCTTTTGTACGTCTTTTTTCTTATTTCTCGTGCACACGGCAAACATTTGTTGAGCAAGCGTCGTATGATTTATGAGTATGCTAAAGAAAGTTGAACAGCTATCTAGCGATCAGATGGATGGCATGGCACCACGATGGCAACTCGTTCTACGTTGCCCTGTGAAACCTTTTACGTGCAGAATCTTGCGGAAGAAGCAGAGTGGTGCAACTATATAGAGTCCAAACATATCATTTAAATATTACTTAAGCAAACTAATTTTTGAAAGCTATAAACATATTTATAATAGTTATAAAAAAGTTGAAGAAACATGATAGAAATATTTAAAAATTTAGGTTATAGTGTAAGTTATAGTACAAATAATTATGCATAATCATTTGCTAAAAAGCTTAAGCACAAACACTCCAATGATATCAATTACATTATTATAGTATAAATCGTTGCAATAAACAAAAAACTAAAGTAAAATACTAATCACCAACTGTTTGTCATTATCAAAATTACCATTAACTCTCACTATTATCATCATTATTGTTATCATCATTATAAACATTATTCTTAGAAATACTACCAATGATACCCATATCTTTTATTCAATGCCTTTTGAAGTATCTATTGGTACATTATCTTCAATAGTACCAACATCATAAATTTTCAATTCCTCGTATCTTACTCACATTACTCTCTATATCTATATATACATGAAATTCCAACACTATTATTTTCATCTTTGTCCTTCCCCTTGCAATTGAAAATATACTCAAGCAATCCTCCCTGAATGAATTAAATATATCTTCTTATTCAACTATTCATTCATCCTCGAACAAGTAATCCTCCATAATGAAGTCAGTAGATTAATCTAAGTTTAAAAAACAAAAACAAATTTACTCCTGACTTGATGGGCTTCATTCATAAAAGCTCAACTCTCTTAGTTTTAATAATCCATTAATTCCAAATCAAGACGAGGTAAAACTGGTGAAATTGCAAATCTATACAATTGGCGGTACACCTAAACTGAAATGTCCACCACGAATATATACTAAAACAATTTTATCACCATTCAACTTAGAGAGACTTTATAAAATGGTAAACTCATAAAATTATATGAGTTAACATGTAATTTTACTAACTGTGGAAATGGATACAAGATAAATTAATTGCGAAAAAGAAATGAGAGAAGACCCCTTTTTCTTCCACCTTAACGTAAGTGTTAAGAAAGAAGGCAAGTAGTCATGTGACTAAATTATACTTAACTTTTATACTATGCTACTTTATTTTACTGTTAAATCTGGATTATCTGATTTGATAACTTTACTAAACTTCCCTAAACGTTCCTCCAATCCCAATTTTAGAAGTATATACAGGAGATAAACGAGGTATAGCGTTTCATTAGCAACTTCGAATCATCCCCTAAATTTGGCCGCATTCAGACTAAAAAGGAACTTAAAATTCAAAGAGGTATTTGCAATAACAATTCCTAACGCACGAAAGACATCTCTGGAGAGTGGAAACAATTGAAAACGAACGCCACGAACGGGTGTTATTACGTGGTAAGCACAACGATGATTACACTTTTCGAAACACCATATTTCTTTTTTTTTTCTTTTTTTTTTTTTGGGTGGCAATACACTTCGCAAAGGAACAAATAGGGCGGCATTGCGTTAAGGGAGAGCTCTTTCCAACCGTGATGCACAACAGAAAAGGAAAATTCACGAAATTCTTTTCTTTAACGGATTAGAAAACTAATGGCACAGCACGGCATTTTCTTTTTTCTATTTATATTAGCAAATTTGTAAAAGATACACTGCTCATCCATCCTTCCGTCAACTCTCCTATGCTTAAATACCTAGATTAAGTTGGCTTATCATTTCCATGCTTTCTTCCCACGGAACTGTTTACCCGAACGCTTTCTCTTTTTCTCCTGTCGGGAACGAGCAATCTTTGCTCTCTTTGCAGCAAGAGGCATGGCCTTCTTGTGTTCCTTCTGCCGGTTGCTCAGGCCCCCAGTCTACAGATTCAAACAAATATCAAATGGATATGTTTTAAGAGATCTAAACATATAACGAAACTCAAGCATGCAGTGGGATTTTAGTAAATCCCAACAGCAAATTAGTATCTAGCATTCTGCAACTAGACTCTTGATGTATGCAACGAATAATATCAGCAAAACAAGCAGAGAAAATGCTATACCTTCTTCTGTTTGACTGCAGTTCGAGCTTGGTATTTTCCCCTATCCTCCCTACCAGCCCTTATAAGTGCAAGCCTTTCCTCTTTGCTTAGCTTTTGCTTTATGTGAGCCTAGATATGCACACAGCAAGTCAATATACAATACTTCAACCATTGAAAAAAGTAAAAACAAATATATGCATGTGGACATACAGAAAAATAAAAAGGCTGGATGACAGAATGGTAGAACAAAAGACAATAGTGGTGAAAAAGAGAGCAGAATGATCATATGAATCAATTTTCCTTAAGCATGAGACTTCAGGCGATATATATACAATACTTTGACAATTGAAAAAAGTAAAAACAAAGATATATATGCATGTGGACATACAAAAAAGTAAAAGGGCTGGATGACAGAATGATAAAACAAAGACACAAAGTGGTGAAAAAGAGAGCAGAATGATCATATAAATCAAATTTCCTTAAGCATGAGACTTTAGGAAAATTAAACGTGAGATTTCACCCAACACTTATAAATAGCCCATGCCATATAAATAACAAAATAGCTAGCCCAGCAACTTGTGTTCATAACCACAGTATAGGATGAATGCTGCTACTTTCTCCATGATGTGTCATGTCGAGCAAACATAAGTTCTACTGTTATAAGAGACACTAATGCTTTATGGATGTAAACATTGGGAAATAAATTACGAACATGAGCAACAGATGAAACTGCTAAAATGCATGTGTGGTTACAAGAAAATAAATTTGATAACAAATGACATCATTCAAAGTAAAGCTGAAGTAGCATCTAGATGAGGAGAGGGGAAACATGATTGAGATAGTTTACCACGTACAGAAACTAACTTAGAAGCACTTATTAAACCTTGTGATAATTTAGAGATGACCCATATAAAACAAGGCCTAGGGACACCTAAAAAGAAAAAGATGTGAAGAGAATTAATATAAAAGATATAATTTGTTTAGGTATACATGAAAAAGTAGTCCATGGGTTGTTGTTATTGCATGACATGCAAAGCAAGCTAGAAATGGCACAACTAATAGTAATAGAGGATCTTACCTCAAGCTCTGAAGGATCCACTCGCTTAGCACTTAGTTTGTCAGAACTGGGGAGCTTAAAGGAAACTGCCTTGGCATCTGCACCCTTTCCTAGTAAGCCATGCTTGGACAAAGCAGCCTTTGCCTCCTTCTTAGCCTAGTACGCAAATCAAAGCCAAAATCAGCATAAGCAGTTGATTATCCTTGATTAGCTCTCAATTAGATGGAGATAAATTTGAGTTCCAGAGACATTGATGCATTGTTCACATTAACCTTACATACCTTTAGTTCCTTGATCCGCTGGAAATCTTCATTGGAGAGTATCGAATCTTCCATGTCTGATGGCATGGAACCCAACTTAGTCCCTGCTAATTTCTTTAAAGCACGGAGACTTGTATCTGCAGCAACAAGCTGTCCATCAAAGCTAGATAGCTTCCTTTTTCTAATCTGAACTCTTTGCTCTCCAAGGTTACTTTTCCTTGCCACAACTTCACCGAAATTGTCAGCCTCCTGTTGCTCCTCTTCATTATCACTATCTTCATCATCATCCTCCACATCCTCATCCATATCTAGAGTCTCGATCTCATCCTCATCCTCCTCATCTCCACTACCTCCATCAAGATCCTCACCAGAACTAAGTCTATCATCTTGGCTTTCATGAGCATTGTCATCCTGAAAGAATTCATTGCCCTCACTTTCATTATCATCACTTGAAAGCTGATCTTCCTCTTCATCTTCACTAGCAATAGTTCCATCATCATTAGGGTCATCATCACAGCCATCAGATATAAGCTCATCTTCATCAATGTTATCTCCATCAATGCTCTGATCATCCTCATCACGGCCATCACCATCATGCTGCAACAATTCAAAACCAGGAACATTGCTCAAGACACTGACTTCACCAAACGCATTAGGCCTTGCCCTTGGGTCATTAGGCCGTCCACGGTCCTTCTTCACCAGCATTGAGGGGCAAACCTGGATGATGTAGAAGTCTATAAAGTTGAGAATAGAGAACACATGTGCCAGCACACAAACATAAACAGAGATTACTCTACCTCTCTGAATAACGAGATGAGTGATCGTGAAGCTGCTGAAACTGCCTTTTCATGTGATTTCTTATAGAGAGCAAGATCTTGTAGCAAGTCTTCTGTCATTAACTGGTTACAATGGAGAAATAACTCAGTCAAGGATATATACAGGAGATATATAAAGAAGAGATCGGCATGCATTTCATAATTGAAAGGAAAATATGAAGCTCAGTGTTTTACAACTTTTATTTATTTATCAATAAACCTACTTAAAAAATTCAACTTAATGACATGGCTCCAAAGACTGCAGCAACATTCATTAAAAGATGCTAATTATATACATAGTTCTAAGAACTGTAACATAAATCATTGTATTGGCAGAAGTAGGAAAAAATAGAACAGTTAGTTACCAATGGCATGCGCAGGCATATCTCCCTGACTACATTCAATCCAACAGCAATAGCCTGAAGTCATTAAGGCAAGATATTATTGAAGTGCTGAAGCTTGCAGAATGAAAGAAGCTCTGAAGCAGTTACCTCTGACCGTGAGCGATCATGTACAAACTGGTTTACTATTTGTTTGAATAGGGGTTCAACTGCATCAGGTGGCACCTGAACAAAAATCATTTTAGCAACAGAAAAATAAGTGAGCCAGAGCTATCATAATGCCTCCAGAAAAGCAAACTCAATGAAAGGATTATACCATGTCATGACAGCCCTGAACTGCTGCAGCAAGTAAGGTTGTGACATCGCGTTGATGGGGCTGCATAAATATAATTAATGAATGCTTACTTTGAGCCTTCAAAAAAGATAACAGATATCCATAGAGATCAGCTAAACATACTTGAGAAATTTTATATGCAGAGTTCAAATCACACCTGAACATATTTCTGAAGAAAAGGGTAAAAGTTTAACAAAATCAAGCGATGAAGGCCAACCGTTCGAGCAACTACTTTCAACATCATCATTTTAACCTGCAGAAAATATGAATGAGATAAACAAACAAAGCAATCCTTTTTATTTTTATTTTTTAAGGAACAAAGCAAATGTTTGTTGCATTCAGTTGCATGGACCATAGAATATACAGAATATGGAAGAACCAGATATACTGTGAATGGCTTTTACATAGACCTGGGGTTACATGTATATAAATGTTTAAGTAAATTAATGAATGGAAATCTTCCAGTCAGTTTAGCAAATTAAATTCACTAACTCTATTAAGAACTGTTATTCCTTATGTTGCCAATTAAGACAATGTTTATTGATACATTGTCAAATGAGAACACTCAAAGCATCTTGGGCAACTGCTCATCCAGTAAATTTGACTCTTTTTCCTTTTTCTTATGTTCCATTCATTCATTCTTTATATATATATGGGTAAGTTTGACTCTGCTAATTGCCACCACTTGTATCAAATGGCATTTTTCTTTGCTCGTTGTATTCTTAGATAAGGGCCAATTGTGGATATGGATATGCAAGTTTTTTCTTGGATAAGTGAAAAGCAAGTTTTTTGTGCAAGGACCATGCAAAAATGGACTGACAGGTGGACACATGTCCATGGCCAACCAGCTCCAATACAATTATAACATCTGAGGAAAATTACATCCAACCTACTTGTGGATGACCTTTTTCATTGGCCTGAATTTGCTCTATCCATTTATAACAACATTCAGACACCTGAGAAACATGTATCTATCCTAAACAACCAACCAGCAGCTTTTATAACATCCATAAAAAACTAAATAAAAAATGCCACACAAGAACTCCTCCAAATAAGCTATCAGGACTTCCCCTAATGCAGTTAAATCGCTTGATCCTTTGCAGTGAAACATTCATTTGATTTGTTTGCTTTTCCCTCGTTTACATTAAGCAAGAAATTCCACTTCCCCAAAAAAATGCTGAATACACGTGTACAATATATCTACCTCTTCAATTCAAATCTTAAACATATGACAAGAACAAGCTAGGATTATGAACTTATAACCTATAATCTAATGATCAGACTTAATGAAGCCAATTTACAAATAATCTCTCATAGATTTATTGGCGATGCTCTTTTTTCCTTAGCAGGCTGTTTGGATTTGGTTATGCAGTTGAGATCACATTTCAAACAAATAATTAGACAACAAATTGCAGGGCAATCTTAACTGGATGTACATGTTATAATAATAGGTGTAATCACTTGGGCATGGAATAAGAGCAGATAAGATGCAACAATGTGACAAGATCTACTAGAATTCAAGGGGATGCACAATCTACTATGGGCAGAAGAATGAACCTCGAAACGTTCATTGCAGGTTTGAAGGCGAGAAAACAATTTCTCAGCAAATCCCTGAAGGAGAAAGGAAGAAAAAGGATATACATAGAAAGCTATTGGTAAGTAGTAGTTAGTAAGAAAACATGAAAGGAAAAAAGAAACAGATAGTAAAATCATGAAAAAGACCATACTTGTGCATCTTTCAAATGGTTAAGTGGTGAATAATAATTTGAAGTGCTTTTCTCTGATGACAAGCGTTGTTGCCTCTTCATGCTTCTCATGGCACGCTGCAGCTTTGCCTTCTTTTTCCTCTTGCTAGAGGCAGTACCTTTGTTATGGGCCTGATATCAAATTTGATGGTTGAGAATGGAGACTGAGAATGAATCTAAAAGCTCTTAACAAAATTCTACCTACAGAGGTTGATGTGCATAGAGATGGAACAAGTGAGTTATGTATTCTACGGCACAACAAAAACAATCTAAATTCCATGTGTAATTTAAGAGACAATACCATCATAGTCCACTTTGTGACTATATAAAGGGGGAGCAAAAACTGACCTTATAAACAGCTTCTTTACTGAGGGCAAGGAGAGGTGCTTGATGAGATGATTCATCCTCACTGCTTGAATCATCGCTATCTGAATCATTTTCAATATTCTCATAGTCCAGCAGAAATGATAGAGCAGCAATCATTATCCTATTATATTAAAAAGACAATTATTTTTCAAGAACAAATGAAATATAGAGAATCTGTTATGGCTAAACCATCAGCTAATGACTATAGAATTATTCCCATTAAGCATGTTTCTTCAAAGAAAGAAGCAGCAGGAGAAGTGAAGTTTTGCATGTAGCAGCGTGTGTAGTTGTGCCCTTTTTGTGGTGCTTGTAGTGTTTGTAATCTTTTTCTTGTGCCTGTAGTGAGCACGTGTAGTTTATGTATATTTCCAAAGGTATATCCATATGCGTTGTGTCTGTATAATTATTATTAGTTCAGTTATTTGCAGTTATAAGAAAGTAGGCAAGTTACGTGTGTGTGTGTGTGTGTGACTCTACGAGAAAACATGGGAACTTGGAGTTATTATCAATTGCTGTTGGTAGACCTATATGTATCAGAAAACAGAAGGAAACAAACATTATTAAGTCCAATTTTTCAGAAAAAATTTTCAAATTTATTATCCGAAAAAATCTAAAGTTCTCTCTATAATTAAGTCATTTCAAGAGATCGTAGGGTTCTCTTTTAACAAACTCTAACCATGAGATCGGTTCTCTCTATAACGATCCCAAAAATATATTTCAATTCAATCTTGTGACAGCATTCAACGGAACATGCTACCTTGATGATGGATGGAAGCACGCAGTGCAAATGGCATTTGCTGTTCTATCATCAAACCAAACCTTTCTTCTATGAAGTTCACAGAGTGTGACAAGAGATCTCTTCGCTGGTGCCTCCTCCCCTGCCTATAAGGAAAAGAACTCAAACTATTAGCAAAATTTTACTAGAGCATTATATACAGGGATAATTAAACACTATTAAGTTCCAAACCTGTAACATTGTAAATAAAACATTTTGAAGTGCTCGATTCTTTGCTTCATTTTTGTGCTTCTGATTCATTCGCCTGATACTATGCACTACATGAGAAAATGCAAGTTTCCTCAAAGTTCTATCTCCCAACGTCTGTAGCTCCATGAACAGTCGAAGTGTATCTTGCATATCAATACCCTAAAAACCAAAAAAAAAATCAAGTGATAACAAAGTCAAGTCTCTGACACCTTCCTGATAGACTCATAACAACCCGGATTACTCAGTGAGCATAAAATTACGTAGGAGAAGTAATAATAAGAGACAACATAGATATAGTATTTAGTTGTTTATCCCCATATACTTCAATAAAAATGTCTTTATGCGACCCGGGGAAAAAAATAATTTACAGGAGCATCAATGCCACAACCAGCTAAGCTCATAACCAGAACACCTCCTGCCAATATCCCACATCTCAAACAAAAGTAAAAAAAAAAAAAGAAGCCATCCTGTTTTTCTGTTCCATTGCCTTATTTCCATTCCATCACTTTGGTAAGGTCATTTTTCCAGTCCAGCACAAAAACAATATAGAAAAAGACATTTCTTGGCACCATCGCCACTGGCCAGCACAATATTCAACCATCAGAGGATTGGCTACCTTCAATGAACCTGCTCCCTCGTTTTGAGAATGCCTAGTTTCAACCGAAATAACAAATAAAAACTGAATTTCCGAACCGAATTACTTCAAGCCGATCCATTTTACAAAAGACCAAAACATCAACGTAGCCATGTACAGTGATTAATTGATGAGAGTCCAATTTACTCCCTTCGTCAAACCCTGCTCTTTGATGCATAACAGACGACACGATATGGGAGAATAGGAAAACTCATCAACTTTATAATTAAATGTACTTCAGAAACCCAACTTTCCACAAAGAACCAGGATGAGACATCCCCATACCTTCCTATTTATCAACAAAATCAGTGCTTGAGTCACGTGACATCTCAACCCAGACGGAAATGACCGCGCGGAAGACCGTAGAAACTCTGCTAGTTGATTCGGGAACTGAGCCAGCTGTTTCGGGTAAAACGGTGTCATATGAGCTAAGAACATGGCGCGGTCACCGAGGTCCTTGGCGACGGAGGGATCGGAAGCAACGCCGCCGATGGAAGTGAAACTAAGAGCGGCTTGCTGCTTGAAGAGCTCTAAAGAAGAGTCGAATTGGCTGTAAATTAGGGTTAGTTCGGAGACATATCCCTCAGGATCCGATTTCATCTTGGACTGCAGGGTGGGGAGGCTGATTTTGTCGGAGCCACGGCCAGATGCCGACAAAGCCTCCCGTGTGGAAGACATGATTGTGTCGAGAGAAGGAAGACAAAAATAAATAAAAAATTACAAAAAAAAAAAAAAAAGGTTCGAGATTAAACCCCAAATTGCAGAGGAAAAACCCCAACCCTGCTGCGATACCTAAGGGGAGGGAACTGGTGGTAAGAGGGGGGAGAGGAGGTAAATGAAAAGGTTTAAATAAGGGTAAGACTGTAATACCCTAGATTTATTTGCGTACCTCCACGATAAATATGAAAAAATAAAAGAATTTAGTAAATAATTTAATTGTTGAATCAAATTGCATATATATAATGGATTATTTAAGAAAAATATAAATAATGTGTAAATAGTTTTTACAAGAGAAAAACAAATTAATCGTGCTAATATATCATAAACATGTTTTATAATAAAAATTTGCTAATTGTATTTAGTTTATTTCTTCAAAAAAAATCTTATAATTATACCTATAAAAATAACAAAGAAGATCTTACTTGGGCATTATTAAACATAGTCAAATAAAAATTTTCATTTAAAATGACATTATCCAATAATTTTCTTTTTCCCTGTAAGACCATGTACTCACATAAAACTCAAATAAATATAATTTAGAGTTATTCTCCTATTTTAAATAGGTTTCAATTATATTCATGCTAAAAGGTTTTGCAAATATGTAACATTAAATTCTAAATTGATGTGAACAACACTAAAAAGACAAAAAGGGACAAAGTGTTCAAAGACAAAATCTTTAGCACTACCTACTACTTCCTTTACTAGGAGATCCATTACCTGGTTAGTTTCATGGGCCACAATCGACCTTACAGACCATTATATCATCAAAATAATTTATAGAATTAATGCAGCATATAAGGACAGGATGATACAGCATCAAGTTCACTCTCAAATCAGTGATCTAATTTAAAGCTCATTGAGATTCCATTTCTACTACAACTTTCCTAAATCCTTTTATCATTGCAAACTTCATTCTTGCACTTATTACCTACAGTTCTACCTCTAATTGAAAAATAGTTCGTAAACTCTTGGACAATCCACCTAGTACTTCCATTCTCTCATTCTTATAGATCACTCTAATCCTACCTCTCGTCCCTTTCACATTAACTATACAGTCGCAATCTCACATTAATTACACCATCACAATTAATTTTCATCCATGCCTATTCTAATTTTTCCAATCTCATCCCCTTAGTTTTCTCTAAACAATCTTTCCTCTTGATCTTTTGAGTCACTCACCATTCCCTTTCCTTTGCCTTTATCCTATCAATCCAATTTACGACAGCCTCTTCAAGATTACATACTCTTTTATTTCTCTCCCTTCATATACCTCTTAATCCAAACAAGACCACAATTTCTATTTATGGGTCTTTTTTATCCCATTTCCTTCTTCTTCGATAGGAATTCCTTTTTATCCACTTCAATCGTTGATTCATTTTCAAAACTTAAGTTACACTGAATACCCAAAATATCACATACTTTCTTATATTTTCCATGCTTTAAAAAGAGGTGACACTTGGTTTCTTACTTCCTACCATACATAGGGCATAATGGATCGACATGTATACTTCTTTTCCTTATGTTATCTTTTGTGGGTGATTCATTGTTAAAGATTCTCCACAAAAGGAATTAAATTCTTGGGATGACAAGAGTTTTCCAACATTTACTCCCTCTCTTCTGACCTTTCTTTCTCACATAAAAGTTTATAAGCAGATTTGGTTGAGACCTCACCACTTACCTCATACGACTACTTTCTCAGATCTTTTAGGTCATTCCCTTACCATAACATTATACCCAACTTTTCTTTACGCCTCGTTCACTTGAGGGGAATTGAAATTCCATTCTCCTTTTATTTTTTATTACAGCGTTCACTTTGTTTTATCTCACCGAATCACAATCACGTAGAAATCCCTATTACTTAAAATCAAATAATAAGGATTCCTTACTTCAATCAAAAAATCACAATTACTTACAAAATTTCATATTTTTCTAAAAAATGACTTTATCCTAATTTAACGATTATCAATACCGTTACGGCCATCATTGACCACCGCTGCCGCTACCGACTATCCCTACCACCCCTACCACTATTGCCACCACCAATGTCATTACTACCATTAACCACCACCATTAGTGTCATTATCACCACTACCGCCATCGACCATTGTTGCCACCAACTGTTGCCACCAACTATCGCCACCACCACTGCCACTATAGACTCTGTAAATTTAACCTTTTAAATATAGTGTCGGACTCGAATATCGTAGATATTTCCCTAAGTCGACAAGACCATGTAAAATGAAAATTGATTAAAATTTTAAACTCGGAACTTAAAACAAACTTGAAAAGCCCTATTATACAATCTAGAAACCCTAATCATGCAAAAAAACCCCAATCCCTATACACGCGTACTTTTAAAAATGTAAACTTAAACTTAATAGAAACCGTAAATATCAAATCATAAAAATTTTTAAAACTTTATAAAATTATCTTAATACTTGAAAAGCCATAAATCAATAAAATTATCAATAATTTTGTGAGATTATATAAAATTGATAACGAACGAATCAAAGATTATTTTAAGTAATAATAAACAACAAAACTAAGCTAGTTAAAGGAATAAATTAATAAATTTACAAAAATTATTTTACTTATATACATAAGAAGCCCCACAATATGTATATATATATATATATATATAAATATATTATTAAGCAATTTCCTTATTTTTACTTAATCTATTTAGCATTCTTTTTCTTTCATCTAATGCTTTTAGGAATTCTTGACTAGGATTTTTAGGCATTTCAAATGGTTTGAACAAAGGAGTATTTTTATTGATTAAGATTTTTTCTCTTGTTTTATTAATTTCAATATTTATTGTATCTTCTATTCTATTTAATTGTTCTCCTATAGTATGTAAATGCTGATTGGTGTAATTATTTTGATTTATTATTTTTTTTGTTCCTGATCCTTCTTCTTCTGACGCATTTTTAAATGGAGTTAAACTGATTTCTGTGTTTTTATGAATCATTTTTATATTACTTAATGGTGGATGATTTGATTCTATGATTTGCCCATCACTAAGTTTCCACTTATAACAGTTATTAATAACATTGATCTCTTTAGATTTCAGATAATAATTCTCGAACCATTCAAAGAAATATATCTGAGCACCAACTTCTTTCATGAAATTATAATATTCCTCTTTTATTCTTATTTTCATATGACCAAATGTTTCAAAATACCAGTTTCTAATCTTTTCATTCTTCCGAGAATTGAATTCCTGATTCAAGAGTATTCTATTTGGTACAAAGGATTCTTTTAAAATATTTAATTCTGAATCTCCTAATTCTGAGAATGAAGGTTCTCCATGTTCCGGTTCATTAGGTTGGTAAACTGGTTGAGTTATACCAGACCTATTATGAACAATTCCTGAAAGGGATGGATTTTCTTGAGTATTTGGTTGCCTGTCCTGTTGATTGTTAGTTTGATAAGGAGTGTAAATGATAGGAGGAGGATTGGGAAGGTCTACTGATCTTCTTGATGAAGATGTCATAGATCTTATTTCTAGTGGTCTTCTTGGCTGATCAAATGATTTTCTATTAAACTGAATGGTTACCTTACCATCAGGATGTTGCACTACATTTGATGGTTCGGTATTGTATATTGGTTTTTTAGGAAGTGGGTTTTCTACTTCCCAATGTTCTGGTAAATTGACTTCCGACCATTGGATCATTTTTGGAACTGATACATTGGCTTTGGTTAGATCTGTTTGAATAAGCAGAGTCTGACCTCTCTTATCCATTTTATATGCCTTAGAACCAAAAGCAGTTTTCATTAATTTGAAATATATTCTGTATATTACGACCATTGGTATTGATCCTTCTACCATTTTATAATTATGTGTTTTGATTTGAAGAATTAATGAACTCGTGATTGTTTTATCCCTAAGGGCTAAGGTGATATTTGGATGACACTCAAATTGGATTGGTCCACTACTAAGACTGGTTTCAATAGAAGCATGAATTGACCTTTCATATATTAATTCTCTAGCATCTCTGAGAACCATACAAATTGAAGTATCTAAGCCTAATTTGGTAAGAGGTTTTGCTCCTACTTGAACTAAGCCTAAATGCATATAATTCCAATCTTTTGCATATCTCTTTATTGATTCTAGGTTTAGGAGTGTGATTGTTGTTAAACCATCAGAAACAGGAATATCCTTTTCTTCTGTAGTTATTATATAATCGTTTTTTCCAAAAATTTTCCATTTGCCTATTTGATATATCTGATCGTATGATGTTTTTGGTATTTTTCATTCATCAATTGCTTTGTCAAAGTTTTTTATATGTATTTCATCTTGATTATTCAACATTGATTTCTCGGATTGCTCTGTAGGAGCAAAGCTAGAAGAGGACATAGATCTTCTAAGTAAATTCATATTTTCAGACGAGACTAATTTCTCTAAACCTTACAGATCTAGATCACGAGACTAAATTAAGTTTAATATTGTGATAAGCCTACTGAGGCCTAGCGTAAATCCCGTTTGTTATTTAAGGGTTGCATAAAGGTCATAAATATATATATATATATCTATATATATGTTGCATAATAAAGTGATGATCTTAAATAATTAAGCCAATTGAACCTTAAGCTCCTAAGTATAAATCAATTACTCCCGAGTTGATGAAAAACCATAAAACATACATAAACTTACTCAAACCTTAAAACCTATGATGATCAAGGACTTACGACCCTAAATAAATAATTAAAAATATAATTTGAATAAATTTTATTCAACTCTAGAAAATTCTAAAATTTATTAAGAAACAAATCATAACCTACACATTAATTTGAGAACCAAACCCTAAAAGAGTTTCATATAAGACAATTCCCTTATTTTCACTTACAAGCCATGTTACATATGGATAAGTTGTAAATCCTACTTTTTAGCGGACTTATGATTCAACTAAGAATACTTCCCAAATGTTTCCAAGGATAAACTAAGCTAAGAATTCAAGTTTACATTTAAAAATGAATTTAATTTTCCAATTCAAAAATCTATTATCAATAAAACTCGACTATAGGAACCACAGACTCTAAGTCACTCAAAACCTTAAACCCTAAAACAATTAAGGACTTATAACCCTAAGCAACTAATTAATAATTTAATTCGAATAATTTTATTCAAACTCTAGAAATTTTCATAATTTTATAAAAATTAAATCATAACATGCAAATCAATTTAAGAAATAAATTCCAAAAGAATTTCATATAAAACAATCTTCTTATCTTCATGCATAAGACTTGTGCATATGAATAAGTAAACCAACCAATCACTCTAAATAACTTATCAATTGAAAGTTGGAATCATTTATCAATTGATAACTTATCAAAAACTAGTGATAAAACACTTTCCTTATCACCCTAACACTTCCTTATCACCCCAACACTTCTTTATCACCCCTTCACTTATACTACATATGGATAAGTTATCACATTATTTTATGTGTTTAACTTTTAATTAAGTGACAAGACAACTTAATGCCCAAAGAGGATACCCTATGGCCAGTTGGGAAGAGAGCCTAAGGGAAACCATGCCTTATCAACTTTCAATCACTCAATTGTCTTATACATCTACTCTTCATCCCTTAATGCTTACATCTTCTAGTTTTGTCAAAAAGTTGACATTTGTGCATACTAAAAGACAATCAATTAAAGTTTCTTGTGCATACTTCTCCTCCCATTCAAAAATCTGCCACTCTCTCCCTCTTTCGCTCTCATTTTCACTTTCTTTTCTCTTACTTTAAACATAAATCAAAAGAAGAAACCTAACCCCACATTGCCGCCACCTTTTTTGCTTTATAACTCACGGCACAAAAGCTTGATTTTGTTGCCTCCTTTTGTTAATTTCAAAAATCACTTTTAGGAACTTTAAAATATCCTCAAAGCCCCACTTTAAAAATCAAGACTCTAGTTTCAAAAGAACTTACAAGAAGAGGAAGGAAAACAACGAGCTAAGAGGATACTTAGTTGTACAACTAGCTTGATTTCGCTTTGAGGATAAGTAAGTTGTTTCTTTATGTTAATGGTTTAGTATTATATGTTGGGAGACTATGCTTTCACGAAAATATTAGCATGATCATAAGATGATAAAATAGCTAGATTACCTTAAGAAGTAAACTTATGAACCCCTTTACATGAAAGTTGAAATATGAGCATGCTAAGTTGGTATTATGTGAAAATATATATTTAACACTTAGAATGAAAAATTTTAAGTTAAGAAAATCATGAAATGTATACATGAATGAAGAGACATCATGCTAGACATGGAGTGTATGTGAGTCATTTAGATGTTATTTCCATTTTTATTAAGTTAAATATGCTCAAATCTAGCCTTAGATAAAGGAAAATCCATTACATAAAGCTTTTATGAAGAAACTAACCTTGTGAGATATGAATTATTATATGAAAGTTGTGATAAGTATGAGATCTACTATTTTCATATAAAGTATGAGCTAAGTAATCATCCCATGGAAGAGAATTTAAGTTAAGATTTGAATATAAGTAGCCTAAGATTATAATCTAACCCTTAAACTCAAGGAAATGATAAAATAAGTTGAAAAGCCAAGTAAGAACCCCTTGGATTCATCACAACCAGATTTGGAACATAAGTAAAAGTCACTTAAAAATCTGATAAAACCAAGTGAACAAAGTGAAAAGATCAACCAAAGCAAATATAGCAAGTATACAAAGCCTAAAACTCAAAATCGTGCCTAGAACTCTCAAAATGAGCCTAGAACTCTAAGTTAGGCCTTCATTAAAATTCTTACCAGCACTTTAAAATATTAAGAAAGATTGTTTTTAAGGCCACAAAAAATCCACCTAAGACTCCATAAGCCCAACAAAGTCATTAACTTTAGTTTAAACAAAAAACAAGCCCATTTGATAACTTAAGCCCACATAAAAGCCCAAGGAGTTGTTGTTAGCAGTAAGAGTGTAAACCAAAGTTGAAAATCTGACCTTAAGGAGTATTTTAAGTTTGGAATAAAGTCCTAAGCCCAAGCCCAAAGAATTTCCCAAGTTACCAAAAAGCCCATTAACTAAACAAAGCCCAAAAACACTCCAAACCACGAGGATCACTACTGTTCTGACCTATGTGTAGTTTTGCGTGCCTCATTACGAAAATATAATCTCACCACATTAAAGTACACTCGAAAACGATGAAGATTAACTATAAGATCATAAAAATCGGATTTAAAATGAGAAAGTTATACGCGATTAAACTTTAAGTAAAAATTGGGAAAAATATGAAGCCAAGTCAAAAGTATAACTAAAAGGGTTTTAGTTTAGTTTTCCAAATTTTATTTCATATCCTTATAGTATTATATTTACGATGTTCAGGGGACCCGGCTTTTGAGAAACGACCTATCCCGGATTACTTTAATTGATCCGCATGGCTGAGTGAGAAAATTCCCGATGACTCTTTACTTGATTTTGCTTATATAATAAATACACCTAAACTTATATATATATATATAAATTTGGATGCTTGTGGGATATGGGAAATGCATGTGTATGGATTTGTGAATTGAATGCTATGACTTGTTAATTATATAATAATGGGAATTGTTGTGATAAATTTATACGTACGATTATATAGAATGAAATTGTCTAATGACCTTGAAAAATCAGATTAACTATCTACATGATTAAAAAATAAGATGAATCATACATTCCTCATATTGTATTCGGATAACACCGACTGCCGTTTCACGTAGAAGATAGGAAAGGACTCACAGGAGGACGAGCCTCCTGCAGGATTAGATACTAGCTATGTTATCATTTTTATTAAGTCTTTATCCTAAGCTGATCGGCTTATTAAGCGCCGGGGACGCCAACTGTCGGCGAGGGGCCGCGTCTTGTGGCTTTTGCTCAAGGCGTGTGTTTGTGGATTGCAGAGGCTACCACACTGCTAAACTTAGGATTTTGAAAATATGATTTATTATTCAGTAATGAAAGTATATATATGTATATATATACATAGTTTTGTTTTAACTTAAGCACAATAGTGCTAATGAATTAAAACCCAAGGTCTAGAACCCGGATTTTGGTTTGGGTCAGTTAATTATCTCCAAACCCTGACTACAGGAGGTGTAATTCTAAGTCGTATGTAGTTCTTAGGCCACTACATGCGTTGTTTGGTATACTGATTGTTCATGCATTCATATGATTGTACATCTAATAAATTTCTGCCGTACGGTATTGATGAGGGTAATTATCTCACTAAGTATAAGCTTACACCCCAATAGTTCTTTTCCTTGCAGGTTGATCAATAGTTGGGACAGGGATAGGAATTGAGTGCAAAGTACTATCATTGAATCAGTATGATGAAAAGCCTATGTAGTTACTTCGGAATGCTCTGGAAAATGACTAATATCTCAATTAAGTTTAGTATCTTTAGTAAGTTTAGAATTTTTTGGAATTGTTTATCTTATTTCACTCTTTTGGTAGGGGATACCAATTCTCCGTGGTTCTGAGGAATTGTGGAAAAATGTATATCCATAATTATTTATATTATATAATGAGTCATTAAACTAAAATTGAAGACCCTAGCAAATAACTATTTAGAGTCTTGCAATCTTTGACTTGTAAGGTGATTTTCTTATCATGGATACACATGTGATATGAAAATTCTAGGCAATACTACTAGGCTCTTCCTAGGGTCGATATAGCTACTGCCACCACTACCAACAACCCAAAGCTGTTACCATCAACCATCGACGTTGCTACTACCATCCCTTATTGCTTTAAGGTTAGTAAAGAAAGAAGATGGACTGAGGGTAATTTAGTTATTAATATTCTATTACAATCTATTTTTAAGTTACTTATAAATTCCACTAAACAAAATAATAGATATTACATGCTTATTACATTTCTTAGGAATTTCAATTACATTCCTCCTTTGTTCCATTCAATGAAGTGAACGAACTGTTAATGTCTATAATAATTGGATAGCCAATAATATCCTCTTTCCATCTCTCCGAACCATCCTATACTTGTTTTATTCATAATGTTTTGTCATATTTATTTAATGGTCCAAAAAACCGGTTTGTAATAAAGCCATATTCTAACCAATTATCAAACCAAAAATTAGCATCCTCTCCCCTACAAACATGTGATATGTATCAAACCTGATTTTTTAGCTTTCATTTTTCCTAACTTAATTTAAACTAAACTCTTTTAAACTCTCAACTAAAGTTAAAGAAAACCTGATTTGTTTATACTTTAGAAAATTTTTGGAGTCGTCACCTAATGGAATCGAGAAATATGATTAAATTAAAATCAATTAAGTGGATTGGTTTTAATTTAGCCACTAATCTGTGTGTTTAAAAACTTTTTGAAAATTTTTCAATAAACTACATGTCAAAGGGTTCAAGCGCTACCTTATAAAACCTTGTGCGGATACAACCTTAACATTTCAAATTTAAATTTATTTTTCAAAATATCCTTCTAAAAAATTTATATTTACAAGTAAATAAATAAAAAATAAAATTGCATCTAGTTATAAGAAATAAAAAAATTATTTACAAAAAGGAGGAAAATAAATTTTTACATATTTTAAGTCGTCTCGTAGTTGTCCATAAGCATTTATATACCCGTTATTTAAGATCAAACTTGCATAATTTATTTTCGAAAATTTTAGTGTGTTGATTAATTTTACTTTTGAAAACAATCGAATTTATATTTTTAACTGTTTTAATTATTTGAAGTAAAATCTAAGAAAAGGGGTCCTATTTTTGAGTAATTATTTTCAAACGAAATTTTGCATTTATTCTAAAAAGAATTTTTTTTTATTTTTAGGAAAACATTTTCCTATGTGTTTATATTTTTTTTATTTTCCTTTTTTATGTGCTAAATTGTCTTTAAAAAATAAAGGTAATAAAAATATGTTTATTTTAAAAAATCTATTTATTTAAAGATCTATGTATTCAAAGCAAAAAGATCCCTCGTTTTCTTTTCCTTTTTTTATTGATAAATAGGTAACTAGTATATATAATAAACAAATAAGAAAAAAAAAATATAAAAAAAGACATAACAGCACAAAACAAGGATTGGGCCTAGATATAAGCTTGTACACTAGTTGAGTGGGTAAGTGGAACTCGAGTTACAGGTCAATTATGAATTTGGATCTCGAGTTAAGAAGAAAAAGAAAGGAGCAGCATTTGGGTTGTTGTTACAAGCAATTCTAATGGCTATTTCAAGTATAAGAGTGTTTTCATGAGTTTGTTATTGTCAAAAGGGTGATTGGTGTAGGTATTGTAATGTTTCATGGTAGTTTTAAGGTAGTAAAAGGTAGTTCGATTAAGGGTGGAAAGAGAAAGGATGTGCATAGCTTGCTTGGGTGGCTATTAACTGGACTAAAAGCGACCAAGACTGGGTTTGTGGGGTCTACAAGTCTAGCTATAGTGTCAATTCGTACCCAACAACAACGAGGGTAGCAATTCGTGGTAGTTGATCGGTAGTCAAATATGGGCTTGTTAGTTGAAGATGTTCGAGGTGTTTTTGAAAAAAGGATGTTAGCTTTTGAAAGCTTGGAACACTAAAGAGCTAATGACAGCGGATTTGGGCTTTGATGTTACGTCTAAAGAGAGGAAAGCTAGAGAGAGAGCATATCGAGTTCGAGAGAGAAAGCTTAGTTTCAAGCTCCTAAAGGAATATTTGAGAGTTGATTAATGTTGGGAAAGGGATTAGGACTCCCTATTTATAAGAAAAGAAGCACATTTAAGCATGGCAAGTGCATCAGTGGCAAATTCAAAATAGTGAATGTACAAGCATCTCATTCATTTATTCTTCGTTATTTGAGAAAGAAATCAAGTTTATGAGTTGGCTTTGATGTAGATGGGACTCAGAATTGTTTTATCGACTCCTAGAAACCATGATTCTTACTTAAATTGCTTGGATTTGTAAGTTTGCAAAAAGCTCAAATCTTAGATTTAGATTTTTTTTCCATTTTCAATGGTCTATTTGATCTATATAATATGTGTATTTAGTCATGTTCATGGTGTGGGTCAAAAGCACTTCATGTAATCTATAAGATTTTATAATTAATTTCGTGAAATCTTGTAGAAAAATGGATTAAAAAAGGCTTTGAATACAAGGAACCAAGTTGGAAACTTGTGAAAAAGGGCAAGAAAGTCTAAGAAAGTGAGGGAAAACGAATACGGTGAGCCAATAGGAGGCTAACACATATCCTCCTCGTCCAAAAATCATAAAAGGCACAAAGTGCCTATCGCGTGATTCAAACTCTAAATCTTGGGGCTAATAGCGCATGCTTTAGCTAGTTATGCTGGCATTTATTTTCATTTTTACATTTTTCATTTTTTTTTACCTTTTCAAATTAGGAACATTTTCTTTATTATTGTAAATCCTAAAAATACAGAGAGTCAGTATTATTTGATCTAGCAACTAAGTTGAACTAACCTTAATTGAAAAGGAGCCGGTTTAGGCCTAATTGACCCTAAAAAATTAGATGACCCTCTTTATGCGACCCAATGACCCTAACACTAACTTAAAGCTCCAATTGTCCTAAAAGTCTTTTTTCTTTCTTTCTTTATTTAATGCATTTTTCAATTTTTTATCTGATTGAAATTTTTTTCTATAATTTTTTTCATTTTTCCATTTTTTTTTTGTTTCTTTTCTTGTTTTTTCTTTTTCTTTTTTTTTCCCCAAATTTTCTTTTTTTTTTGAAACTTTAGGACCATTTCCTTTATTATTATAAATCATCAAAATATATAAGGCAAAAATAGCGTGTCTACAATTTAGAACTCTCCTTAACCCTTTTTTTTTTTTGCTTCCTCTAGATTCTTATAAAATTCCAGTCCCTTCATCCTCTTTTTATCCCTACTAGCCCTTCTATATTTTCGTCTTATTGGTTTAGTCCATAAAGCATCCCTTTTTTTCATTTCCCACGCAAGCTCAACAAAGTTAGCATTATTCCTCTTTTTTATGTCCATCATCCCTAATCTATCACATTCTTTTCATTGCTTCACCTTTCCCCAAGTTATCCAATGAATCTTCTTTTCCCCATCTACAAATGCCCAAAGAAAGTCTCTATGCACTTTCTCTAGCCAATTTACTAAACCTACCCAAAAAGGAACAACTTGTGAATAACGGTTGAAGATACTTTACAAGATTAAAGTTGTTTTTTCTTCTAGCCATAAACAACAACTTAGGTTTCCATCTAACTAGTTTCCTTCTAGTTTTTTCAAGGATAAATTCTAAATCTTTGAGGTAATGGTTGGTAATCATGGTTAAATTCCCTAGGTCAACTCTAAGAGGTCCTTTAACCACGGACAATAAGGGACCTGCACAATGCCCTTTTTGGCTAAGCTAATTAGGGGCCTTTCAACACTCAAGTTTGCAAGAAGGGAGAGGTAATGTAGGTGGTAAAAATGAGTTATTAGGAGAGGTTTGAGAAATGAATAGTGTCAATCCCTTTACTTGAAGAAATTACTCTTATTTATAGGTTGAAGGTGCTTACTGTTATTGACACGTGGTGAATTCTAGTTGGTTAGTGCAGGATCCGATAAGATGGCGTTACTTGTGCCTGATGGGACATCCTTCCCATTAGCAATTGGTGTAGGCTGGTAGGATTAGCCTATCTCATCAATGGAAAGTATTTACCCTAATTCGACGGCTAGGTAGTAAGCTATGTGATAGGAGGTCAATCATCATTAAATGAAGAGAGAGAAATGTTGAACAATAGGTAAGGTAAGTACTCGGCTTCAAGGTTAGATGTCTCCTTTGGCTACGGTTTTTGGAGAGAGGAGGCACAAGCCTCAAGTGAGAACTGTAGGCAATGGTTAGACACACCGAGAGTATCTGAAAGCTTTCGAGTGGAAGATAATGCTAGGATACGCTCAGGACATGTGCTTGCATCTTAATGAGCTTTTATGGTCTGGGTTGAGTTTCTCAACAAGAGTTTGCTATCAACACTTTGCTTATGAGATTTCTATTATCTTTCATCGGGATACCCAAATATTTACCCATTGTTACATTCATCCTAATTCTAAATCTTTCACATATTCTTTTCTTAACTTCCACTCATGTATTTCCAAAAAATATAGCATGAGATTTATCATAGTTCACCTTCTGCCCTAATAGCTTACTAAACAATTCCATAACATTTACCATCAACTCTACATTTTCTTCTATGGCTTCTTCCATAAAAAGGATATTATCCGCAAAGAAAAGGCAATCCCCTGTAATCTTTCCATCCTTAACTAGGCCATAGATTATACTATTTAACATTTCTAATGAGATGATGGATAAGTATAATGATAATAGGTCACCCTACCTCAAACCTTTACTTACTAAAAGATCTCTATTATTACTCTATTCACAAGTTATTTGGTAAGATGTAGAAGAAAGGTAAAAGCAAATTGGCTTAATCCATTTGCTTAGGGAATTCAATTTTTCCAATGAAAATCTTATGTAGCCCCATTTCATTCTGTTATATGCCTTTTCGAAGTCTAATTTAATCACTATGCAATGCTATTTTCCTAATTTTTCCCTAAAGAATGGAGAATTTCCTAGAAAACTATAATATTATCCTTAGCAACCCTATCAAGGATTGAGCTTAATTGTTTCAGGCTAATGATACCATTTAGTAGGGGCATAATTCGATTTACTAACAGATTACTCATTACTTTATATAAGGTAGTGCATAAATTGATGGGTCGAAAGTCTTTCATCATGTTTGCCCTTAGCACTTTAGGCACCAGAACAATTAACATTCTATTAATATCTTTTAGCATAGACCCTAAATTGAAGACTATGCTTATCATGTCACAAACTGTTTCCTCAACAATGCTCCAACAGCTTTCAAGAATTTTGCATTTAGCCATTCACCCCTAGTGACTTATTGTTACCTTACCTATACTCTAGGGCCCTCCTAATCTCTTCTTTTATACATTCCATGCTTAGCTAGGCTCTGTCCTCCTTTGATAGTGAATAAAGTTGAAACTACCACTTCAATTCCCTCTAGCTTACCCAGATTTTTCTGATGAGAAAAGATTATAAAAGTGGTTCATAATGATCTTTCTTACCTTTTCAGGATCAGAAATCCAGTTCCTTATTGAATAAAAAAGCCTCAAGACTCTTGATTTTGACCTCATTGCAATCGCTGAAGTGTAGAAGACATGTGTATTTCTTTCTCCTTCCAAAATCCACTTCAACTTAGCCTTAGCTATCTAGAGTTTCTCTTCGTGCTTTAAAACCTCTTTATGTTCTTTCCTTAGGCAAATTTCTCGATCAATGACTCTTTGATTTGGCCTATTGAAAATTTCCAATCTCATTTTGTCAATCTTTTCTTTTATTGCTTTTTCCTTCATATGAATTATCCTAAATACTTCTATATTCCACTTTTTAAGTTCCTTAATAAGATGTTCTAGGTCCTTCGAGTATCTAAAAAGGGCATCTTTATACCTGGGTTTTGAGCTACTTAAAATCAGGGTGGTTTAACCACATAGGTTGAAATCGAAAAGTGTGATTCTCCCTTGGTCATGTATAGCCATTTCGTTAGGTATTTAAAAGAATCGATAAGTGATCAAAATGAGATGAGGTTAGGTGAAAAACCTTCACCTCCAAGAACATACTTCTCCATTCGCTATTAGCCCACACTCTATTAAATCTAGTTTGAATAAGGTCCCTAAGATCTTTTGATCACTTAGACCAAGTAACTTTGGGCCAATAAAGCCCTGTTCCATCATACCACATACATTGATACATTTTGGGTATTTTCTCATTCTCATTTGGTTTACTCCTATACCTTCCCACTTTTCCTCATCACAAAGGACCTCATTAAACTCTCTAATCATTATCCACGGACCCTCTATGACATTTGCCTACACCTTTAGATCCGTCCATAGGAGGTACCTCTCCTCAAACCTAAGTGAGGCATATATTGCAGAAACGTACCATGTAAGAGGAGAGTTACATACCTGGATTTCCACGATAATCTATTATCTAGAAATTTGCTTCTCTTGAACCGTCGCTATTTCCTCGTTCCAAAGGACAACAATTCCTCTACCGTACCCCTCTACCTCTGAGCTAAACATTTGGTTCATCTCTACTTTTTGTTGTAGTTTCTTCACACCCTCCCTTCCCATTCTTGTTTCAGTAATAATAACCATTTGTGATTCATACTGGATCACCAAGTCCTTAATAATTCTCTTTTTTTGTTCAGAATTTGCTCTACACGCGTTCCACGCTAAAATTTCAAATGGCTTTAGCTGATCCTCCATTAGCGGCTCCGTAAACGGAACCCTTCGAATGCCCATTGTCCCTACCACATTCATCATGATGTTCTCTACTATTGTCTTGCATGTCTATTCAAATAGATTCAACATGGTCCTTATACATCAAGTGTAAATTCAGAAAACTATAATAAATAAAACACGAAAAAACAAAATTTGAATAAAACAACTTGTACAAATTATATATAGATTATTAAAACCGTCACTAAGTAGTTGCTAATCGAACAATAACATGAGAAACAAATATGAATAAATTATAGTTTGCAATTCCCAAAAACCTCGGTTCTATTGGCTCTCCAACTCAGGAAACAAAAAAATAAAAAAAGACTAAGTAATTAATAGTGAAGTTAATTTCAATGAAAAGAAAGAAAAGAAAGTAATATCCAATAGCATAGTAGAAAATGTGAAAATGTACAATAAATTCAGATTCAGTTGCGGTCAAATCAAAATACATGTTCGGCAAAAAATCTAAACAAATTCAAAATACGTGACCAAAGTCATGGTGGATAGTCCCCATTAAAATATTAAAATAAAGAATATAAACTATAATATAACGTTCGGGGGAAAAAAAACCTATTATTCCATTTTGTATATGCCTTATTAGGAGAAGACAATATTCAGCTCTCGTATGCTTGACAGAGGGAATAGGGAAAGGTAATGGTAAAATGTCCAAACTCTAAAGAGATATCACACGGCTATCATTCGGTGAAGGAAAATCAAATCATGCGGTGAACGATCATGTAGTTTTTTATTTCGAGCAACTAAAGGGTTATGAGTTGTTGGCTAAAAATAATCGAAAAAGTAAAAAGGTTATGAGTTAGGTCTGTGATGCTAAACAAACCCCCTATCTGTTTTACATCAAACAATATATAGAATAGCTTTCATTATTGATATTTTGAGCAAAATATAATTTTACAAAAGAAATTGCTTTATTCCTCAATTCAAGAAAAGGAGATCTCTTAAAAAAGTAGAGAGAGGAGAGAAATTGTTATTTTTCATTTTATTCCATTTGATGGAAAATATTCCATAACCTAATAACAATTATGCTATTTGTTAATAAGCTATTACAATTGACTAATTATCCACTGCTCTAACTAATTCTATCGATATCATAACTAATTCTACTAAACTCATATCATTCTAATGAACATCGGTGAATTTTATATAATATGCCAAGAAAAGATTTTCCAAAAATAAGAGCATTTTGGTCATTTCAAAAATTTTCTTAACCCTACTCTCTTAACTTACCTTTATTCTCTAAAAACCTAATTTTTAACAAATAAGGTTTAGTTCACTCTTATTATGGCATCAAACTAAGCCATGATCCTTAAACCCCACTACAAGAGGAAAACAATGGTGATTAAGGTAAGGATCTTAAAGCTTAAGCTCAAATAAATTCATATTAAGCTTCTTAACATCCTAAAAACCTTTATACCTTGCTGTTTCAACTCATTCATAAGAGTTTTCAAGTTAAGATTCTTGGTTCTTATCTTTTGCAGCTCATTTTAAGTATTGAAGGTGAGTTTCATAGAAGATTTCTTGAGTTGAGTCGAGTTGAGTCCTAGCTGAAAAATTAGTTCCAGAAGAATTATACTTAGGTTTTGATAGGTTTTGAATCTAAAGTTGGAAATCATTTGCAGTTGTTGGTGATTTAAAGCCTCACTAATCTAACTTCGTCAAGTGTTCGATATTTTGCATGTAAGTTTATTAAGTTATATCTCTTAGTTTTGGTTCTTACATTGGAGATATGTCGTATGGAGTAGAGAATTGAGGATAAAGTTTTGGAGTTGTCAATTGTTAGATTAACATGCCTTAAGTTGGGTTTATAAGTGCATAAGTTTTGGACAACGAAATGGGCGAAAAGAAATTGGTGTTCAAAGTGTTCTATTCTGCAAAATTACAGAATAGAAACAAGGCATTCGGATACCTTGCCAGATAGCATTTGGATGCTAAGCTATTATAAGTGGTAGAGGTGTAGCATTCAAATGCCATGTCTTGCTTCAAACCCTTTTGCTTTCCAAGCTTATTCTCAACCATTTTAGCCCAACTAACTCCTTGACTAGTCTTTCCACTTACAAAAGATTTGACCTTTAATTAAGAAACTAAAGTTTAAGAGGTTTATATAAGTGATCCTAATATTCAACTTAAAGGAGGAAAGTAACAATCCTTACTAATTTGGGGCTAAAGATGGTTTAAATAATTAATCTGAGGTTGGGACTAAGTGTCATCAATAGAGACTAACATCTAAGTCTAATAAGAATTGTAACCTGATTGGAAGTAGACACTACAATAGATTACATGGCTGGGAGTTAAGTAACTATGTTTACTATACTATCTTTAGGTTAGGTATTTAGACTCTCTTACCATTGCATGTCCTTGTTGAGTTGTTTATTTGCTTAATGACTCAGGTATGTGGTTCTTAGTTGTATGCTTATCCTTATTAAGACTTAGTAAACAAATTGGACTAACTAATATTTGGGTTAATTAACCTGGTTGTTGGTTATACTTGACTTGCTTGCTTTAAGAGCTTATAGTGGTGGATCCTTAGATGAGTAATTACTGATCATATATGAAGATTTCCAAGTGAACTCGTATATAAGATAATGCAGCTAAAATTCTAGATTTCAATTATTCTAAACTTTGGGCATAAAGGACTTAAAGAAAAACTAATATTTATATCCATCTATATATGGAGACAAAAATCATAGTGTAATAGGGTCATGAGTACCTATTTGTTGATTGTTGGCCTAAATGCAAGATAATTAATGAACTGTTTGTTTTATACTTGATGTACTTACATTTTATGCATGTATTTGACTTAGCTTGGCATCCGTGTATGCTTGTGCATTACGTTTTGAGCTTTAGCTCATTTTTTAATTCTTTTTCAGGCATAGGGATCAATGAGTATCTTATTTATGAGCAACCTTTTGTAAATGATATTCAGGAGGAGGAGGGTATTAAGTATCTTATTTATGATCTATGTATTGGTGGAGTTATGTCGTGATTAGGAGAGTCTTGTTACTATTGAAGAGATAGACTCCTTTCTCATTTTGTTTTGTAGCTATGTGGTATCATGAGGAGACTAAAGACAACTAGAGTTACTTTTTGTGTTACTTATGAATTGTGAGCTAATTATGTTAGGGATAATTATAAGTTATGAGGATTAGAGTGTGTAAACCCCTAAATTTTTTAACCTAGCATTTAAAGTAGAATTAAGTGTGTTAGATATTTCTAGGAGTTGACAAGGCTAATAAAAGCGAAAACCCTAAAATAACTAATCAATCACATATAAAATTTTTCTACCCTAAACATATGTAAACATTAAAGATTTCATCTGAAAGTGATAAAAACCCTAAAACTATAACTTAAAGGGTATAAAAGCACTAAGTCACCATAACTTACCCTTAAAACCTAGTTGATAATATAATCTTAGTATTATTCCAAATCATTAGTAAAAGATTAAAGATAACTTTCAATCATTCATAAATACATATAATACTAAAGTAATCCTTTAGAAGGTAAGATATTGCATCATAGATTATATTTATCTTCTAATTATATAACTAGGTTAGTATTACATAGAGTTAAGAGTTTAGTTGATACTTATATTACATATAGTAAGTACATTACATGTAGTAAGTATTAATACCCTAAATGAAACTCTATGATGGTTACAATAAGTGGCATACCAAATTATGTATATAGGATATAAATACCCAAGGGAAGATTTCATTACCTATTTTTACTAATCAATTTATTAAACTTCTTATTTCCTTTATTTTCTTCCTAATTTTTTTTAATCACTTCATTATGTACACTTAGATTACATGTAATTATGAAATGTTGACCAAGTCAACATATTTATCATTATCAACTAGAATCTTCTCTTCCTTTCTATTAATTTCTTTTCTTTTCATTCAAATTTTTTTCCGCTTTTTTTCCCTTATTGTCGTCCACTCCTTTCCCCACTTAGGAGCCCACTTGTTTTTATTTTCAAAGCACAAAACAATACAAAACAAAGTCCTTTTCTTCCTCTTCCAAACCGTGATTCCCTTTACTTCCATAATTCTAAACACTTTCTTACTTCACTTTCATACTTTCTACTAACATAAATCAAGGAGAAAGATGTATGTTATCATATGATTTTCTATTTTATGTAGTAGTTAGTTGTGTAAATTAGGTTAGTGTAGAAGGTTAGTATATGTGCATATGTGTTGTGTGAAGTGGAAGCTCCATATCCATGTATAGAAGAGTAGGAATCCTTAGATAATTATAAGAGCACATGTACATAAATCTAAATATGTATATATAAGAGTATACTTGATAAATACATGTATTAAGACATTTGTACATAAGTATCCATTATGTATATAACCTAAAATGAGGCATATACTAACTATACATACATATACCATGCTAAATACACCCTTAAAGTACAAAAATATGAAATTTGTGAAGCTTTTTAAGAGGGAACTTTGGGCATACGAAAATACTTATGTCATCGTATGTGTATATGGGTATATGTACTAGTATAGGTATAAGTACATAAGTATATATACTAATATGTTGGAAGTATATATATATATATATATATATAACATATGTATAAAGTGTATGAATACATAAGGATAATAATGGATAATGATGTAAGTAATGACATAATTAAATAATGATGTAAGTAATGATATAATTAAATGATAACATAAGCCATGACATAAGCAAATGATGGCATCAACGATTGATGACATAAGCGATGATATAAGTCTTTAAAATAATAAACCATAAGATCATTAAAGTGTAAGAATTAATGGCTAATGAAACCACTAACTACTAAAATAGAACATAAAATTAGCCAATAGGAATAATTAAGCTTCAATAGTTAGAATTTCAATAAATTTAGTCTATATCATAAAACACAGGTTTTAACGTCTAAAACGGATATCACCGTATGAACGTACGTCCGAAAACGATAGAAAACGACTATAAATTCGTAAATATCAGAAATAGAATGAAAAAGTTACATACGATTAGTGATAAAGTTTAATCGGATTAAAATTAATAGTAATCTAAGTAAAATTAGGTAAATAAATGTCTAGAATTACTAGTTAATTCAAGTGCTTACTATCATATCATAATGATCAGGTGATCTCGATGCGGGCTAAGATCTCCCGATTGATTACTACGACTATAGCAAGTTCTCATGGTTGAGTGAGTATCTACCTTATGATTCCATGCTTGTATATGATTGTAGATAGTGGATTTAAATGATATTATTAATTGATTGTTGTGTAGGATCGAGAAATGCTTATGTATGTTATGATGTGCTAAGTTGTGAATTTACCTTAAGTATGAATAATACTTTGCTTGTTGCATGGTAGTATAGATAATGATTGTGTGTACTTTTGGATGATTATATCATAATTGGACTTAACTATACTCGGCTTATAAGAAGAAATCGATACATGCATCAACATGCATTGCATAAACATAATTCCGGCCATCACATTATACGGAGGTAGAGAGAGGCTATTCGAGGGTTGTTATTATAAATTTATTGGTTTTGTACAATGCACTCGTATAAAATAACCTTATCCTAGCTCACGAGAATACTAAGCATTAGAAGCGTCAATTACCTAGCTAAGGGTCGAGTTTAGAGGCCTCCATTTAGGAGTGAGTGTGGACTACGGGAACCCCCTCACGATTATATTAGAACTTGGTTTTTATAAAAATAAAAGACTTATTTGATTTAAGTATGGAACGTGGAGCTCCGTAGTAAAGTAAGTTCTAGTATAATACCTGGATCTGATTGGTGCCGTATATACTCCATCCCTGACTTCAAAGAGCATTAAATCTAAGTTATGTATATGAACTAGTTAACTATACGTATTGTTCGACATTCTATTTGTCCATTCATTCATATGCGTGAATATAATGTATTTATAACTTACTTATGGTGTGGCTAAAGGTTTTGCTCACTAAGCTTAGGCTTACACCCCCTTAGACGTTTCCTACAGGATGGCTTATTTATTAAGGTTGGCCAAGGAATGCCACAGGTTAGCTTGGGGAACTAGGCAAGAGCGGGCCATTCGATGTGATGAGAGAACTGACTATGTAAACTTTTATTTATGTACTTTTGTTTTATCAGTAATATAGCCTTAGATATACTAAATTACTGTTTACTGTAAACTTTGTAGTTCAATTTTTTTATAAATATGTTTATGTGATGATATCCTATGGATCTGTATGTTCTTGAGAAGCTGGTGGTTGTAGAGCCTTGTATATTGTGTGAAGAGTACATGATTGGAAAGGTAACTAATCAAGGGTTCTTCATATAGTATACGGCGTCTATCACGACTAGACCGTCCTCAGTTCGTGACAAAATGGATAAAGTTTCCCACTCCTTTTGAGGATCATTATTGTATATGTGGAGAATGTTTATATTAAAGTTAACTGTTTATGAATCTGGAAGCTTTAGCATATTTTTTGTTAACGGGGATATGTGATAGGTTGTAATGCCCAATTGGAGTCCTCGAGCATTATTTTTTCAAAGTAAATTTACTAAATGCATAACATAAAATCCCTTCCCCCCAACAAGAACATTTGCTTTCAAGGTTCTTATTGCGAACTGTGACCAAGAATAGATAAAGCTGATCGTTGGATGGGTCCAAGCTTGGCGAAAGCTCGAAAAAGGGTTAATGGGAAAGGTATGAAGGGTAACAAAGACAAATGAAACAGTAAGTAAAACCCATGAATAGTTTTAGAGGATATGACGAACCAATGAAACATTCGAGGAATCATGGCACAATTTAATATGACACACGAATTAGTCTAATGAGGTTACTTGCCACCTAACCTTGCTTAAGGGAAAGGATAAGAGTGATATCGAGAGTAAACAAGCAGTGTTTATGCAAAGAAGAAAGTACTCAAGTACATTGAAGGTAATTTAATCTCTTACAGCTACAAGTACAAAAACATTTATACCTGTAAGTTAGGGCAACTTGCCAAAAGAGAAAAGACAATAAGGACATTTCCTAAAGAAGTAATGTACATGATATAAGAGGGTAAAAATGAATATATAAGGAAATCAATCATTGGTGCTACAGATTCTCCATATGATACTATACAGTGGCGATGCTACATTGGTAAGGTTGTTAGGTGAAGCGGCAAAAAGTATAGATAGGTGGGCTTGTCCAAGTAGGAATGGCCTAGTCAATCCAGATTCTCTATCTCTCGGCCTCTCAGTACGGATGATGCCGAGTGATTGGTTAGCTCAACATTAAATTAGTCATCTACTCGACATAACACAGAATAAAGGGTGATCATTCGGCATGGCATTAAAGGTGACTTGGTAAGTAAGTACTTAGTCTTGGCAGGAGTTGGTTGGAATATAAGGATTCGTCGTGCCAGCCTTACTAGTTCTTGAGTTCGGCTGCGAGTCAGAGGTCCTGTAGCTTGATTCCCATCACTCCTTCCAGGTTGTTTTAGATTTGGGATCAAATCCGAATGGTATTCTCTCAGTTCTCTGTTAGGGTGATATAAACTGAGGTCGGTAATGTTGAAGGCGTCAGAAACCTCATAGTCCTCAGGCAGTTCCAACCTATAGGCGTTATTATTGATTTTCTGGAGGATTCTGAAGGCCCTCCTGCTCTTGCAAATAATTTGTTCTTCCTCTTATTCAAGAACCGTTCCTTGTTGAGGTATAGCCATACTAAGTCTCCTGGTTGAAATTGTTCAGTCGACTTACCCTTGGTCCTTTCTTGCATTCTTCTAGTAGCTTGGTCGATAAGCTGAGTGACCTTGTCATAGATGTGCTGAAGAGATTGTGCTCTGACCGAGCCGTTAAGGTCTTCTTGCGTGGGTATTGGTATAAGGGCATAGTCGAGGGGCAACTCGAGATTGAATCCATAGACCTCCTCAAAGGGAGTCTACTTAGTGGTATCATGTACGGTCTGGTTATAAGTGAATTCGATCACTGGCAGGCAGATGTTGCGATTAGCTAAGTTCTTGCCTACTGTAGCTCGAAGTAGTGACACTAAAGTATGATTAACTACCTCTGTTTGGCTATTAGTTTAGGGGTGACATGAGGTATTGAAGAGTAATTTGGTTCCCAGCCAACGCCACAAGGTCCTTTAGAAATAACTCAAGAACTTTGGGTCCTTGTTAGAGACTACACTCTTCGATATGTTGTGTATCCGCACAATCTCCTATAAAAAAAGAGAAGCAATAGCTGAAACATCGTTAGTTTTAGTGCAGGGCACGAAGTGTGCCATCTTACTGAACTGATCTATGACAACCATTACAGAATCTTTGCCTTGGGCAATTCGTGGCAGTTCGAGAACAAAGTCCATACTCAGTTCAGTCTACGGCCTCATAGGAATAGGTAGGGGTATTGTTTTTCCTTGTTTGGCTAGGTACTTAGCCTTTTTGCATACTGCACAGCTTTGCACAACTTGGTGTACATTTATTCGCATTTTCGACTAAAAGAATCGACCATTCTATAGTTTACAAGTCCTCCTTTCTCTAAAGTGTTCGAAGAGCCCTTCACTATAGGCTTCCCTGACTAATAATTCCCGTAGGGAACAAGTTGGCACGCATAGTCTCCCTCCTCAGAACAAATAGCCATCATCTACATAATATTTGTCTACTATCCTCCCTTCTATGCATCACGAAATTATTGGTCTAAAGTGTACATCCCCAAAGTACTATTCTTTGATACTCGCAAAACCAAACAGCTTGGTTTGTAGTTCTGATAAGAGCGCATGCCTCCTCGAAAGAGCATTTGCAACTACGTTGCTCTTTCTTTACTTGTACTTTATCACAAAATTGAACCCTTCAAGGAATTTAACTCACCTCACCTGTCGCTTTGACAACTTGGTTTAACTTTAAAGGTACCTCAGTGATTCATGGTCAGTATATATGACAAATTCTCTCAACAGGTAAGTAATGTTGCTACACTTGCATTGCTTGGATTAGTGCCAAAAGTTCCTTGTCATATACGGAGTAGTTTAGCTATGGTTCTCGGAGCTTCTCACTATAGAAGGCAATTAGTCGGCCTTCCTGCATCAAGACAGCGCCTATTCTAACACCTGATGCATTGCGTTCCAGCTCAAATATTTTGTCGAAGTCAGGTAGTACTAACATTGGGGTGGAGGTCAACCTTTTTTTTTATGTCGGTAAAGCTCCTCTCCTCCCATTCTCCCTACCGAAGGTTAGTGTTCTTCTTTGTTAGCTCGATAAGTGGCGCGGTGATGGTGCTAAAGTTCTCGATAAACCTTCTGTAAAATGAAGCCAGTTCATAGAAACTTCTTACATTAGCATAAGTAGTAAGAGTCGGCCACTTGACAATTGCCTTGATCTTCTCATCATTGACTTGTAAGCCTCCTCCATTGACTACATACCCTAAGAATACTACTTCCTTTTGGCAAAAGCAACATTTCTTCAAGTTGCCAAATAGTCTCTTGGTACGAAGGATATCTAAGACTGCTTTGAGATGTTCAATGTGACTTAGCATGTTGACACTGTAGACCAGGATGTCGTCAAAGTACACTATGACACACTTTCTAATGAGATGTCTCAGCACATGGTTCATAAGTCTCATGAAAGTGCTCGGGGCATTGGATAAGCTAAAGGGCATGACCATCCATTCGTAAAGTCTATGTCGAGTCTTAAACGCAGTTTTCCACTCATCTCCCGACCTCATGTGGATTTGATGGTAACCAGACTTGAGATCAATTTTGTTGAAAATCTTAGCTCCACTCAATTCATCCAACGTGTCTTCTAGCCTTAGGATCAGATACCTATATTTGATTGTAATTTTATTGACGGCTCAACTGTCAACACACTTCTACCAGGTTCCGTCCTTCTTCAGCACCAGAAGTACAAGCACGACACAAGGGTTGAGACTCTCTCTCACATAACCTCTCTCCAGCAACTCGTTGACTTGACGTTAAAGTTCAGAAGCCTGCTCGAGATTCATCCGATAAGCTAGCTTATTCGGCAGTGCAGCGTGGGGTACTAAGTCAATACAATGCTCTACACTTCGAGTAGGGAGCAACCCCTCAGATAACTGTTCTAGGAATAGGTCGGCATAGTCATCAAGCAACCCCTTGATTTCTCGGGGAAGCTCACCCCGCTCCTTCATTTCCAATAGTTGCTTGACTAACAATAGGGTCTGCTCGTCAGCATTGATGGCTTCTCGGAACTTAACTCTACTCATCATTAGAGCATTCTTCAATCTGTGAGGAGTTTCGTCTGAAGCTTGTGAACTTCTCTTAGCGGCATCGAATTCAGCATGATCTTCCAATCATCCTTTTCCAGCATATACGTATTCTTGTAGCCATCTTGTATAACTCTCCTGTCAAACAACCACAGCCTACCGAGCAACACATGCGAAGTGCACATAGGTAACACATTGTAGAGGATATGATTAGAGTAATTCCCTATAGTGATCGGTAGTAGTATTTATCGAGTGATATGTAATGCTCCTTTCTCACTCAACCAGTCCAACTTGTACAGCCTAGGATGTGCAATAGTTAGCAGCTTCGGTTTTGAAACAAGATCAATCGATGCTACATTGGTGCAACTTCTACTATCCATAATAAGAGTACACATTCGATCATTCACCTTGCAGGAGGTATGAAACGAGTTGTCTCTCTGCTCCTCCTCTAGTGAGGGTTCCATATTCATAGTGCACCAGACAACCATGAATAACTGGTCTAAGTCCTTGGGAAACGCGTCCTCCTCAATCAGTTCTTTCTCGGCAAGAACCTCCTCCTTTTCGGGTTCCTCATCCGTACTCTCTACTTCTGCTTCTACTTTCAGGATGTCTCTCTTTATGACTATTATCCTTTGGTTTAGGCACTAAGCATTCATTTGTCCAAACTCTTGACACTTGAAGCACTTGATCTGGCTGGTCTTCCTATTAAACCCTTGCCTCTTCTCATACGTTCGGGTCAACACTATATCTTCAGGTTGGCCTTTCTACTTGGCTCTAACATCAACTCTTCTACTTGGTTCAATACTAGAATAAGCTCAGTAACTTGCCTGTCCTGGTCAGCTAGTTGGCTAGTCGGCTTATTGGCATTTTAGTCGTTACTTGGCTCCTTCTTTGCCTCTCCTCTGGCTAGGCAATTCTAACAGCTTCATCCATTGTGTCAAATTGTTGGAGCTCTACTATGTCTCGAATGTCTCCTCTCAATCTAATAATAAACCTTGAGACTGTTTGAGCTAGTGGTTCCTTCACTTCGCATTTTATCATAAGCATTTAGAATTCTTAAATATACTCACCAATAGTTCGGCCTCCTTATCTCAGCTCCTGAGGCTAAATGAAAGTATCTTGGAGACACGTTTCCGATACGAATCTATTTTTGAGCACTCTCTTCATCTCGAGCAAGATGTTAATCTCTCGGTACCCTTCTCTTCTTCTCATGGCTTAAAAATTCTTCTACCACATGGCGGCATATCCAAAGAATTCAACAACAACAGTCCTCACTTTCTCATAATTCTCATATTAATAGTAATCAAATACATGCTCTACCTTCTTTTCCCAATCCAGATATTTGTCAACATTGCCAAATTCATTGAAACTCAGAATCTAAAGCTTCACATGGTTAGATGCTCTGGGGACCCATACATGCTCCTCTTCAAAATACTCTTCTTCCTCCTCATTAAGCTCTCTTAAGTCTATCCTTCTCCTTAGATATCTGCCAACTCCTCCACCTCGAACTAGTCAAGCTGGGTTCTAACCTCTAATAGGTTGAGTAACTTGTAGAGTATTTTACGCAGCTTCAGTGGGTCAGCAAGACAGTGCACGAACAGTTCGGGTCAGATCTACCAAGCGGTTAGCTATCTCATCATGTCTCTTGTTAGTGCTTTTAGGAGTTCTCTGATATTGTCGTCCATGGTGGACAATTTTATTGTCATCACCAACACTAACATTCATGTTTAGGTCTGTCATTTTTCTTTTTTTTTTTTTCCTCACCTATTAAAAGTTCAAACAAACACTTCAAAAGGTGAATAGTTAATAATACAGCAGTAAAATGAATACAGTAACTAACTTTGTTCCACACACACAAAAACAAAGCATAACAGAACTTCTAGGAGAACTAACTATAGTTCACATAAAACCTCTACTCTGATACTAAGATGTTGCGAACCGTAACCAAGAATAGACAAGACCGGTCATTAGGTAGGTCCAAGCTTGGCGAAAGCTCGTAAAAGGATTAATGGGAAAGGTACAAAAGGGTGAAAAAGACGAATGAAACAGTAAGCAAAACCCATGAACAGTTCCAGAGGATATGACGTACCAATGAAACTTCCGATGACTCACAGCACAATTCGATATGATGCACGAATTGGTTCAGTGAGATTACTTGCTATCTAACCTTACTTAAGGGAAATGATAAGAGTGATGCTGAGAGTAAACAAGCAGTGTTTACGTAAGGAAGAAAGTACTCAAGTGTATTGAAAGTAATCTGATCTCTTATAACTACAAGTACAAGGATATTTATACCCGTAAGTTAAGGCAACTTGCCCAAAAGAGAAAAGACAATAAGGGCATTTATTAAAGAAGTAATGTACATGATACAAGAGGGTAAAAATGAATATACAAGGAAATCAATCATTGATGCTATAGATTCTCTATACGATACTGTACACGTGGTGATGCTACATTGGCAAGGTTGTTAAGGGAAGCGGACAAAAAGTATAGAGGGGTGGGCTTGTCCAAGTAAGAATGGCCTAATCAGTCCGGAGCCTCTATTTCTCAGCCTTTAAGCAAGGATGATGCCGAGTGATTGGTTGGCTCAACATTAAATTAGTCATGTACTCGGCATAACACAGAATGAAGGATGATCATGCGACACGGCATTAAAGGTGATTTGGTAAGTAAGTACTCAGCTTTGACAGGGGTTTCGTTGTGCCAGCTCTTCTAGTTCTCGGGCTTAGCTACGGGTTAGGGGTCCCATAGCTTGATTCCCATCAGTTCTAATTGGTAAAATCTAAAGCAAAAATTGAAGTGAAGACAATTGCCAAGAAATTCGGATTATCAAAATAAAAATTGCTCCATTTTGTTAAATTTGCTTACTTCATCTTCTCTTGTTGTCATAAAGAGAATGATCTGCTGCATTAATAGTTTCTAAACAAGTCCTTAGCCATAAATAAAAGTTCCTATCATTTCAACTCAAAGGATACAACCTAAAACCTAAACTACAATGTTGTTTGCCAAGATTGAAATCACATAAAATATGTACATAGGTAGGTAGCTAATGAAACTCCATCAAGTGGTCATCTCAAAAACCTACGTATCAAGATAAGTACCATTAAATCTTTATACTTCAAATTGTATTTATTGGACAACATAATCAAGATTTAATACTGGCAGTAGAAGATGATGACAAATCCCAATAAAATTTGGACATCTTAACAAAGTTCTTACTATACAAATACTAACAATATGGATGGATTCAAAGAGGGTTGAAAGGGGCCCAAGCCCCTTAGACTCAGAAAAAATTAATTAATTGAATTTATTGAAAAAGAAAAAAAGCATTACATATATTTTTTAAAGAGTAAAAACTATCATAATGTAAACACAGATAACTAGTTTAGTATTTTATTTCGCAAACTTGTGGTTATGGGTTCAATTCTTGTTTATTTTGCAAACTTGTGGTTATCGGTTCAATTCTTGATAGAGCCATTTTACCTTTTCAATTTGCAATCTCTCAATAAACATTTTTCATTCTCTTTTATTTTTTTTTCATAATAAATAATAAAACTAAATTTCTCTCATAAAATAATAATGATTAATTAAATGAATTCTCATTAGATGTTATTTACCTTTTTATAACAATACCATAAGTAGTAATTATAAAGTCACTGTTACAAGTTTTTCAGTCTTACTATATAAAATATTCGTAAATAATAACAATGATATTATTTGATGTATTATTAATTTCCTTTTCAAAATTAATAAGTATAATTAACAATTGGTTCTCCGATTACTTACATTAAAAATAAAACATTTTTTTATAGAATTACTAATTGAATAATCTTGCAAAGTAATCATTTATAAGTTATATAATAATAATCTTTATGTTATTATTATGTCATTCTTTTATCCAACTTACAAGTGTTTTAAATGTAACTTTTTGTTTTATATTTTTGTGGATGATAAAACCTACTCAAGCTTATATATTTCATTTTCCAAATGATTGATGATTAAATAAATTTCAGTCCATATATATACCCCATGAAAAGATAAAAAATTTAATCTATTGATCTTGTTCAAAGTATATTGATGTCAAGCCCTATTTTGTTTTCCTTAATTCAATTTATACGAAGCCCATATTGTTTAATATAAATTACTCAATATTAAATTAAAGAAAAACATTTGTCTTAAAAAAAATTTTAAAAATTGGAGTCGCTAACCCATTAAACTCTTAAAAATTTAAATTAGGGAAAATCTTAATTTAGCCATTAATCTGCAAATATTCCAAAAAATAATTTTTAGAAAATCTAATAAAAAAATCGAAGCTCGAATGCTAACTTATTAAGGCTAAGTCACTGAGTAAATTAAAAAAATTAATGAACTTTTATTTTTTATGATTTTTCTAAAAATGCTAAAATTTGTATAAATATGCAAAAATTTAATTAAAATGGATTTTTTTTATAATTTTTATTACGAATTTTCCAAAATTTTTTATTTTTTATGGTTGTCATAGAGGTGTCTACGTTTTCGCTAGTCGGGATCAAATTAACATAGTTTTGTTTTTTTAGAAAAGATTTAGTAGATAGATCTTTTATTTTTTAAAGAAATTAAGTTGGATTTACGTTAAGTATCAATTTATTATTAATTTTTTAAAGAAAACCTAAAAAGATCTAATTTCATGAATCAATTTAAAAAAAAAAACCATAATTAACTAAATCTTTTTTAAAAACTAGAGTTAAGATTTTTTATTTTTTATTTAAATTTATGTGTCAAAATTTTTTTTTTTTCTAAATCGTAAATATAGGATCTACTAAGATATGATCTAGATACATATCTTTTTCAAAGATCTAAATCTCGGAGAAGATATGTAACTTTTTCAAAAAAAATACAATTTTGACAAAAATATGCAATTTAACTAAATAAAAACATGAAATTTCTCTTAAAAAATTTATCTAGAAGTATGTTAAAGTTATCAAAATAACCTAGACTAAAAAAAGTTAATAAAATCAAGTGATTAATTAAAAAAAAAAACAAGATATGTACTATTCATAATCATGTGAGGGTGCTATTCAACGTATAATTAACATGCGATTGTGGAGTGCAGTGGACGTAAACATAACTGTGGAGACGTAGCGTCGATAGTGAGCAACCGTAAGTATGTAAAATGGATGTGCGTGCTGCTGTGGAGATGTAGCTTGAAGATAGTGCGGTGACAGTGACATGTGATTGTATGGGGTTGTGTGCATGATTAAATTGAGTGAGTATTGGATTTGTGTAGATAATTTGGACGTACAGGTAATTGTGTATTTTTTGTGTAATGCGTATTTTTTACGGCCCAATATCCATTATTTATAGGTCATAATTTGAATCTTTCGAATCTTTTTAGATGAAGATTTAATTTTAATAAATCCAATATTCGAAAAATACAATAATGTTCAATTTTGATTTATTAAATTTATTGAAGATTTAATCAAATCTCTAGAAACCCTACATCAATTTGGGCTTTCTTTCTTCGTTCCGATTTAATCCATATTAACTTAGCTCAATATACACATTAATCCATTTAATAAATCATAAGAATTAGATAAAAAAATCCGCTTTATATTGGACTGGACTAAAAAATATTTTAATGAAACCAGACTATTTAAGATTCAAAATTTATTAAATTAAATGTATATCTTCAACCATTGTCCGATCCGACTTTAAACAACTCAACTCGACTTGACACTTTATATATATTTTTTTATTTTTCTTTCAATTTTCGTTTCTTTTTATTTTCGTCTTTTATTTTATTTTAAAATTTGGGCCAATAAAAAAGAATCCTAATGGTGACAAAAATAAGGTGTTTACAATTGATAACTATAGTTATTTTATAGTTAAGTTTAAAATTTTCCTCATATTCAATGTTAGAAAATATCATGGGTATATTTCTTAACAAAATTGTTATATATGCACTATAATTACAATAATAAGCAAAACCTTTTAATAAAAATTTTAATATTATCTGAAATAAAGTAGGTCTTACCATTTCATTGATATAGTTCTATGACTAACTATATAAAAAAAATTATAAAAATACCAAAGCTATGCTGCACGTAGAGCAATATGTAATGCCGCATGTTAGTGTTATAATGGCCTGTACTTATATCCTATGTAAAACATGTGATGTGAGTGTTAATATGTATATTGACATGTGACATGGCGATGCCATATAATTGTTTAAGTCACATTTTATAGATGCAATACTTTTTTGTAAAATATATTATTATGCGATTAATATTGGTATTTATGTAATTTATTTCATATAATTCATATTTTTGTAATTTATTTTTTTAGTTCAATAGACATGTATTACACCTAGTAGTTACTTTTTGCAAGATTCAATTAAGACTTCATAAAGATTCTTCTTTCTTTTTTTTTTTTTTAAATCAAAATCCTGCAATGACAATATTTAATGAGTAAAAGGTTGGATTTAAAACAACGTGAGCACCTAACAAAATAATAGCTCTCTTAGCTCGGTATTTTTGAGAAAAATGTAATTTGAAAAAAAAAAAATTTGTTTTTACCTCTGTTAAGGAAGAGGAAATCTCGTAAATACAGCGAGAATAGAGGGATTGTTATTTGCCATTTAATTCCATTTAATAAAAAATATTTTATAAGTTAATAACTATTTATACATTATTATTGATGATTGTTATGATCGACTCATTATATACTATCTAAATAATTCCATTAATAACCAAACTAATTCCACTAAATTCGAAACACCCCGACTGATTTAATTAATTCCGCAAACTGAACCTATAAAATGCATAACAAATGAATAACAGTCAATCAACGGCAAATTACTTGTAGACTCATTATATTTTGTAAATCTAAATAAGGAGAAATGATTAAATCATGAAAATGGAAGTTGAGTCGAATGAAGGATTGAAGTATGTTAACTGTCATTGTCCTAATAAAAGAGGGACTAAAATTAGAATGACTACGGTTGAGTCCTTTTCTACAAAATCTCATTACTTTCATGATCTGCTTCCCCTAATGCTACCTTCCTTGCTAGAGGCATCATGTAGTAATCTATATTGGGAATGGATAATGTTATGTATCTTCGACCAGAATTTCCTTGATGTAGAAATTTTGGATGTTTCACGACAAAAATCGTTATATAACGAAAGAACAAAAATCTTATACTTTGCTTGATTTTTCTTTACTCCCCAAGTTAGCAACTTGTATCATCTTGAGTTATGAATATTAATTTTAGAACCATCATTTCCCACTTAGATATTTGAAGATGTCATGGCTTGTTTTCAAAGAAACTTTAGATAAAGCCTAATGTTGCTATTGCTGAATGTTTACGTATGTTTGGATAGTTTATCTATTTAGGGTTATTTTTAATCTTTTTCTCTGTATGCCATTGAGGTTATGGTTATCCTACAAAAACTCCTCTTGAAACATTATGTGTAATTCAACACTTTTAATAATATACAATTATTCAATTGTATTTGATATTGAAGCAACAACCATTCCCTATTCGTAAACCTAGACATAACATGACATAATTTTAAATTTGTTTGATCAGACAAAATTTGATATAAATAATAAAGAGTTAATGTTATAAGTGGTACTTAAACTTTACCAATATACATGTTTTACTACCTGTACTTAGACTTTGAGAAGGGCTAGGTCCGACTCGATCTTACTAAACCAGTCCAAACCTAACCTTAATGGGTTTGAAGAGTAGCTTAACCTGCTAAACCTGGTGGATTGCCATGGTTCCCTACGTTAAACCCATTGGTTTTGGATACTAAGACCAGCGGTTCAACCCGTCGATCTGACCCGGATTTCCATAAAAGAAAAAAAAATTGAGGAACAAAAGTTATAGCCTTCACATGTGAACATCCCATCACTAATGAAATTAGAAAGTAGGCAATGACTTGAATTCCTTCCAAACTCTACAATTTCTTCTCAATATTGTTCTAATGTTTCCATATTACATGCTATTACAAACATTGTACGTACTTTGAAAAAACCATTCCATACTTGTATGAATTTTTTTTTCTTTTGGTACAGTTTTGAAAATTTTTTTGTTTAAGTTACTTAAAAACCTTTTTGCTTATGTAAAAAAACCATTCTACACAAGTGTGAAATTTTTTTCCTTCTTATGCAATTGGGATAATTTTTTTTTTCAACTTACTTTAAAAATGTTTTGCGACCTAAAAAAACCATTTAGCTCTTATGTGAACTTTTTTTTTTTCCTTTTGGTGCAGTTGCAATAATTTTATTTTTCAGCTTATACGAAAAACATTGTGCATAGTATTTTTCTTTTTCTTTTTCTTTTGTGTTAATTTTCACATATAACTATGAAAAACAAATAGACCACTTTTTTCCATGGATCTTCCTCTAACAAGAAAGCTAATAAAGAAAAAAGGAAAAGATATCCAAAATGAGCAGTGCATTGACATGGAGGATTATCATGTCCACCATAACTACACTAGTGAGCAAATGGAGGATATATTTGACATTCCTATAGCTCTTAGTTTCTAGGAGCTAACACCAAATCAGGGGGATAAGGTTGTAGAGGGCGAGGAAGCTACAGATACTACAAAAGACAACATTGAAGAGCTCTAACATGGCTATCTAAGTAAGCCTTCTAAACTCGTTAACTTTGATATTTTTACTAAACACTTCACTAAAATTGTAGATGAGAAGGAGATTCTTGTGCCTAATTAGGGATGCTACCAGAGTGGGTTCAGAACGGGTTTTGCAAAACTCGAACCTGACTTAGTATTCTATAGTGCTTCCCAAAACCCTATAGGGTTTTCACCTTATTTTCATATCCCGTTCCTATATGGTTTTAGAAAACCTGGTTAAAACCTAACCCGATCTGCAATATTAGTGGATGATCTCAATCTATTAATTTTTAAATTTAACTCAAATATGTAAAGTTTCCCTATTTCTTCCTACGATTTTTATTAGGAAAAAAAAAATAAAACAACAAAAATTATGGAAGAAAAGAAAATCGTGTCTATTTTTAACTAGGACTAATAGTTATTTTTTCTAATTTACTAAATTAAGTACAAATAGTGACACATCAATTAAGATACATTACATAATTTACATATATAAACAAATGTAGCTGGTTGATATAGGCCTTAGCAATAAGATTAAGAGCTTTTCTATATGTATATATTATTATTTTAAAATGGGTTCGAGTTTTCCGTCAAGTTTTCCCTAAATTCCAAAACCCAACCGGTAACTCTATAGGTTTTGAGAATTGATTCCAAAAGCTACCCTAAAACTTTATAGGTTTTTAACAATTTGGATGAATCAGAAACCCTATAATGACCCACTCAGTGACATCCCTATGCACAATACAACTACTGTACTTTAAGTTGCAGATGAAAAAAAGGGGAATGGGTACAACACGTTAACAAGACACTTCTAAAGGAAGCATCTTGCTGAGTAACAGTATTAACAAATCTCAATAGCAACTTGCACGTATTGGCAACTCCCAGCCATCTATATTACTTCGGTATAATATTGAGAAGCAGAAGCTAGCCATTGCATAACACATTCCAAATGTGCACCTCTTCTTTAGCATAGGTAAGTGTAAGTCTTGATTGTTGTATGAACATGAAGCATTGAATCCAAACTCATGTACTTTTGACACCAAAATTGTGTACAAAACCAACTAGCAATTGTATCATAAAGGTAAGTGAGAATTAGTAGCAATATTTAGTTCCCTAGATACATAGTTACCGATATGTATAGATATAGAAGGCATGATAATTCTTACATGGGTGTTATCTGTCATTAGATAGATGATAAGTGACAACTTAATAAAAGACTGTTGGCCCTTTATGTATTCAATGAATGACATATGATACAAGCAATATATAGAATTATATCTATTATTTTTTAAGAGTATCACTTGCCACAAAAAATTTCCTCAAGAGGTTTTGATAATGCTAACACCAATATTGCATCGATAGAGGATCTTAAAAACTTGTTATAGACACTTAATTTTTACCACCGTTAAGATTCTTTCTTATTGGGGCAGATTAACAGAAATAATAATAATTAAAAAAATGAAAAAAAGAAGTGAAAATTGAAAAAATAAAATAAAATAATGAAAGTGTTGAGTCATTTAGGATCGGATCAAATCGGATCGGATTGGATTGGATAATGGTTAAAGATGTATATTCAATTTAATAAATTCCAAGTTGTTGACTAATTGGGCTTCATTAAAAAATATTTTTTTAGTCCAATATAAAACGGATTTTTATCTAATTAATATTGGGCTAAATAGACTTAAGATTTATTAAATAGGTTAGCATGCATATTAGGCTAAATTAAGATGAATTGAAGCGGGCCTAAGATAGAAAGCCCAAATTAATGTAGGGTTTTTAGAAATTGGATTAAATCTTCAATAAACTTAATAAATCTAAATTGGATATCATTGTATCTTATCAATATTAGATTTGTTAAGATTAAATCTATATCCAAAAAGATTTAAAAAATTCAAGTGTATGGCTTATAAATAGTCGTTTTCAGTTGTAAAATTTTTTAAGTTTTTTTACTCGCAAACTCTACAGATCACTACACATTTACGTACATGTTTTCACAATTATACCAAACTCATAAACACCATGTCTTTAGCATATACATGTCCCCAATTTCTACTGTCGTTTACGTCAAGAACACTCACACATTCCACCATCCCGATTCAGCACTTCATACACAACCCTTCGAACAACATACACATTTATGTCTGACACAATTCATTCACGACCACTCGCTGTCACATATATTTCACTCACACTCACTTACATGACAGCTCACTATCCACTATCCATACACTTTACGCCAATCACTATCTGTCCACGCTACATACTCCACCGTCTTGCATGTCTTACGCCTGACATAGCACTCACACGTACACTAATCATAGTCACTCATGAACACACACAACCCACTCATGGACACAACACTGATGGACACAACATACCTATTACACTACACACGCTGACAACACTACATGCCACAACATACGATCACACGACCTTGATCATGTACGTCATTGCATGTCTATTGTCTAAGTATACAGCTGAGTCCAGTAGCAGTCCAAACGATTACGATACGATCAGCCACGTGATCCAGTCCAATGATGATCATGTGCACGACCTAACTCACGTAGTTATTTCACTAGATCTAACCTGCTTAAGTAATTAGGTAAATTATTTTAGTTATTTATTTATTTTTAATTAATTAATCACCTTATTTTATTTACCTTTTTTTTTAGTGCAGGTTATTTTAATAATTTTAACTTAAACTAAAATTTGCAAACTTTTAGATATTTTTTTAGAGAAATTTCATATTTTTTAATTAAATTATATTTTTTAGTAAAATTGCATTTTTTAAAAAAGTTGCATATTTTTTCTTTGAAATTCATATATTTGGAGAAGATATGTATCTTGATGGTGTATCTTATTAGATTTTATATTTAGGGTTTAGAAAATTAATTTTTGGCATGTAGTGGTCTTTTAAAATAAAAATCCTAATTTGAGTTTTCAAAAGATTTAGTTTGTTAGGGTTTTTTTAAAAATAAATTTGTGAAATTAAATCTTTTTAAGTGTTTTTTTGAATAATAATAAATTGATAACTAACATAAATCTGACTCTCTTTAAAAAAAAAATTAAATCAATCCACTAAATCTTTTTCAAAAAATAAAATTATGTTAGTTTGATCGTAACTAGTGGGTACGTAGATACCTTTAAGGTAACCATAAAAAATAAATTGTTTTTTCTTTTTATGGAAAATTCGTCATAAAAATTATAAAAAATCCATTTTAATTACATTTTGTATCTTTGTATATAGCTTAGCATTTTTAGAAAAATTATAAAAAATAAAGACCCATTAGTTTTTTCTTCTTTTTTTTTTTATCTTAATGGTGACTTAGTCTCGATAGGTTAGCCCTCAAGCATAAATCTTCTGATTTAATTTTCTAAAAAATAATTTTTTTTAGAATATTTGCATACTAGTGGCTAAATTAGGATTTTTCCATTCGAAAACTCTAATTTTACCTTTTACCTTTTACCAATTTAACTAGTTGATAACTCCATTTTTTTAAAAGAAAAATGGTTTTTTTCCCCTTAATTTAATGTCGAATAATTTATATTAAACAGGCTAAGCTTAATATAAGTTAAATTAAGGAGAATTGAAACAGGGGTCAACAGAATTGGAGACTCCAATAGGGACCTTAGTGGGTTAGCCATATAAAAATAAAAATTAATTAACGAGCCTTCGTTTTTAATTTCTTTTTATGTATATATTGAATATAGTTGTACTAACTAGATTTTAGTGATATAGGCCTCTAAGAAAAACTTAGCTCAATGGGCTCGTTACTAAGGATTAGGGGGGAAACTTTTATTAAGATGGCTAAAACAAATTCAAGCTCTCATTCAGACTATTGAAATTCTCAATGATCGTCAAGCATCTCAAGTCAACTCAAATCAAAATGCAAAAGTGACCCCTCCCCCTGAACTAAAAGACTTGGAATCAGTCCCTGATGCTGAGATGTGGAGGAAAGAGATTGAGGAAAAACACAAGGAGATGGAAAGGAAGTTTATATCGAAGTTGACTAAGAAGATGAAAACCCTAGAGATGGTTAATGGGCTTGAGTAGAAAGGAATGATCAATTTGTCGATGTATGAAGATGATGACTTCCCAAGAAAGTTTAAAGTTTTGGAGTTTGAGAAGTATGATGGGACCGACTACCTTAAGCTCTACATCATGCTATACATAAGAAAGATGCGAAAATACACGAAAGATGAGAAAATATGACAAAGTGACGATTTAAACCTTTCAAGATAGCTTGATCGGGCCTGCCTTGGTATGCCCAACTGGACTTGAATGACATTGATACATCGGATAAGTTAGCTCAAGCTTTCTACAACCAGTATAAGTTCAATATTGAGGTGGCTCCATCCATGTGAGATTTAAACAATTTTCGAAAGAAGGCCAATGAAAGATTTAAAGAGTGTGCTCAAAGATGGAGGGGTATGACAGCTAGGGTAACTCTATCCTTAATAGAAAAGGATCTGACCTTTACCTTTATTAATACTCTTAGAAACCTATACTATCAACATCTGGTAGGTTATATTGCCTTTAACTTTACAGAGATTGTGGTCTTAAGGTATTGAATTGAGGAAGCTGTCTCTACTAGAAGGCTTCTTAATCTTGAAGTAGCTGAGAAGAAGACGCCTCCTATGGGATTCTCCAACAAAGCCAAAGAAGCAACGGTAAGCGTTGTCAATACCGACAACCTTGTTAGACTTGCAGCACCGGTAACCATGTTGGGAAATTCTAATCCCCCAATGAATCCAGATTAGAATAACCGCCCTTAAAGAAGACAATTTACTAACATCCCCATTTCTCTAAGCTAGGTTCTTGCATGACTAACGAAAGAGAATCTCTTGACATTTGAAATACTGAAGGATGGCCAAAGACCAAGGGACTATAACCTAAAACTTCGTTGCAATTATCATTTAGGGCAAGTGGGACATTCTACAGACTAGCATTGGAGACTCAAATACAAGATTCAGGATCTTATTGATGCTAAGTTGGTGCAATTGGACTTCGTTCAAACTCCTGCTTCCAATGTGGGTAATAATCCTCTATTGGATCTTAGACGCTCAATTAATATGATCATCACTAAAGTACCTAAACCAGAAGTTGATTTAGATAGTCTCCCTATCACTATTGAAGAGGTAGCTTGGAATCTGAAGCAGGTTAGACACTTGTAGAATATGAATCTTAGAGTAGAACTCGAATTAGACCTGCAATATATCAATTGTTGAAGGATGCAAAGATAAAGAAGGTTGGCATTATAGCTATGATGGTTCTAAAACCACTAAAGAAATGTACTCAGAAGAAGCTCAGAGAAAGGTATGAAGTCGAAGATCCAATAATCGATACCCTGGGAGAGCCATTAGGAAAATTTGAGTACATGGTTGACTATGTTAGTTCATCTACAATATATGCTTACGAACAACCCATTGGATAGGGTTCGGAATTTGAGGAAGAAGACAAGCTTATTATAGAAGCTAAGAAGACAGCTGAGATGGTTGAAATGATTGGAGGTAGGCCTAAACCTTTTATTTTTTAGTACCACAGGAAGAACGAGAAGGTTAAAGAATTAGGTAAACCTAAGAAAATTATTTTAATGTCCTAATAGCCCCCAAAGAATTACAAAGCAGTCCCTTTGGATTACCAAATGGTGAATTAAACAACTAGGTCCTTACCACCTATGGTTAGTGGGCTTATTCGCTTGGGACGAGTCTATAACTAGAATAAGGAGGCCAAGAGAGAGACTACCGTAGAAGAGGCTTCTTAGAGGATCTTTAAGGATACGGATGAGAAAGATCAAAATGTTTCTAAGAAGATAGCAAAAGCTAGTGAGTACAAGATTATGGATTAGCTAGCCAAGGTACTGGCCTAAATCTCCTTGATGGAATTACTATTGTCATTTGATACTCACCGAGAAGCCTTAATCAATATTCTGAAAGATGTCAAAGTACCTAAAGGGATTTCCATCGAAAAGTTGGAATTAGTAGTCAACTTGGTGTTCGCAATGGATCAAATTTCATTCTTACAAGATGAGTTAGGTGACGAAGGGGACCGACACACAAAACCCCTCTTCATAGTGGCCAAGTGTGCAGGGAGAATTGTTGCTCGGATACTAATTGATGATGGTTCTTCACTGAATGTATGTTCGTTAGCAACACTAAATTTTCTTAGAATAGATTTGATTGAGATAAAGCCCAGCTCAATTTCAATAAGGGTTTTTAATGGATCAAAGAAGGAAATACTTAGAGAAATTAGGTTGCAGGTTAAGATTAGTTTTCAAATGTTCACTATTCTGTTTCAGGTCTTGGATATACCTCGAACCTTTAATCTTTTAGTGGGAAGGCTATGGATTCACTTAGCAAGGGCAATTCCATCTAGTCTACATTAGAAGGTGAAATTTATAGCCAATGGGCAGTTGGTTACTATTTTTGGGGAGTAAGATTATGAGATTTACAAAGAGACAACCATTTCATATATCAGAAGTGAAGAATCGGAGGAACTAAGGTTGTAGATTTTTGACGAGGTTAGCATGATTGAAGTATTAAGACAAAGGGCATGGGGTCGCTTGGAACAACTTAAGTAGTAGATTGGAACATTCGGTCTCAGATATGAGCCTATTGAGGAAGAAATCCAAGAGATGAAGGCTAAAACCAGAGGGAAGAGAGGAGATCAGTTATTACATGCTCATATGGATTCGCTAAACATTCTTAGTACCAAAATGTGTTTAAGAACCAGAAGTAACCGGTTTAACCAAGGCTTTAGCTCAGCAATGCAACATCAACCCAGACGGGGAGAAAGATATTGGTGTCCTAATTTCCTTATGCAACTAGTTTTCCATTCATGTTAATAGGTCTCTTTAGAAAAGTAATATTAGATTAATTAGGAGCATTTGATTTTATAATTAGTCCAATTAGTTAGGCCTTTTCTTTCAGACAATTTGTATTCATTCAATAAAGTTGGTTCTTTTCTTTCTTTTAATTATTCTTCTTTGTTATTTACTTGTTACCTTTTATGATGCGAACTACAGCTAAGAATAGACAAAGCCAGTTGTAGGGATGGATCCAAGCTTGCCAAAAGCTTGAAAAGGGTGATGGGGAAACTGACAAAAGGATAAACAATGAATGAAAGAGTAAGCAAAACCCATGAACAACTCCAAAGGATTTGACGCACTAACAAAACTTCCGAAGACTCATGGCATAACTCAATGTGATATACGAGATGGTTCGGTGAGCTTACTCGTTACCTAGCTTTACTTAAGGGTTAGGATAAAAGTAAAATGAGAGTAAACAAACAATGTTTACGAAAGAAATAATACTCATTGCATTGATGTTAATTCTCTGGTTGTTATGGCTACAAGTACAAAAGGTATTTATACCCCATAAATTAGGGCAACTTGCCTAAAAAAGAAAAAAGATAAAAAGGGTATTATCCTAAAGAAGTAATATAAAAGAATACAAAATGGTAAAAATGAATATTTAAGAAAAGCAATGATTAGTGTAGCAGATTCTACACATGTAGCAAAGATGTATTGGTGATGTCGTTAGAGGATGCAGACAAAAGAGTATGATCAAATTGCTTGTCCGAGCAAGGGTAATTGAGGATTAGTTTAGGGTCTCTCTCTTAGTCTCTTAGTAAGGGTGATGTCGAGCAATTGGTTAGCTTAGACATGAGTGAGTAAGCATGCATGGTTTGGCTGTTGTCTCAATAATCTACAACTCGACACAAAACTTTTGAGAAGTGGGCAATCATATGGCTTAGCATGCAGAGTTGATCAGCAAGGAGATATTTGGCTTCGATAGGAGGCGGAAGATTCGCCTTGCCATCCCTTCTAGCCCTTGGGCTCAGTTACGAGTTAAAGGCCCAATAGGATGATTCCCATTACTTTGTCTTTTTCTTTACTCTTCAAATCTAATAAAAATGATGAACATAATGGATATCTTACGCCTGTAAACCATGAAAGTACTAATATCACATTTGGCCCTATTAGGTCAGATGTTGGAGATGATACTAAGACCCCAAGTGAAATATAAGAAAGTTGGTATTGATTTGAATAGGAGAGAGTGACTATTGATCAACCAATAGTTGTGATTAATTTGGAGACAGAAGAGAATCTACAAAACTTGAAAATTAGGGGTAATCTAGCAGATGATTAGAAGTAGGAGTTGTTGCGATTATTATTAGAATACTTAGATATATTCACTTGGTCCTTTGATGACATGTTTGGTTTGGATTCATCAATCGTAGTTCACAAGTTGCCGATAAGAGAGGATATTAAACCTAAGAGGCAAAAGCTTAGGCGGTTTAGGTTAAATATACTCCTTAAGATAAAAGAAAAAGTGAAGAAATTACTAGAAGTTGGGTTCATAGAAGTGTTAGATTATCCTAAATGGGCAGTTAATGTAGTGCTGGTGCTAAAGAAAAATGAGAAAGTTAAGGTTTGTGGGGACTTCCGTAATTTAAACCAAGCGACACCTCAAGAAAATTTCCCTTTACCATACATTGATGTATTAGTAGATAACATAGCCGAAAATCATCTTTTCTCATTTATGGATGGTTTCTTGGGATATAATCAAATCAAGATAGCAGAAGAAGATAAAATCAAAACCACCTTCGTTACCACTTGAGGAACGTTCTATTATCTCGTAATGCTTTTCGGGTTAAAGAACACTGGGGCAACTTATCAATGTGCTATGGTTGCATTGTTTCATGACATGATGCATTAAGAAATCGAAGTTTATGTAGATAATAGATTGCTAAGTCTAAGAAGGAAGAGAATCATGTCAATGTTTTGTGGAAACTGTTTGAACAGTTGAGAAAGTTTCAACAAAAGCTAAATCTAGAAAAGTGCACCTTTGGAGTAACCTCGAGCAAATTGTTGGCTTTGTAGTTAGTAGAAAAGGAATCGCAATAGACCTAGACAAAGTTAAGGCGATCATAAGTATGCTTACACCGAAGACTGTAAAAGAAGTTCGGGGATTATTGGGGAGATTGAATTACATTGCTCGGTTTGTATCATAGACTGTAAAAGAAGTTCGGGGATTATTAGGGAGATTGAATTACATTGCTCGGTTTGTATCATAGCTAATTGATAAATGTAAGTCATTATTCAAACTCATGAGGAAGAATGCAATAATAGAATTAGATGAAGAATGTGCGCAAGCATTCGCTGAAATCAAAGAGCATCTCATGAATTTGCCAGTACTGGTCACTCCTACACTGGGACAACCATTGATTCTCTACTTGATGATCTTCCCTAAAATGATGGGATGCATGCTGGGGCAGGGAGATGGAACAAGTAAAAAAGAGCATCTTGTATATTACCTATGCAAGAAGTTCATAAAAGGCGAACAAAAATACTTAGAGGTAAAAAGAACATGTTGTGCTTTAGTATAGGTGATGCACAGGCTCCAATAGTATACTCTTTATTACTCAGTGGAGTAGTTAACAAAACATGACCCGTTAGGGTATTTAGCAGAAAAGCTAGCATTGATCGAGAGAATATTGAAGTGGCAGATGTTGCTTTCTAAGTTTGGTATCAAATATATAAGTTAGAGTTCATTCAAAGGGCAGACAATAGCTAATCAATTGGCAAAATACCTACTAGAAGATGAAGATAATGGTTCAAAAGCTCAGTTTCTTGATGAAAATGTGATGGTGGCAAATGAATTAAGTGGTGAAAAATCGGAATGGAGAATATATTTTGATGGAGCAGCTAATGTGTTCGGATGTAGGATAGGGGCAATACTGGTATTACCCAAGGGTAATAATTTCCCAATGTCAGCCAGTTTAGCATTTCCATATATGAACAGCATAGAAAAATACGAAGCTTGCATTTTGGGGCTCAAAATGATAGTAGACATGAGAATACAAAGGCTTGAAGTGCATGGAGATTCCTCTCTTATAATTCTCTAGATTCTGGGGGTATATATGATGAAAGACGCGAAGTTGATGCCTTATCATGAGCATTTAGGAAAGTTGATTGAAAGATTTCAAGAAATTTCATTCACTTATATTCCAAGAACCTAAAATCAATTTGCCAATGCACTAGCTACGTTAGCATCGATGGTGAAAGTCATGAATGGGATATAAATTCAGCCTTTGAAGATTGAGGTAGAGGAAAGACTGGCCTTTTGTTTGATTGTTGAAGAGAAACAACAAAAGAAGCCTTGGTATTATGATATCAAAAAGTTACTTCAAACAAGTACATTCCCTAATGAGGCAGATAGAAAAGATAGAAAAGCTTTAAGGAGATTGGCTACTCATTTCCTATTAAGTGGGGCTATGTTGTACAAAAGATCCCCTGATACATCATTGCTAAGATGTATAGATGAAGAGGAAGCTGAGAAGTTAATGAAAGAAGTGCATGAAGGGGTTTGTGGTCCTCATATGAATGGGTACATGTTAGCCAGGAAAATTATGAGGATGAGTTATTTTTGGATGGTGATGGAATCAGACTGTATCAAGCATGTAAGGCATTGTTAGTCATGTCAGGTATATGCTAATAAAATCAACGCTCCTCCCCAAGAATTAGATATGTTCTTGGTTCCTTAGCCTTTCTTAATGTGGGGGATAAATATGACTAGTTCAATTTCTCCAACGGCTTTAAACAGGCACATATTTATTCTAGTTGCAATCGACTATTTTACTAGGTAGGTGGAAGCAATGTTGTATGTTATGGTAACAAAAGGAGTGGTGGTTAGATTTCTAAAAAGAGATATCATTGCCAGACACAGTGCACCTGAGTCTATTATTATGTTAAATGGTTCAAATTTGAACAAAAAGTTGATGGCTGAAGTATGCAACCAATTTAAGATCAATCATAGAAACTCAACTCCATACCGACCTGAAATGAATGGAGCAGTCGAAGCTACTAATAAGAATATTAAGAGAATCATTGAAAAGATGGTAATCGCTTATAGAGACTGGCATTAGATGCTCCCCTTTACTCTCATAGCTTACAGAACCTTAGTTAAAACCTCTACAAGTGCAACACCCTATTCATTAATATATGAAACCGAAGTGATATTACCTATGGAAGTAGAAATACCTTCGTTCCGAGTGTGGTAGAAATTCAACTCAATGAAGCGGAATGCGTGAGGAAGCAAATGGAGCATTTGAACCTCCTAGATGAGAGCAGGTTTGCAGTAATATATCATGGTCAGTGTTACCAACAAAGGATGATTTGAGTCTTTAAAAAAAAAAATATGTTCGAGTTGTTTCAAGGAAGGAGATTTGGTGTAGAAGAAAGTGCTGTCGAATGTAAAGGACCCTAGGGGAAAATTTGCTCCGAATTATGAAGGACTTTATGTGGTAAAGAGGGTATTGTTAGGAGTTGCATTAATGTTGACGAAAATGGATGATCCAAAATTAAGGGGACCCATGAATTCAAATGCTTTTAAATTGTATTAGTCATGAAAAACTAAGTTCAATAAAGATTCCAATTCTTCTTGAGAATTGTTTGTGGTTAATTTTTCATCGTTTACAAGCAAAGTTGATATCCATAAATGTTCTTGGATTCGTATGGTCATCGACCAACAAACACTTCACCAATAAATACTTGTATACCATGTTTCTTAATTTTACATACTTAAACACCAAACACTTACTAATGAATTTAAACTACCAAATAAATTGAAGTAGAATGATCCTAATGATTTAACCCTGTTTTTCAAGAAGAGATTTATTTTTTAGGAATCATAGAGGTGGAAGTTAAAAACCAGTAACGACAAAAGCAAAATTGAGACATGTGCATAGTATGGCTAAAAGAGTCATTAGCTAAAAGTTTCAATCATGAATGGATCCTCATAAGTGAAGAAGACCCTATTCCAAGAAAAAGCACAATACTGACAAAGTAATTTAGTAACATTCTATTATTTGAGTGAGTGAATATCGGGAGTCGATGTGAGGTATGCCGATTGGTTGCTATCTACAAAATTTTCCATTTCTAAGTAAAATAATCCTAAAGTCCTTGATAAAGATATTTAAGAGAATTGAGAAGTTTTTTTGAAAATCTCGAAGAGATCTATTCTCTTCAAATCATCCATCAAACCAAAACGAGTCAACTGATCCCCAGTAGTTTTGCCTTATCCTTTCAAGATAGGCCCCCTAATCATTTGCCCTATCTTTTCAAGATAGGCACCTTAATCATTCGCCCTATCTTTTCAAGATAGGTACCCTAATCTTTTACCCTATCCTTTTAAGATAGGCCCTTCTATTCTTTTGCCTTATCCTTTTAAGATAGGCTCTCTTTATCTTTTTGCCCTATCCTTTCAAGATAAGCCCCTAATCTTTTACCCTATCCTTCTAATATAAGCATCTTAATCTTTTGCCCTATCATTTCAAGATAGGCCCTCTTATTTCTTTGCCTTGTCCTTTCAAGACAAGTTCCTAATCTTTTACCTTATCCTTTTAAGGTAGGCTCCTTAACCTTATGCCCCATTCTTTCAAGATAGAGACCTTAATCATTTTCCCTGTCCTTTTAAGATAAGCCCCTAATTTTTTATCTTATCATTTCAAGATAGGCCTCCTAATCTTTTTCTTTATCCTTTCAAGATAATCTCTCCTATTCCTTTGCCCCGTCCTTTTAAGATAGGTCTCTTATTCTTTTACCTTATCTAAACTGGCTGTTTATTCTTTACATTGACCTTTCGAGTTGGTATTCTTTACCCTGCCATTTCAAGTTAAGATTCAGCAAAAATGGGTATATATTTTGTTTTTGTAGCAAAGTTTTAATTAAACTTCATTATAAAGAGGGGTAACTATAGATACCTCATTTTTGTCATAGTTAGGATTCTTTCTTATCGAGCTAAATAAAAAAAAATTAAAAAAACGGAAAAAAAGGTAAAATAAATGATAATAAGTTAAAAAATAATTAAAAAATGAAAATTGAAAAAAAAAATAATAATAAAAGTGTCAAGTCAAGTAGAGTTGTTTAGGGTCGGATCAAATAATGGACAAAAATGTACATTCAATTTGATAAATTCTAAGTTGTTAACTAGTTTGGCTTCATTAAAAAATATTTTTTTAGTTCAATATAAAGCAGATTTTTATCTAATTTATATTAAATTAAATAGACTTAAGATTTATTAAATGGGTAACGTATATATTGGGCTAAATTAAGATGGACTGAAGTGAACCCAAAATAAAAAGCCCAAATTAATGTAAGGTTTCTAGAAACTAGATTAAACCTTCAATGAATTTAATAAAACCAAATTGGATATCATCGTATCTTATCAATATTGGATTTGTTAAAATTAAATCTATATCCAAAAAGATCTAAAAAGATTCAAGTGTAAGGCTTATAAATAGTAGTTTTTGGTTGTAAATTTTTTTAAGTTTTTTACTCTCAAACTCTACAGATCACTACACATTCACGTATACGTTTTCACAATCATACCAAACTCACAAACTCTACATCTCCAGCATATATATGTCCTCAATTTCCATTGTTGTTTAAGTCAAGAACACTCATACATTCCACCATCTTGATTTAACATTTCACACACGACTCATCGAATTGCATACACATTTACGTTCGACACAATTCATTTATGACCACTCATTATCATATACAGTTCATTCATGCCTACTCACATGGCAGCTCACTATCCACTGTCCACACATTTCACATTGATTACTATTTGTCCACACCACATACTCCATTATCTTTAACGTCTCACACTTGATATAGCACTTACACGCATACTGATAACAGTTACTCATGAATACACACAACCCACTTATGAACGCATCACTCACACGTACATTAATCATAGCACCCACGGACACAATACACCCATTACGCTGCATACGCCAACAACATTGTACAACACAACACACGATCACACGACCTCAATTACACACTTCATCGTACATCCACTGTCTAAGTATACAGTTGAGTCTAATAGTAATCCCGACGATTACAACACGATCATCCACGCAGTCCAGTCCAGTTACGATCACGTCTATGACCTAACCTGCATAATTATTTCGTCGGATTTGACCTACTTAGGTAAATAGGTAAATTATTTTAGTTATTTAGTTTTTTTAATTAATCAATCACTTTATTTTACTCACTTTTTTTAATGCGGGTTATTTTAATAATTTTAACTTAAACTAAAATTTGCAAACTTTTAGATAATTTTTTTAGAGAAATTTCATTTTTTTTAGTTAAATCATATTTTATAATAAAATTGCATTTTTTGAAAAAGTTACATATCTTTTCTTCGAAATTCATATATTTGGCGAAGATATGTATCTTAATTGTGTATCTTAGTAGATCTTGTATTTAGGGTTTAGAAAAATTAATTTTTGGCACTTAGTAGTTTTTTAAAATAAAAATCTTAATTGGAGTTTTCAAAAGATTTAATTAGTTAGGGTTTTTGTAAAACTAGATTTGTGAAAATAAATCTTTTTAGGGTTTTTTTTAAATAATAATAAATTGATAACTAACATCAAAATTAACTCACTAAATCTTTTCTAAAAAACAAAACTATATCGATTTAATCTTAACTAGCGGGTACATAGGCACTTTCAGGGCAACCATAAAAAATAAATTTTTTTCTTTTTTTTTTTAGAAAATTAGTAAGAAAAATTATAAAAAATCCATTTTAATTATATTTTGTATCTCTATACACAACTTAGCGTTTTTAGAAAAATTATAAAAAATAAAGGCTCATTAGTTTTTTTTTTTATATTTACATGTGACTTAGTCTTAATAAGTTAACCTTCGAGCTTAGATTTTCAAGTTTAATTTTTTAAAAAATAATTTTTTAGAATATTTGTAGACTAGTGGCTAAATTAAGGTTTTTTCACTCGAAAACCCTAATTTCACTTTTTACTAATTTAACTGATTTGCGACTCCAATTTTTTAAAAATATTTTTATCACACTCCAAACAAGAGGAGTCATAACAGTCCTGTCGTGTAAACCAACCTATGATAAGAGCTAACCTCACAGCTGCTATTATAGATATAGTCTACACAAGGCGTGCGCAACTCAATTAGCTTAAAGCATCGTTCGAATACTTGTGAATAACCAAACCTATGATATAACTTTATAAAATACTTATTCTATATAACCTGTCGTCTTATATCACAACAGTATTTACATAAACTTCTCTTCTCCAAATTTAAAGTATACATAAGAGTTTATAAAAAATCATAGGTTTTTCAAACTATATATAATAAGTTTGAGAACTAGTGAGCATCGTAGGAAATTTTTAGTTAATTTCCTCAAAATCTAAAAGAAAAGTTAAAAGAAAGGTCAAAAGCCCAAATTGAGTTGATTCTTCATTTCTCACTTTCTCAGTCAACAGCACACTAACTTATGGTTAGCGGTATTGAAACATCTTGTCTTCACTCAGTACCTGCAAAGGAGTTTATGGAAATGTGAGTACAGCTAGCTTAGTAAGTGGGACAAAGTCAGAAAAATGCCAAATAATCACAAGTAAGGTTATTAATTATGATGAAAGGCAATGCAATCAATCAAATGAAACATCACACAATGTTATTCGGTCCAATGTGAGGTTATAGAAATTACATCCGCTTTAACCTGGATTGAAGAGTTTTATCGTGACTCAAATCGGATCAAACTCGAGCTTCTGCAATGGAGAACACCCTCCTCTTGTAACTGCCTTCGAACTACGGCCCCCACCCTTGCTGCGACCTCTTCGCCTGTCACTTAGTTCGACTAAGAATAGGGAAAGGACCATTTTAGCTATCCTCATCGAAAGAAGTAGGTATTTGACCTGACACTTTTAATCGTTTCCTTTAATGGGTGTTATGCACGTCCAGTTTTGTTGTAGTTGAATAATCATTAGTTATAATCAGGGGTGACCAAACAAGTTCATACATTACAGATACAATGCAACATGCAAAACAGCACACCAAGGAGTTCAACTCCTGTCACAACTAAGTATCATACACATACATGGCATGCATACAATCAACTAATTATAAACACATCTAAAAGTATTCTTGAGTCTCCAGATACTTTAATACAGTATCCCAACAAGTGGTAAAGCTATAAATCCTAACTTACTTGTTTAAACGCTCACTACGGAACACTCAAGCTGTTAATAGTTTGACCATTGGGAGATCCTATACACACATACAAAACCTAAATTCAGTTTTTATAATAGTTACAAAAACAATAGGGTTTTATCTAAAACGGTTATATATATGAATATGTTAACACAATAATATATAGTTTTATTATTATTATTATATATATATCGAGTTAAGTTATTAATTATTGATAATATACATAATTTATAATATTACATATTATATATTGTTTTGATCATATCGAAACATACTTTTAATTGATTAAATCACGTTTTAATTCCGGTTGGGTTACCGTAGTACGCACATTCTAGAATATTATAGAGTTATAGGTTATATTACCTAAGATTGTCCAATTTTAGTAAAATTAGTGTCGTTGCGTGTCGTTAAGCTCGCACAAACCTAACGACACGTGTTACGGGTCTTGTTTCTAAAGATGACTTTTAACAAGTAGTTCAAGTTTTTAATACAGTTATATATATCTATATAAATATTATCGTATTATACGTAATTTATGTTATTAAACCATTTTTTACCTAATTTGTCAATATCACGCTTTAATATATGTATTGTTTAATCCTAATACACATATAACATATCCCGGGCAGTAAAATATCATTAAATATATTAAAAATACACTTTTTATCTAATTTGGCCAATACACATGTACATAGTTTTTATTTAACTATTTATTTCATTTTAACCTATAATTACTAAAAATACGTTTCGATTTGTAATTTAACCATTTTACTATGTAAATTTATAATAAATAGTTTGGGTCATCAAATAATTTCTCGAAAAGTTCTATAGACTCCTAAAAATATAAGGAACTCAGCTATTACTTGGTTTTAAGTTTTTGATCTATCGCCTATATATTTGTATTTACAATTTTACCCTTAAATTATCCTAAATTACTCAATTACAATCCTTTTTACACCAAATTAATTTCAATCTGACCCAACATTATTATTATTCACTAGTGATCAGTACATATCCATTTCATTATTTAATTTCACAATTTCAACCTATTTTTGAGCTATTTTTAAGCCAAAAAATGTAATAAATATTAAAAATATTCAAATCAAAATTTGGGTTACATAGCAATTATCTATATATCATACACATTCTACACAAAAATCTTGAGCTAGAAACAACATCATTTAGTACATTTATTTTACAATTCAAATTTCAGATAAATAATAGTTTTCTTATGCAAGTATACTAAATATTACAAATTTTTCAAAAATAAAAATATCACATGAGAGCATGTTTGAAATAACCTAACTACAATTTTTTTTATAATTTTTTTGGTGTGTTTGATATTTTTTACGAATTATTGAAAAATAAGGCAAGAAATCGACTTAATTATTCTTGCATGCTATGGTGGCTGGTGACAGTTGAGTGGTTTTCGGACAGCCTATACAGTGGGTGGATTGCTTGGTGATGGTTGAGTTCCACAATAGATCAATAGGTGTCCTAGGAACTAAATTAGCTCGGTATGTGCCCTGTTTTTCCTAATTTTTTTCTATTTTCCACAATTTTTTCTATTTTTTTCTTTCTATTGTTTCTAGCTTGTAAAGTTGTAAATTGGTGTATTAAAGCCTATTTATACTTGTTGGAGTCGGTTGCTGCCTCTTTGATTTTTCTTTTAATTTTTCCCTTGCTTTTTCCCACATAAATGTAAGTAAGAAGTGTCCTTACTAGCCTAATTCACTTTTGATTTAGCAAATTGGAGGTCCTACGGCAAGCCACAGTGATTCTCTAGCAATTCCTAGCCGAAATTGAGTTTATTGGATGAGATTTGCAATTATTTTAGTATTTTAGGTATATTTTATTAATATTTAGTTATTTAGTAATATACGAGTATATAATCATGTAAAGTATATAACTATACTCGTATAATTAAATTTCTAACATATCTTTTATTTTTAAGATATGTTTTCTTAATTATTTTCATGAATTCAACACAATATATATATATATATAATTAAGTTATTTAGGGTTAATTTACAGGTGTAATTATTATTTATACTAGGTATACTTATAAAAATACGAGTATATTCATATAGTAAATTATGCTATATTATCTCATTTTATAACTTAATTAACTTATCTTTAAGTTTTTGTCACATTCTGAGTTTAATTTTGAAGGTTTCAAGCAATTTGGTAATATATTATCTAAAATCGGGATTTTGGATCTAAAATCTAATTTCATTAAGCCACTTTGACTAACTTTTCTATCTTAGTCGTAAAGTTTGAGTTCAATTGAATAACTTTCTCTAAAAGCCCTAAATCTAGGCTCAGTTATCCTAAACACAATTTTAGGGGAACACAATTTTTTAAAGAAAAATGTTTTTTTTCCCTTAATTTAATGTCAAGTAATTTATATTAAGCGGGTTACGCTTAATATAAGTTAAATTAAGGAAAACTGCAATAGGGTTCGACACTTATGTCAACCTATACTAGGTCAAACATTCTTTCATATTAGATGTACAAGTTATATTTTAAATCTGTGTGTTAAAAATGGAGTGGAAGCTTTAGAATATAAAGTGACACTAATAAGATTAGCGATTAAAACCCTTACTACAAGGCCATCTCTACATAAAATGTAAAGGAATTTCTACATACAAAACGATAAAAGGTACATAAAACTTAAAAAAGATGTTAAACACTGGTACCAAGTATGACGAATTACGAAGATTTTTCTATTTACACCACATATCAAAAGTTGAAATCTACACAAAAGATTAGGATGTATGCAGTAAGTTGTTGCAACTATTAATGCACACAGAGACCTAATTCTACAAAGTTGTGCTTTTGAAATAGTGGTGAAGTGGCTGTAGCATTATAGTAAAATTTTTTCTATCTATCTTATTTCTACTATTTTAGACTCCCGATATAAAATAGATGCAATTCAAGATTATCTTAATATTATGTATTAGTAGATAATTGATAACCTTTCTGATACTTAATATACGTATGCTATAAATGCAGTTAACGAACTTTAACAAGCAACATATGAAATGAACGAGCAGTTTCAACATTTCTTATATGTGTACAATGGTCAAGTTGCGATTACTCTCTTGCCTCCTCCAAAATTAGATAGCTAGTCCTTTTTGCGGTGGAATAACGTTAGCCTAGAAGTTGAAGAAACGTAGGCCCAAAGGGATGCAAACAAAGCTACAACACTATCTCAACACCAACTTCGAGTTTGAGGATAATATTGGTATTCATAATTTCAATATTCTTGAGTGTTAGAACTTGTGTAGAAAGGCATACTTGATCTTCTCTTGTACAGCTCAATAAGTCCTTGCCGCTCCAACGTCAACGATTGTAGTTGAGCAGACATTTAGCACCACTGGCCTCATTGTTAACGATTGTCATGCATTCTTAAGCATTTTAATGTAGAAGCTACGACCTATAACGAAGATTAATGGAAAGTGGCCAATAGAGGTGTCCATTGAGGAATATGACTACTTCAATGATTGCAACTTTCCTAGAGGAAGTAAGGCTCAACAATAGAACATAGTAGTGCAGAAGGTGAAAGTGATTGAACTAAAATTTTTTTCTTGTTTAGAAGGCTTTTATCACTTAGATAAACTATTTTTTTTTTCTTGATAATTTTTTGAAATTAGGCCTCATCTAATTATGATAGGTTTTAGAAAAGTGGGACAAGAAAAAAATAGTGTGTATTTTAGGGGTTTTTTCTATAAAGAAATTATACATGGTGGTGGGCCAATAATAGTTGAAAATGACAGATGGAGTGGAGCAAGAAATTTCAACAATAATGTGGCAATATTAAATGCTTTATGAACAAGCTCTCCATATAGAACTTCACTCATAACAAACTCTCGCTTTCTATTTTTTCAAACACTAAGCTTCATTTATTTAAAAAAAAATATTGTATGTTGTTGAACTTATTATTCTTACCTACTGAAAAATGGATCTTTTTTTTTTCTTGCGCTCATACTTCAAGTTTGTCCTTTAAAAGGATGAAAATGGAATCCAATGAGATAGGGGTAAATGATTACATGCAAGACAAAGTCATATCCAGTGGAAAAAGGATGCCACTATGAAAGAGGGCAAGGTTAAAGTCCATCAAATACCACCATCAATGTATAGGTTCAGAAAGTAGGATAGTGGAGTAGTTGAAGGGAGAGTGTTCATTACAATGAAAGTATAGATGAAAACATAGAAAGGGGCTTGTGTAATGTAAGATTTGCTAGCTTGAGTTTGAGGTGAACCTATGGGATCAATAACACTATACAAACACACGAAGCTGCATCACCTAAGTAAGTATAAGTTTGGAAACAAATAGTTTTGAGAAATGCAATATCAATAAATATGGAAGAAAAAGTGATGTTGGAATTTTCTATATTAGGATTGTAGATGTTCTATTGTCTTCTAAATCTTTGCTCTTGCTTTTCTTGTGCATAGTTTAATTTTTAATGTTATCAAGTTTATATAGTGCTGGTGAATGTTGTAACGTGTCGAATGTTTGAAAATTATCAGCGTTTCTATTTATTAGTTTACTACCTAAATGTTATTATGTGTACATTTGAATATTGTAATGTATGTATTTTGTGTGTATGTTTTTTTCTTAGAAGGTAATTCAATTTCTAGTTGATTTTTTAGTTTTGTGTTTTTTTTTATTAAAAATTAAAAAAATTAGGTTGATTCATGGGTTGGCAAACTGGCCTAAAATTGGCTCAATTGCCGATTTAACTATAACATAACCTATGGCCCTACGGTTCAAGGCCAGTTTTAAATCGACCTCAATTGTACTTTGAAAAGATTAATTTGCTATCTAATTGAAAATTTTCTTATCATTTCTACTACTTCAATTATTTCTATTGAGTTCATTTGTTGACATGAAAATAAAGTTGAACCAAAAATTGACCTATGGTTGTTAGTGGATTGAAAAGCACCTTTTTTGAAGAGTACCACGACTTACTTTACCTTAAGTAGCCATCTAGCGTAGCTTGTGACTACCTAGTGAGATATTACACATCTCCCTATAAATGGTCACTGGCTGGCTATCCCTTAATAAATTGTACATTATGACATTAACCTAATAATAAATGAGTCAAATTAAGACACAACACTTTAAATTTGTGTTCAGGTTTGTATCTAACACCCAAAACCATTTATCAAACAAATACCATAAGCAAGTCATGAGTTCAACCTACAAACTCGTTCAATATGATAATATTATATTTTTTCTTTACTTTCTCATTCTTGCCACATACATTGAATAGAGTTAGTTAGACTAGAGTCTCATAAGTCTCTTTATCTACCTTTTTATTCCTTTTGTAGAGATTAAGGCTTTATTATTTATTATTTTTAGCTAGTTAGTACACATTAGATTTTATCCATCAGATTAGTTAGTTAGTTAGATTAGTTAAGCTGATTAGGATAGTAGATTAGTTAAATTCTATAATTCTACAGTTGATATAAATATTAGTAGAGCAATTGTGTAAACTACTTTTCCTTCAATATACTTATGGAGCTTTCTTGGTTCATGATCTGATGGCCCTTCTTCCAATTTTACTAAATTCTTCATGCTATTAGAGCAGTATGGTATGTTAATCTTGTACATTTGATTCTTAACGTCTAAAGTTTCTTCATTGTGGTATGTTGATGCTTTAAATCTGAGTCTCTACTTTCATTCAGTATTGTATCCATTTGCAAATTACTTACTGTAGAGCCTGGTTTTTCACCTTCTAGTTCTTTTTAAAATAGGTTTTCTTTAAACCGATCAGTACTAAACCCTATCTGTTTAATACTGACTCTCGATTAGGGTTTAAAGAAAACCGTTTTTCAATTTGAAAACATATTAGAGTCGCCACCCGATTGAAGTTGGGAAAAATAGTTAAATTATAACCAATTTAGTGGATTGGTTATAACTTAGCCACTAGTCTAACAATTAAAACCAATTTTATGAAACGGTTTTTGAAAACCAGAGATCATGGATTTGAGGGTTAAGAATTTTAAACTCTTATGGGTACCATTGACTTTCCAAATTTAACTTTAATCTTTAAAAATCACCTTTTTATTTTATAAGATGAAACTTAATTTAATTACTTAAGTAATCTATAAAAAGGAAAAATTAGATTTTTTATTTTTATTGTTGCCTTATAGGTGCCTACGTACTTGCTATTTGGGATTAGACGTATGTAGTTTTTTTANGGTGGTTGGCGGTAGTGCTTAGTCTTTTGGCGTGGTGGTAGCTGGGCACAAGAGGGGTGTTGGCTTAGGGGTTTAGGGATGTGGGAAGTTTAGTTGTAAGAATGGTTTGGGTTGAAGAGTAGCTGGAGTGGTGGTTCAAGGAGGGGGATTCGGCAATTAGGGTTAGGGGGATTCAGCAATTAGGGTTAGGGTTAGGGTAGTGGCGAGTTGGTGGTGATGCTATGGGCCACGGCGGAGGTTGAAAGAGTTTGGGTTGGGGAGTTCGGCTGTAGTAGTGGTTTGGCTCGAAAGTGGCTAAAGAGAGGAATTCGAAGAGAGAGAGAGTGATCGGGAAGAGAGAAAAAGTGTTTGTGCCTTGATTCTATAGCTCGTGTCTTAGTTGTTTGTCCTTAATGAGCTCCTTTAATACTCTTTTATATATGAATTGAACCTAGAAATCAAGGAAAGCAAAATTCAGATTTGAATGCAAATGTCCAGAAATTCAGTTTTTTTTTTTTTTTCTAAATGTTGAAGCTCGATTTGAATGCTCCTTTAACTGGATTTGGACGTATTATTGGGTCTAATTCAGAGTAGGTCATGCGATAAACAAAATCAAAGCAAGAAATTAGGTATGAGTGTGAAATTTGTGCAAAAATTAAAACTAAAGTGGAGGGAATGGGCTATTCTTCATTGGGAAAATGGAGGAAAATCTGGAGAAAATTGAGGGAAAATTAAGGGAAAAAGAGAGAAAGTACTGACGTGGTGTCACATTAGCTAACCCAACCAACTCTGACCTACTATGTGTCATTACATGACACGTGGTAGTTGACATGGTACGCTATGTGGATGTTATGTGGCGCTACGTCAGCAAGGCGTCTAGATGTTACCACTGTCAGGACACGTAGCACAATAAGATCCTAACATGTGGTAGTCCCTAATGTGATGAAAAATAAAAAACCTCGTATGCCTTCTCCATGATTCAAACCTAAGACCTCTCACTCAATACTCAATGCCAATGTCGAATGCTTATCTGTTAGGTTGTTGGCCTGTACTTTATAATTGCATATATGAACTTGGTCAGCTTAGGCTAGATTTAAATCTAAGTCTACATTTAATGGCATAGCTTCTAAACTTATTTAAAATTAAAAAATCTATACGATTAAAATTGTTATTTTTTAAAATCTTTTTTTTTTCAATTTTCTTATTATTTTATTCTTTTTTGTAATTTTTTTCAATTTTCTAAATTTTTAAACATTATTTTCTAAACTTCTTATTTTTTTGGGTTTCTTTCTATACTTTCTATTTTTAGTACTTTTTTTAAATTTCTTATTTTTTTGCTTTTTCTTATTTTTGAATTTTTTCTAAAATTCTTATTTTTTCTAAATTTTTTAATTTTTTGGATTTTCTTTAATTTCTTTTTTTTTTTTGTGTTTTTCCTAATTTAGGGCCTATTGACAAAAGAAGGAAAAATAAAAAAGAATGAAAATAAAAATAAGAGGAGCAAAAAATTAGGTGTCTACAACTACCACCAAAGACAAAGAGACATTATTTTTGTCCCTGGGATGACTTTAGCTATCATAGACTCAATCTACTGGGGATTATGGTAAAGAGATGAAACCTGGTCGTGCCTCTTTAGACTTACTAATCTAGATAGAAGTTTCTTTAAAGGATAAGCAATCTTATGCTAAAATTGATCTAAAACCTGGTTGTGCCTCACTAGGCTCACTATCCTAGGTAGGAGCGTCTCCTAGATCAGTAACCCTAAATTGGGATCGATCTAAAACCTGATTGTGCCTCACTAGACTCATTAACCTAGGTGAGAGTGTCTCTAGGAGACTAACAACCTTAATCTGGGATCAATCTAAAACCTGTTCGTGCTTTACTAGGCTTACTAACTTAAATGGGGGTATCTTTCGGGGACTTGCAATCCTAAACTAGGATCGATTTAAAACATGGTTGTGCCTCATTAGGCTCACTAACTTAGGTGGGAACGTCTATTGGGGATTAGCAACCATAAACTAAGATCGATCTAAAACCTGGTCATGCCTCACTAGGCTCACTAACCTAGGCGGGAGCGTCTCTCGGGGACTAGCAACCCGAAATTATGATCAATCTAAAACCTGGTCGTACCTCACTAGGCTCACTAACCTAGGCAGAAGCGTTTCTCGAGGACTATCAACCCTAAATTGTAATCAATCTAAAACCTAGTTGTGCTTCATTAGGTTCACTAACCTAGGCGGGAGCGTCTCTCGGGGACTAGCAACCCTAAACTGGGATCGATTTAAAACCTAGCGAGAACGTCTCTTAAGGACTAGCAACCCTAAACCGGGGTCAATCTAAAACTTGGTTGTGCCTTACTAGGCTCATTAACCTAAGCGGAAGCATCTCTCAAGGACTAGTAACCTTAAATCAGGATCGATCTAAAACCTAGTCATACCTCACTAAGATCACTAACCTAGGCAGAAGCGTCTCTCAAGGATTAGCAACCCTAAACTGTGATTGATCTAAAACCTGGTTGTGCCTTACTAAGCTCACTAACCTAGGCGGAAGCGTCTCTCGGAGACTAGTAACCATAAGCTAAGATCAATCTAAAACCTAGTCGTACCTCACTAGGCTCACTAACTTAGGTGGGAGCATCTCTTAGGGACTAGCAACCCCAAACTGGTGTTAATGTTGGCCAAAAGGAAATGATGAGGAGAAGTACCCTATGAAACTTGGTGAATAAAAGGGAAATGCCCTATGGGCTCGCTTAAGAGAAATTTGGCAAATAGAGTGAAAGTGCCTTATGAGCTTGCTTGAAAGATACTGTGAAGGAGAATGATCCTACAGTCTTACTAAGAAGAATGTGATGAAGGGAGAAAACTTGGAAAAAAGACTAAGTTAAGATCGTGTCTTCGAAGGCTAGCTAAACACTAAATGTAGAAAGTGAATGCCTTATGAGTTAGTTCAAAAAGACTGTTGGGAGTAAAAAACTGGTTTAAATGCAAGTGTAAGATTCAAAAATCGATGTGCTAACCTTGTATAGAAATACTTACTTGGTCTTTGTCAGTAGCTCCCAAACTATCAAACCTTTTTGAAAAGCCTCATAAAAAATAATTGGCTCATGTTTTAGTCCCTTATTATCAACCCGAATGTTCTTGATGCAGAACGTTTGAGACTTTGCTGGCTCTTATAGATAAATCATGGAAATTAACCCAATACAGAAAGCCACCCACTGTTTTTGTCTCTTTAGAACTTTTATGAACCAAAAGCCTTATTCTCGACTAACAAACATCTGTCGTGAGGTGATCGCTTACTTGAATTTCACATTTCATTGAAAAATAAACAATAAAACTCACTGTTGAAGGGGGGGATTAATTCGTAATAAAGTACTTTAAAGAGTTTTGTCAATTACCAATGTCGTAGATCTCACTCCTTAACTTCTCTTATGTTTTCAGTATATAGGTTTGAGTAAAGGGAATTGGACCTTTCAATGGAGAGGGTGATTATTCCAACGTTGACAATGGCCAATGATACTAACTTTGCTTGCGAATAATAAAAATTAGACCACAATGACATTCAAAATAACTAGCATTTTCGTGTTTCAAGCAAAAATTTCCACTGACTTCTCATGGATAGTATAATTTTACGGCGTTGGCATTTATAGGGTCTCTCAAATCTAGACCATCTATTTAGGACAAAATTAAAGCCCCTCCTGGTAATACTCGCTTCACGACATAAGGGCCTCCGTAATTGGGAGTAAACTTCCCTCTAGAGTCTTGTGAGTTAGGGAAAGTTTTTCTCAATACCATATCTCCTTCTTTGATGTTTCGGGGTCGTACCCTTTTATTGAAGGCTTGAGCCATCCTTTGTTGATAACATTGATTATGACATAGGGCTGTCAATCTCCTCTCGTTAATTAGATTCAACTGCTCGATGCATTTCTTTACTTAATTGGCTTTGTTTAATTAAGTTTCTAATAGTACCCTAAGCAATAGGATCTCAACCTCTGTTAGTAACACTACTTCAGTGCTGTATACCAAAGAGTACAGTGTTGCCCCAATCAATGTTCTGATGGAAGTACGATAAGCCATGAGTGAGAGTGGTAACATCTCATGCTAGTTCTTATATGTGACAGCCATTTTTTTAATGATTCTTTTGAGGTTTTTGTTAGTTGCTTTAATAGCTCCATTCATTTGGGGTTGATAAAGAGTAAAGTTCCTGTGAATGATCCGGAACTATAGGTACAATTTTGACATAAGCTTGTTGTTCAGATTGGTGCCATTGTCAGTAATGATCATTTCTGGAGTCCCATACCGAGCCAAGATGTCTCTTTTAATGAACTTAACTACGACCCCTTTAGTAACACTTAAGTAAGATAAAGCCTCAACCCATTTGCTGAACTGGTCGATGGTGACTAGCATGAAGTGATGCCTATTAGATGCTTTTGGAGTGATCAAGTGGTTGATATCTATGCCCCATATTGAGAAAGGCTATGGTGCTGAGAGAGCATGTAGTTCTTGAGGCAAAGCGTTTATCTTATTTATATAAACTTGGCATAAGTGACAATACCTAATGTATTTGACGTAATCACTTTCCATTGTTAACTAATAATACCTTAGCCTCATAATTTTCTTCACCAGCATATAACCATTCATATGAGGGCTACATACTCCTTCATGTACTTCTTTCATTTACTTCTCAGCGTCCTTGTCATCCATATACCTTAAGAATGTACCGTTAAAAGAGCATCGATATAAAGTGGACTTGCTTATCAAGAATTGAGTAGCTAATCTCCTGATCCTCTTTCTATCCCTTTTCTCGGCTTCTTTAGGGTATGTGCCTTATTGTATGAATGTCTTAACATCGTGGTATTACGGTTTTTAGTCATTCATACCCTCAATTGCTAGGCAGAAGGTAAGCTTATCTTCAATTTCAATAGTAAGAGGCTTAATCTCGACTCCACCTAATATTTAGATCATAGATGCTAGCGTGGCTAAGGCATCAGCAAATTGATTTTAAGTCCTCGGTATGTGATTGAAGGTGACTTCTTTGAAATTCTCCATCAATTCAGTCAAGTGTCGGTGATAAAGTATTAGTTTAGGATCCTTCGTCTTATACTCTCCTGGAGCTTAGCCAATAATGAGTGAAGAGTCCCCATACACTTCCAATTCTTCAATGTCTTTATCTAGGCCCATTTTAAGTCCTATGATGCATGCTTCATACTCGACGATATTATTAGTGTATGGGAAAACGAGCCTTATAGCCATAGAGCATTAAGTGCCTTCGGGGGATATTAGTATTGCCTTAATTCCATACTGAGACACGTTGGCTACCCCATGAAGAACATCTTCCATTTTGGTGGCTCATCATCTTCTTCTTTATCGGAGCTTTCCTTAATTGCTAAGATATCCTCATCAGGGAAATTGACTTGTACCTCTTGGAGAGTGCTATCGGAGGGATTTTCTGTTAATTGATCTGTTAGAGCTTACCCTTTGACTGAATTCCGATTCACGTACATAATGTCAAACTTTGATAGTAACATTTGCCATTTTAAGATTCTACCAATTAAGGTCGGTTTGTCTGCCAAATACTTCAGGGGATCGTGCTGAGTTTATAGTTTAACCTGGTAGTAGAGTATATACTATCTGAGTCAATACATTACCTAGACGAGAGCACAGCAGGTTCTTTCAATTTCTAAATACTGCTCCCCTTCAGTAAATTTCTTGCTCAAGTAGTATATAGCCCGTTCTTTTCCTTCCTTATCTTTCTGGTTGAGCATACACCCCATGGATTCTGGTAATATTGTCAAGTATAGGAATAAAGGCTTCCTAAGTTTTGAAGCTACCATAATTGGAGGGTTCATGAGGTATTCTTTGATTGTTGTAAAGGCTTGCTCATACTCTTCATCCCAATTGATCTTAGCATTCTTTTTCAACAACTTCAACAAGAGACAGCACTTGTTTGCAAGTTAAGATATTGATCGGGCTATATAGTTTAAACGGCCCAACAAGTCTCTGATTTCTTTAAATGTGCGTGGCAGGGGTAAGTTAATTATTGCTTTGACTTTATCAGGGTTCACTTTGATGCCCTGTTAGCTAATGATAAAACCTAACAATTTCCCTAAATTCACTCTGAAGTTACACTTCTCTGGGTTTAGCTTTAACTGAAATTTTCTCAATCTATCAAACAATCTCCTTAGATTATCCACATGATTTTCTTTTGCCTTGGACTTTGCAATCATATCATCAACATATACTTCAACTTCTTTATGCATCATGTCATGAAAGATTGCTACCATAGCCTTTTGATAAGTTGCCCTGGCATTTTTGAGACCGAAAGGCATTATTTTGTAGCAAAATGTGCCCTAAGTTATGATAAAGGTTATCTTGGCTTTATCTTCTTCAGACATTAGAATTTGATTATACTTAAAGAATCCATCCATGAAAGAGAAAAGATGTTTTTTGGCTTTGTTATCGACCAAGACATCAATATGGGGCAAGGGAAAATTATCTTTAGGGGTTGCTTAATTAAGGTCTCGAAAGTCTACGCACACTCTGACTTTCCGATTCTTCTTCATTACAGGTACAATGTTAGCTATCCATTTGGGATAATCGGATACCTCGATAAAACCGACCTTTAGTAATTTTCTGACTTCTTCCTTGATTTTCAATAGAACATTCGATCGGAACCTTTATAGCTTTTGTTTCTTAGGTTTGATATCCTCTCGTGTGGGTAAATGATGGACTATGATCAACGGATCTAATTTGGGCATGTCTTCATAAGACCATGCGAATACATCTTGGTATTCAGATAGTAATGTGGTTAGTTCTGCCTTTTGGTCTAGCTTCAAATTTCCCCCAATCTTCAACACTTTAGGATTGTCATCAGTCTTGACATTAATTATCTCGGTTCGCTCGTCAATGGAAATCCTACTCATTTCATGTTTTTGCTAGCTTTCTTGCACGCCATTATGGTCATTGACATCACTCCCGATGACTAACCCAATAGGGCCAAAGGTGATATCAATATTTTCATCACCTATCTGCTCGAGGTATCCATGGTCTTTATTCTGATCATTAAATCTGGAGAAAAAGAAAAGTATGTAAAAGAAAGAATGTAAGTAAGGTAGGAGTAAAGGGAAAAGAGATTGATTTTTATTTAGAGGAACTTTCTTTCGAGTACAATCATTTGAAGAACAAAGGTAATTTATTACAAAACTCTATAAAATACTGGACCGTGATTCATCCTTTACCCTAGGGAAGACTTATTGCTTTTCATAGGGATAGAGAACTGTTGCGAACTATAACCAAGAACAGATAAGGCTGGTTGCTAAATAAGTCTAAGCTTGCAGAAAGTTCGAAAATGATTAATGGGGAAAAGTGTGAAAGGGTAATAATGAAGGATGAAATAGTAAGCAAAACCTACGAACAGCTCCAGAGGATATAATGCACCAATGGAACTTTTGAAGACTCATAGCTTAATTCGATATAACGTACAAATTGGTCTGGTGAGGTTACTTGCCACATAACATTGCTAAAGAGAAAGGATAAGAGTGATGTTGATAGTAAACAAACAGTGTCTACGTAAGGAAGGAAAAAGACAGAAGTGTATTAGTGATAATCTGATACTTTACAGCTACAAGTACAAGGTTATTTGTACCCATAAGTTAGGGTAACTTGCTTAAAAAGGATAAGATAAAAAGGACATTTCTTAAGGAAGTAATGTACAAGACATAAAAGGGTAAAAAATAAATATACAAGAAAAAAATCATTGGTACAACGGATTCTACACATAATACTGTACACATGGCGATGTTACATTGGTGAAGTTGTTAGAAGGTATGAACAAAAAGTATAGATAGCTTACTTATTTAAGTAGGGATGGCTTGATCAGTCCTAATTTTCTTTCTCGGCATCTTGGCATGGGTGAGGTCGAGTAAGTGCTTGGGTCAATACCAATGTGGATGAAGATTGGCAGTTATCTCGGCCTTCTGTTTCATAGTCTTCGGGCAATTCCAATATATAGGCATTATCATTGATCTTCTGGAGGATTCTGAATGGTCCATCAGTCCGTATGGATAATTTGTTATTCCTCTTACTCGAGAACCATTCCTTGTTGAGGTGCAGCCATACCAAGTCTCTTAGTTGGAATTACTTAGTTGTCCTACCCTTGGTTTTCTCTCACATTCTCTTAGTAGCTTGGTTGATATATCGAGTGATCTTGTCTTATATGTGCTGAAGAGATTGTGCTGTGGCCGAGGTGTCATGGTCCTCTTGCGCGGGTGTTGGTATAGGGGTGTAGTCGAGGGGTAACTTGAGATTAAATCCATAGACCACCTTGAAGGGAGTTTACTTAGTGGTGTCATGTACGGTTCAGTTATAGGCAAACTCGACCACTGATAGGCAAATGTCCCAATCAGCCAAGTTCTTACCAATTGTAGCTTGGAGTAGTGACCCCAAAGTACGATTAACCACCTCTATTTGGCCATCGGTTTAGGGGTGACATGAAGTATTGTAGAGTAATTTGGTTCCCAGCCGACGTTACAGGGCTCTCCAGAAATGGCTCAAAAACTTTGGGTCTCTATCGGAGACTACACTTCTTGGCACACCGTGTATCTGCATAATCTCTTATAAGAAAAGAGAAGCAATAGCTAAAGTGTAGTTAGTTTTGGTGTAGGGCACAAAGTGTGCCATCTTACTGAACCGATGATGACCATTACAGAATCTTTGCCTCGGGCAGTTTACGGTAGTCCGAGAACAAAGTCCATGCTCAATTCAGTCTACGGCCTCATTGGAACAGGTAGGTGTATTGCTTTTCCTTATTCAGCTCGGCACTTGGCCTTTTTGCACATAGCATAACTTTCTACAACTCAGTGCACATCTCTCCACGTTCTCAATCAAAAGAATAAGCCATTCAATAATTCACAGGTCCTCCTCTCTCCAAAGTATTTGGAGAGTCTTCTGCTGTGGGGTTCCCTGATTAATAATTCATGTAGGGAATAAGTCAGTACATACAGTTTCCACCCTCGGAACAAGTAACCATTCTTCACATAGTACTTGTCCACGGTCTTCCATCTACACATCGCGTAAGAATGGGTCCAAAGTGTGGATCTTCAAAGTACTGCTCTTTAATACTCACAAACCTAAACAGCCTTGTCTGCAGTTTTGATAAAAGTGCATGTCTCCTCAAAAGAGCATCTATGTTGCTCTTTCCCTGCTTGTACTTAATTACAAAATTGAATCCTTCAAGGAATTCAACCCATCTTGCCTGCCGCTTTAACAACTTGGTCCGACTTCGGAGGTACCTCAACGATTCATGATCAGTATATATGACAAATTCTCTTGACAGTAAATAATGTTGTCATACTTGCATCACTCGGATTAGTGCTAAAAGTTCCTTGTCATATACAAAGTAGTTCAGCCATGGTTCTCGGAGCTTCTCATTGTGGAAGGCAATTGGTCAACTTCTTGCATCAGGATAGTGCCTATTCTAATGGCCGATGTGTCCCATTCTAGCTCAAAAATTTTGTCAAAGTTAGGTAATATTAACATTGAGATAGAGGTCAATCTTTCTTTTATGTCAAAAAAACTCCTCTCCTCCTTTTCTCCCTATCGGAAGTCGGTGTTTTTCTTTGTTAGTTCAATAAATGGTGCAGCAAGGGTGCTGAAATTCTTAATGAATCTTTTGTAAAATGAAGCTAATCCATGTAAACTTCTTACGTCGACATAAGTAATAGGAGTTGGCCACTCTACAATTGCTTTGATCTTCTCATCATCGTCTCGCAAGCCTCCTCCATTGACTACATAGCCCAAGAATATCATTTTCTTTTGGCAAAAACTACATTTCTTTAGATTACCGAATAGTCTCTCAGCATAGAGGATATCTAGGACTTCTCTGAGATGTTCACAGTGACTTGGCATGTTAACACTATAGACCAGGATGTCGTTAAAGTACATTACGACACACTTCCCTATGAGATGTCTTCGTACATAGTTCATTAGTCTCATGAAAGTGCTTAGGGCATTCAACAAGTCAAAGGGCATGTCCATCAACTCGTAAAGTCCATGTTGAGTCTTAAACGCAGTCTTCCATTTATCGCTTAATCTCATGCGAATTTGATGATAGCCAGATTTAAGATTAATCATGCTGAAAATCTTGGCTCTACTGAGTTCATCTAATGTGTCTTCTAGCCTCAGGATTGGATACCTATATTTGATCATGATCTTGTTCACAGTTCGACTATCTACACACATTCGCCAAGTTCCATCCTTCTTATGCACTTGAAGTGCAGGCATAACACAAGAGCTGAGACTCTCCCTTACATAGCTTCTCTCTAGTAACTAAATGACTTGATGTTGGAGCTCAAAAGCTTGCTCAGGATTCATCCGATAGGCTGGCTTATTTGGTAGTGCAGCACAGGGTACTAAGTCAATGCAATGCTCTATATCTCAAGTTAGGGGCAACCCTTCAGGTAACTGCTCTAAGAATAGGTCGGCATATTCATCTAACAATTCTTTGACCTTCTAGGGTAACTCACCTCGCTCCTTCATTTCCAGTAGTCACCTGACCAACAAGAAGGTTGGCTTATTAGCATTGATGGCCTCTCGGAGCTCGGCTTTACTTATCATGAGAGCCTTCTTTGATCTACGAGTAAGTTTTGTCTATAACTTGTAAACTTCTCTTGGTGGCATCGGGTTCAGTGTGATCTTTTGGTTATCTTTCTCAAACATATACGTGTTCCTATAGCTGTCATGTATAACTTTCATATCAAATAAATACGGCCTACCTGGCAATATGTGGGAAGCGCACATAGGCAGCGCATCATAGAGGATTTGGTCAGAGTAATTTCATATAGTGATCGACAGTAATATTTGCCGAGTGACATGTAATGCTCTTTTCTCACTCAACCAGTGCAACTTGTACGGCTTGAGATGTGCAACAGTCGGCAGCTTTAATTTTGAAACAAGATCAGCCGATGCCACATTGGTGCAACTTCCCCTATCCATAATGAAGGCATGCATCTATTCATTCACCTTGCAGGTGGTATGAAACAAATTCTCTCTCTACTCCTCTTCTCGTGAGGGTTCCATCTTCATAGTACGTCGAATAACCATGAGTAATTGATCTAAGTCCTCAGAAAATACGTCCTCCTTAATCAGTTCTTTCTCGGTAAGAACCTCCTCCTCCTCAGGCTCTTCATCTGTACTCTTTACTTCTAACTTTGGGATGTCTCCCCTAATGACCATCGTCCATCAGTTCGGGCACTGAGTAGCCATATGTCCGAACCCTTGACACTTGAAGTACTTGATTTAGCTTGTTTTCCTGCCAAACCCTTGCCCTTTCTCATAAGTTCAAGTTGGCACTTTACCATTGGGTCGGCCTTTTTGCTCGGCTCTGACATAAACCCTTCTGCTCGGCTCGGTACTAGACTGAGCTCAGTAACTTGCCTATCCAGGTCGGCTAGTCAGCATTCTAATTGTTACTCGGCTCCTTCTTTGCCTCTCTACTCGCTAGGCAATCTTAACAACTTCATCTATTATGTCAAATTGTTAGAGCTCTACAATATCTCGAACGTCTCCTCTTAACCTAGTAACAAATCTTGAGACCGTTCGGGTTGGTGGTTCCTCCACTTCGCATCGTATTATAAGCATTTGGAATTCTTGAACAGATTCATCAATAATTTGGCCTCCTTGTCTCAGCTCCTGAAATTGAGTGAAGGTATCTTGGAAATAAGTTTCAGGCACGAACCTATTTTTGAGCACTCTCTTCATCTCGGGCCAAGTGTTAATCTCTCGGTAGCCCTTTCATCTTCTCATGACTTGAAAATTCTTTCACCACATGGCGACATATTCGGTGAACTCAACAGCAACAGTCCTCACCTTCTCATAATCCTCATACTAATAATAATCAAACATACGCTCCACCTTCTCTTCCCACTCCAGATACTCATCAGCATTCCTAGAACCATTGAAACTCAGAATTCAAAGCTTTACATGGTCGGATGCTCTAGGGGCTCGTACATACTCATCTTCAAAATACTCTTCTTCCTCTTCATCAAGCTCTCTTAAGTCTATCTTTCGCCTTACTCATTCGCCATCTCCTCCACCTTGAATGGGTCGAGCTGGGTTCTAACCTCTAACAGGTTGAGCAGCTTGTATGGTGTTTTGTTCGGCCTCAGTAAGTCAGCAAGACAATGCATGAACAACACAGGTCATATCTACTAAGAGGTCAGCTACCTTATTAAGCCTCTTGTTAGTGCTTCTAGGAGTTCCCTAAGACTGTAGTCCATGGTGGACAACCCTACTATCATCACTAGGACCAATATTCATATTTGGGTCTGTCATTTTTCCTCATAGATTCAAAATTCAAACAAACACTTTAGAAAGTGAACATCTAATAACACAGCAATCAAATGAATACAGTAACTTGCTCTATTTCACATACGCAAAATAGAGTATAATAGAACTTCAAAAAGAATTAATTATAGTTCACACAAAACTTCCACTCTTATACCAAGATGTTGCGAACTGTGATTAAGAATAGATAAGGCTAGTCATTGGATGGGTCTAAGTTTGTAGAAAGCTTGAAAAGGATTAATGGGGAACGGTGTGAAAAGATAAAAATGAAGAATGAAACAGTAAGTAAAACCTACGAACAGCTCTAGAGGATATGATGCACTAATGGAACTTCCAAAGACTTACAACTCAATTTTATATAATGTAGAAATTGGTCCAGTAAGGTTACTCGCCACCTAACCTTGCTTAAGGGAAAGGATAACAGTAATGCCGAGAGTAAACAAGCATTGTTTATGCAAGGAAGGAAAAACACAGAAGTGCATTAATGATAATTTGATGCCTTATAGCTACAAGTATAAAGGTATTTATACCTATAAGTTAGGGCAACTTACCTAAAAAGGAAGAGACAAAGAGAAAAAGACAAAAAGGACGTTTCTTAAGAAAATAATGTATAAGATACAAAAGGGTAAAAAATGAATATACAAGAAAAACAATCTTTGGTGCAACGGATTCTACACATGATACTGTATACATAGTGATGTTACATTGGTGAGGTTGTTAGAAGGTGTGGACAAAAAGTACCAATAGCTTGCTTGTTCGAGCAGGGATGGCTTGAGCAGTCCGAATTCTCTTTTTTGGCATCTTGGCATGGGTGAGGCCGAGTAAGTGCTTAGCTCGGTACTAATTTGGATGAAGATTGGCAGTTATCTCAACCTTTGTTTCTCGGCATTTTATCTATGAGAGAGTGGCGGTCATTCGGCATGGCTTAAGGTGTAACTCGGTAAGGAAGTATTTAGCCTTGGTAGGGGTTGGTTGGAATAGAAGGATTCGTCGTACCAGTCCCTCTAGTCCTTGGGCTTAGCTGCAAGTTAAAGGTCTGGTAGCTTGATTCCCATCAAGGACCAGTTATTCAAGCGCTAAGATTTGTTCGATGGGCCAGCCCCTTTATTTTTGCTAGAGGTGTCCTCTTCTGTAGGCTTTGAGTTCTGGACTTCGGCCTGGATGAATGTTTCTAACAATGAAGGGAAGGTCATTGGAGTGTGATATAACCTATCACCTTTTCTACCCTTAGCTTGCATTCTTTGCAACTTCTCCATTGGGGTCGGAATGTATCTTAACCCATAAGTTCCAAATTGGCCTTTTTTGAACTTTGGCCTCTCGTCTTTCTCCTGATTGGTGATTAGGCACACCTCGTCAAACATTTGGAGTCCAAAATCTTCTTGCTTCTTTGTACCAATATAAGGTATAATTGTCTCTTTGTAGATTTCATAATCTTGGTCACCCAGAATTATGATGACCTGGCCGTTAGAGATGAACTTAACTTTTTGGTGAAGACTTGATGATATGGCCTTTGTTGAATGTATCCAAGGCCTTCCTAATAACAGATTGAAGGTACTTGGAATGTACAAAACTTGGAATGGGATGTTGGATGTCTGTGGGCTAATATCCACTAGTAAGTCAATCTCCCCTATTATTTCTCTCTTAGATCCGTCAAAAGCTCTTATTGTTGTTAAACTGGGCTTGATAGCGGTTGTATCAATGCCCAATAAATCCAGGGTAGCTAAAGGGTAAACATTTAGAGATGACTCATTATCAATGAGGACTCTTATTATGATAATGTTATTTATCCTCACAATTATGAATAGGGGCTTTGTGTGCTAGTTACCTTTTTTACCTAATTCTTCGGCGGAGAAAGAAATTTGATCTATAATGAGGATGGAATTGGTGACAGAGCCAATCCTTTCAACTGAGATTTCATGAGGGACCTTGACTTCCTTTAGTGTTTTGAATAGAGCTTCCTAATGTGGGTTTGATGCCATCAATAGACTTATGAAGGATATTTATGTTGGAGTCTTAATGAGTTGATCCATTATTTTGTACTCATTATACTTGATCATCTTGGTGAAGGCAATCAATCCTTCTTTATGCTCGATTTGTTCATTGTTTAGCATTTCCAACATGACCTTCTTTTTCAAGTCTTCCCTTAGATCATAGATTTTACTAGAGCAGGTAATCCCCCCACCCCCCTAACAAGTGAGCTTGACTGCCCCTGGTTTATTGTCTAGTAGTTATGTAATTTGCTTCTCTTTTTGTTTGTAAAATCTATAAACCTTGGGCTCTTAGTTAGGACTAATCATGTTGATGGCAAGCTCTGAGTGGTGAGATATCATATGATGATGGGCCTATGGTTTGGTAGGGGGTTGTTGTTAACGTTTGGAGCAGGAGCCTCCACAAAATCAAGTTCTACTGTACCTTCATCAATTGAGTCTTGAATTTTGTTCTTTAAACTCCAGTACGAGTTAGTTGAATGGCCCACTTGCCTTTGATGATACCGACATCTTGCATTAGGATAAAAAAATCTTAGCATATACCTTTTACTAGGAGCTTTAGAATGGAGTAGATTATCTCTCCTTAATTTTTCAAGTACTTGACTAAGTGAAATAGGTATTTTAGTGAACTGCCTTGGGGCTTTGCTAAATTGTGGTTAGCTTCTGTACTGTTGTTGAGCTGGTAGAGGATTTGCCCTGAAAGAGACCTGGGAATTTGGCCTAGCATTCAAATTCACGATGTTGACAATAGCTTCCCTAAGCTTACCGATGGTGGGTTTAGCAGAGGGTAGTCTTTTATTTGATGTCTCTTATAGGTTACTAGAGGAGACGGCACTTTCAATTCGACATCTTATTGCTACTACTTCTGTAAAGCTAGAAGAGGCTTACCCTATCAGGTGAGCGAAGTAGGGTTTCTCAAGAGTGTTGATAAAAGTTGCGGTTAGCTCTTTTTTAGTCATGGAGGTAGATACCCTTGTAGTTAGGGACCTCCACCTTTGGGCATACTCTTTGAAAGAGTTATTGTACCTCTGCCTTAGGGCAACCAAATCCATCATGGTTAGCACCACTTCAACGTTGAATCTATATTACTCATAGAATGCTCTGGTAAGCTTTTCCTATGTATTCACCTAATTCAGGTCTAATTAGGCATACCAGGTTAAAGTAGGGCCAGTTAGGCTGTCTTGAAAGGTTTGGACCATGAGTCGGTCATATTACACATACTTGCCCATCTTACATACATACAGCCAAGTGTGCAACTTAAGGCATCCAATCCCGTTGTACTTTTTGTAAGCTTCCAAAATTGAGTTTAGGATAACCGAGCTCAGATTTAGGGCTTTTAGGGTAACTTATCCAATTGAGCCCAAACTTTGTAACTAGAATGAAAAAGTTAGTCGAGATATTACAGTGAAGTTAGATTTTAGTAATAATGATCCGAAATCCCAATTTTGTCCTTAGAAATTGGAGTATTTACTAAAGCCCTAAAATGTTCAGAACTCCTAAAATTGAACTTAGATTGCAACGAGAACTTAGAGATAAGTTAATTGAGCTACAAAATGAGATAATATAGTATAATTTACTATAAAAAAATACACGTAATTTTTTAGTATACCCGGTACAAATAATAATTATACTCGTAAATTAACTTTAAATTGAGTAATTATATATATATTGTGTTGAATTCATGAAATTAACCTTAGAATGTATCCTAAAAATAAAAGATATGCTAGAAACTTAATTATATGAGTAAAGTTATATATTTCACGTGTTATTTACATAGGGTATAAACTTATATATTAATTAAATAATTAATTCTAACATATAATATCTATATTTAAGTAATTATTTAATAAAAGAAAAAGAAAAATTAATTAAATAACAATGTGATTGCTGGAAGGACGCGTGGCAGGACAAAAAGAAAATTGAGGTGCTGATTCAAAAGCAAAATCTTAACAATTGGACACCTCATGCTTAAATAAAAGTGAAAGCAAAAGGAAAAAAAAATAAAGAAAAAATCCTTAGGCGGTGAAAGAAGTGTATAAAAATTACCCCAGCAGCAGGATGATAACATTTGACAATTTGGAATAAAAAATAACAGAAAGAAAAATCAGAAAAAAATCGTAGAAAATAAAAAAAGAAGAAGAAAAAAACAGGACAATCACCGAGCAAGGCTAGTTCTTAGGGTTCCCTCTGATCTGCTGTTGCGCCACTCCACCACCAAGGAGTACCCCCAGCGTCTAGGTGTTCCGACAACCGCCCAGCCGCCGCCGGCCACCGGAGCACCTAAGAACACCAAGGTCAAATTTCTGCCATGTTTTTCAATAATTTCTAAAAAATAGTAAATCCGCCCAGAAAATTATAAAAAAAATTATACTTAGGTTATTTTAGACATGCTTTCATGTGATATTTTTATTTTTGAAAAATTCGTAATATTTAATATACTTTATTAAGAAATCTGTAATTCATCCGAATATATATTAGTGAAATAAATATACTATATGATGTTGTTTCTAGCTGAAAATTTTTGTGTAGGATGTGTATGATATATGGGTAATTGCTACGTAGCCCAAATTTTTATTTGAATAATTTTAATATTTATTGAATTTTTAGGCCTGAAATTGGTTCGAAAATAGGCTGAAATTATGAATTTAATAGGAAATTATGAACTTAATTGATGAAATGGACATGTACTGATCTATAATAAATAATAATGGTATTGAGTTAGATTGAAATTAATTGGATGCTAAAAGAATTATAATTGGATAATTTATCAAATTTAGGGGTAAAATCGTCAATACGAAAATATAGGCAATAGGTCGAAAACTTGAAACCAAGTGATAATTAAATTCCCTATATTTTTAGAAGTCCATAGAAATTTTCGGGGAATTATTAGGTAATCCGAACTATTTACTACGAATTTATTAAGTAAAATAGCTTAAATTACAAGTCGGGGTGTATTTGTAATATTAATAGACTAAAATGAGTTAAATAGTTAAATAAAACCTATATATAGGATTGCTGATCGAATTGGGTTAAATAGAGATTTTTATTATAATTATTAATATTTTCTGATCGGGATGTACTTTAGGTGTATTAAAATTGAATAATACTTATATTATTATAATATAAGGACAAATTGGATAAAATATAATTTAAAACTGTAAATTTCGCATAATACGGTCGTTTTTATATAATTATGTATAATTGTATTAAAAATTCAAACTAGCCGTTAAAATCCATCTTTAGGAACAGGACTCATAAGATGTGTCGTTAAGTCTATACGAACTCAATGACACTAGTTTTGTTGAAATTGGATAACCTTAAGTAAACTAGCTTATATCTATAATATATTCAAGAATATACACATTTCGGTAACTCTACCGGAATCAAAACGTGAATTAATAAATAAAAAGTACGTTTCGATACGATCAAAACGATATATAATACGTAATAGTAAATATGATGTACAATGTTAATAATTAATAATTTAATAACATGACTGTATATTATGGAAATAATATATATATATATATATGTACATATATATCCATTTTAGATTAAACCCTAATGTTTTCGTAATTATTACGAAAACTAAATTTAGACCTTTTATGTAATTAGGACCTTTCAAAGACGGCTGACAATTCAAGTCAGAAATAACGAACGTCTGAACAAGTAAGTTGAGATGGTAGTTTCGCCGCTGTTTGGGTACTATTTAAAAGTATCCGGAGACCCAAGAGTACTTCTGGTTGTGTTTGTAGTTAGATGATTATGCGCATGCTATGTGTGTGAATGATACTCTGTTGTGACAGGAGTTCAACTCCTTGGTGTGCTATTCTGCATATTTGCATGGATTTTGTATTGTGTGAACTTGTTGGTCACTCCTGATTATCACTAATGATTATTCGACTAAAGTGTAATTGGTCATGCATAATCACCCGTTAGGGGAAACGATTAAGAGTGTTAAGCCAAACACCGACTTCCTTCGATGAGGATAGCTGAAATGATCCTTTCCCCATTCTTAGTCGAACTAAGTGATAGGCAAGGAGGTCGCGGCAAGGTTGGGGGCCGTGGTTCGAAGGCGGTCTTGGGAGGGGGGTGTTCTCCATTGCACAAGCCCGGGTTTGGTTTAACTTGAGTCACGATGAAACTCCTCAATCCGGGTTGGAGCAGATGAAATTCCTCTAACCTCACAGTGGACCGGTTAACACTGTGCAATGTTTTCATTTGAGTGATTGCATTGCATTTCATCATAATTATTAACCTTATTTGTGATTGTATAGTACTCTTCTGACTCCGCCCTACTTACTGAGCTAGTTGTGCTCACACCCCTACAGACTCTTTTGCAGGTGCTGAGTGAAGGTAAAGATGTTCCGGTACCACCGTTCTCAGGTTAGTGTGCTGCTGTGTGGGAAAGTGAGGAACGAGGAATTTAACTGAACCTGAGCTTTTGCTTTGTCTTTAAGTTTTGAAGAAAACTAAATGGGAATTCCCTGGGAGCCCACTAGTTTTCTAACTTATTGTATATAAATCGTATAACCTGTGGTTTTTAAAAGACTCTGATTGTAATCTTTACCCTTGGACGTGAAATGTTGTATAATTACTGTTGTAGTACTAAACTACAGATTGTATAGAACGTGTATTTTGTAAAAGCTCTACCACAGGTTTGGATATTAACAGATGTCAGAACAGACGTTTCAAGCTGGTTGAGTTGTGCGCCTTGTGTAAACTGCGTCTATGATAGCAGCTGTGAGGTCAGCTTCTATCTTAGATTAGTTTACACGGCGGGACTGTTATGACTCTTCTTGTTCGGGGCGTGATACTTTTCAAAGTCAAGTACTTTAAACTTTTCTGGGAAGCTTGTATGATCATAGGTAGAGAAGTCTGTTATGCCAGTGTGCTCAAATCCATCATATCCTTCAAGCATTTTCATTTTTCTTAGTAATTTTTTGAGTTAGCCGCTTCTCAAGCTCTTTTAGTTTGTCCTGATTAGCTTTAGGCTTTGGGTTGATCAGGAACGAGTAAGTGTTCAGCTCAAAAGTTGGGTTGGCCTTTAGAAATACCCCTTTTGTTTCAAAGGATTTGAAGCCTTGATTGACCTTAGGGTAGGCTTCTTCGAGGGGTGGGGCTTTAGCATTCTTTTCATATTGGGCTTTAGAACTTTCTTCATTTGATAGGTTGTGGACCTAAGCAAAGAGATGCTGTCAGCAAGAAAACTCACTTGATCTACAATATTCCCCACTATTCATTCCAAAGATTGGAACCTCAGCTCAGTGGGATCGATAACTTCGGGGTTAACATTGTCGTTGTTGGTGTTGTTGTTGTTGTTTCCTTGGTTGGCTATTCTGGTTTAAGAACAGGTTTTGATAGGGCTTCTCTAGAAAGTTTGATTTGAGAGCTATCTTGGTGACTTGGTTAAAGCCACTTCTCAATAAGTTAGCACACGAATATTTGAATTTTTGAAAGAATGCAAATGAATGAAATGTAAATGAGCCACACAGATGGAAAGGAGGAGATCGATGAGTAATTAACAAAACGGCAAGTTATTTATTATTATTATTATTATTTTTTAATTCCTAAAGTTTTATTACATAAAAGAAAGGAAAAGATACAAATTCATCTATACTAATTTTCATTTTTTGTGGGGGCCAGATGACATTTTCTTCTCCTTCTTTTGATCATGCTTAGTTGCCTCCTCGACCTCTTGAATCTTCTTCTAGGTCATCTTTAACTAGTGTTTCAAGGCGTGCGACCTTTGCCTAGACTCTCAAAATAGGTTTTCCCATCTGTCTTTTTCATCATAAAGGACCTCCATACAAGCTTTTACTTAGTCCATATAGGTCACCATTTTAGAGCTAGGGTGTACAGGGGAAGGTTGAAGGACTTCTGGTGCCCAATACCGCATCGTGCTAGCTTTATGAAGTTGATCTTATAAGTACTCTTTAGTGACCTGATGCTTGTCCACTTTACTTATGAATTCACTCAAATCGATGTTAGGGCTTACGGTCTTGGCATCCCACCAAGCTTTGATCTTATGAAGCTTAGATACTTTTTTTACTGAATGAGGCTCTTCGAGGTCAAGAGTAAAAGGCTTGTGAACTATGTCCTAGATCTCTCCAAACTGCCTTACCATGTTGTTTGGATAGTAGCCTGTACACCAACTCATTCTGATTAATGGTACATCATGGTAATCTTTGCAAATCAGTATGACCTTAGTGTAATTGCTTCATCTGGCGGTCTACAGTATGTCTTTGACCCAAAAATCTTGTAAAACCTCTATCTAGAGAGAGGTAGGGATTTCTTCTGGTAATTTGATTTTATCAACGAAAGAGTCAATAAGATCAATCTTATTGGCAAATGTACCCCTTATTAAATCTAACCCAAAACATTTGATGCGACTGACGAACCACACCATTAACAGTGCCATGCTTGTCCTGAGATCTCCATAACCATAACCTCTTTTCTTAAGGAAATTAAGGTTCCTTATCTGTTCAGCAAGTAGGGCAGGAATATAAGACTTCCCTTCTTAGAACCGAGCTACTAATTCTGTCACCTTGAAGTGTATAAGAAAAGACTTACTTGGAAATAAGACAGTGGCGAACATTGCTAATACATAAGCCTTGATTCAATTTTCCCTCTAATTCCTAAGAAACAAAGCCTGTTTGTTGGAGCTGGGTTCGTTCTAAAACCAATGAAATAGATCCTATATCTTGATAGTGTGTTTGTTGCAATCATTTAGGGCCTCATTTATCTTAATCTTATGGATTCCCAATAATTTTAAAATGATGTAAGCTGGACCGAAGCTAAGTTCTGGAACTTATATTTCATCCAATGGAGGAGCTTAGAGCAATTGGGTGTATTTTTCCAAAGTTAGACTAATTAGGTGTGGCCCAAATTGAAAAGCCACTTCTTTGGGCTCTTAGAAATGGACTAAGAGCCTTACCAGCATGATGTTAACGTCCACTTTGGTTAGAGAGAGTATAGGTCTAATCTTGTTGGTAATAAACTCTTGTTCTCTTGGGTTGAAGGTTTGAAACCACTGTCCAAGTATGGGTTTTGGGTTTGTAGGTTTGTGGACATGAATCTCTTTAGCGTTGGATGAGTAGGCTATTTCTAGAATATTACAAGGAAAGCATAAATTACAAAGGAAAGACTAATTACATGAAAAGAAAATACACAAGACTTCCTATGTACATGAATTCTAGGAAAAAATATGGGGAAAGAAACTTCAGGTTTGTCCTTTGTTTTTCTCTTTTATAACAATGCAACCCTAAAACCCTAAAGGATGTATGATGGGTTCTAGAGGTCTTTAAGTTTTGTGACCTCACGTGTTTATGAAAAAAATGATTCCTTAGTCACATTGAAGTTTAAGTGGGGTAGCCTAATCGGCTTTAAACGGTGGTTGCCCTACTATACCCAGAACTTACACAATGGCTCCCCATTCTAAGAAAGCCCGAGTTCGATCATATTTATTATACATTTATGATGCAAAAAATAAATTCCTCCCCACCCCCCTTAAAAATACATAAAAATAAACTTGTAAAGACGTTAGTACAGTTATGATAAATAACAAAGAACGAAAATAAATAAATTGCATTAAGGTGACTTTTAGAGATTAATTTTAGTTTTGGAAAGTTAAATGGCCAACCCTCTTGACAATCCCTAGTGGAGTCGCTAAGTTATCAAGCCTGGTTTTTCACCTCTTAGTTCTTTTTAAAATAAGTCTTCTTTAAACTAATCAGTACTAAACCTTAATAATTTAATACTAACCCTTGACTAGGGTTTAAAAAAAACTGTTTTTCAATTTGAAAACGTATTAGAGTCGCCATCTGATCGGAGTTAGGAAAAATAGTTAAGTTATAACTAATTGGAAAATGGTTTATTTATTTTTATTTCATTTTTGGAAAATCAATTTTTCTAAGTGATAAAACAATTTTATTCCCTATCATACTTATTTTATTTTAATTTTATTATATCATCTTATTTATTTATTACTTATTATATTTTATTTATTTTTATTAAACTAAAAAAAGTAAAGTAAACTAAATTTACTCTTGATCTTTTTTCTTTTCTTTTCTTCTTTTTCTTTTTTTTTTCTTGTTCTTTTTATTTTTTGGTATTATTACTTTTACAATGGAAATAAAAAAAAAAAATAACAACAACAACTAAATAATAAGAAAATAAAAAAAACAAAAATAGAAACAAAGCTCGTACTAAGAAAGGGGATGCGGGTCGATTTGGATTGAGGGTCGTCGGGTTGGGTTGCACGGATCCGGGTTATCTTCAAGCTCAGCAACACGTATGGCAGAGGGCAGTTCGAGCTGTTCTAGCAGCTAAAGCGAGGGGGTAAAGGGTATTCTTTGTGTTTCAAATTAGGGATTGGGGGGGAGGTAAACTTGACGCCGTGACCATTAGGGGTAGCCTAGGTGGTTGTTCAAGGCAGCGGTTGGCAATAGTGCTTGGTCCTTCGACGTGGTGGTAGTTGTGCACGAGAGGGGTATTAGCTTAGGGGTTTAGGGACATGGGGAGTTTAGCTGTAAGATTGGTTTGGGTCGAAGAGTGGCTAGAGTTGTGGTTTGAGGAGAGGGGATTTGACAGTTAGGATTAAGGTGGTAGTGATGCCACAGGCCACGATGGAGGTCGAAAGAGGTTGGGTTAAGGAGCTTGAGCTACAGGGAGCTCGGCCGTAATGGTGGTTTGGCTTGAGAGTGGCTAGAGAAAGGAATTCGAAGAGAGAGAGAGAGCTTGGTAGAGAGAGAGAGTGATCGGGAAGAGAGAGAGAGTGTTTGTGCCTTGATTTTATAGCTTGTGTCTTGGTTGTCTGTCTCCAATGAGCTTCCCCAACACTCTTTTATACACGAATTGAACCTAGAAATCAAGGAAAGCAAAATTTAGATTTGAATGCAAATGTCCATAAATTTAGTATTTTTTTTTTCCGAACTTTGGATCTCGATTTAAATGCTCCTTTGACTGAATTTGGACGTATCATTGGGTCTAATTCAGAGTAGGCTATGCAATAAACAAAATCAAAGCAAGAAATTTGGTATAAGTGTGTGAAATTTGTGTGAAAATTGAAGCTAAAGTGGAGGGAGTGGGCTGTTCTTCATTGGGAAAATGGAGGAAAATTTGGAGAAAATGAGGGAAAACTGAGGAAAAGTACTGACATAGCACTAATATGGCGCTACGTCAGCTAAACGTGACAGCTGACATGGCACACCACGTGGTGCCATGTTAGCAAGGTCATCTAACTCGACGCTGCCATGCGTCAAGACACGTGACGCAATAAGATCCTAACATGTAGTAGTCTCTGATGTGATGAAAAATAAAAAACCTTGTATGTCTCCTCCTTGGTTTAAACCCAAGACCTCTTACTTAATACTCAATGCCAATGCCCAATACTTATTTGTTAGGCCCTTGGCTTATATCTTGTCCATATGTGCAATTAAGATTTGGTTAGCCTAGGCTACATTTAAATCTAAGCCCAAGTTCAATGACCTAACTTCTAAACTTATTTAAAATTAAAAAATCTATACAATTAAAATTGTAATTTTCTAAAATCTTTTATTTTTTTTTCAATTTTCTTATTATTTTATTCTTTTTTGTAATTTTTTTCAATTTTCTAAATTTTTAATCTTTATTTTCTAAACTTCTTATTTTTTAAGGTTTTTTTCTACACTTCTTATTTTTTGTACTTGTTTTTTACTTTTTAATTTTTTGTGCTTTTTCTTATTTTTGAATTTTTTTGTATTTTTTCTAAAATTCTTATTTTTTTTCTAAATTTCTTTATTTTTTGGGTTTTCTTTAATTTCCTATTTTTTTTGTGTTTTTCCTAATTTAGGGCTTATTGAGAAAAGAAAAAAAAAAATAAAAATAAAAATAAAGAGGGTAAAAATTGGGTATTTACACTTGCTTCATTGTGTTATTGAAATATGAATACTCAAGTGGATCAATTGATATCTGATCCAATGTATATTTCAAGATCGGATAATCCTAACATGATTATAGCCAATATTATATTCAATGGATTAAATTTTAATTCTTGGAGTCAATTGATTAAGATAGGATTGCACACCAAGTAGAAATTAAGGTTCATTGATGGAAGTGTTAATAAACCTAATGAAAAAGTAGCGGAATATGTTAAATGGATGCGCTGTGACTACATGGTTAGAAGTTGGATTCTTAATTCTATGCTTAGTGATCTATCTCAAAATTTCTTATATACTCAATCTGCCATAGAACTTTGGACTGAACTAAATGAGCAATATGGAAGAGGAAGTTACAATCTTAAGCAATCTATCTTATCGATTGGAGCTTATTATAATAAGCTCAAATGTTACTGGGATGAATTAGCTACTTTGATGTCATATCCAACTTGTGAATGTGATCAGTTGGAATATTGTACCTATAGACTTAAGGAAAGAATTTCAAATTTTGATTCGCATATTAAATAGGTACAATTCCTAATGGGATTAAATGAGACCTATGAGTCGGTTAGGAGTCATATTTTGTCAATGGAACCATTGTCATATGTAAATAAGGCTTATTACATTATGTAGCAAGTAGAAAAACAGAAGGAGTTTACTTCGGCTTATAATCCTATTGATGGAATTGCCTTTGATGTAAATAGATCACTAAGCTCATGTGGTTTTGTAATGGATGAAAGAAGGAATAAAGGGAAGATGTTCTGTAAGCACTGTTAAGCTGATAACCATACAATTAAGTCATGTTTTCAACTAATCAAATATCCTGAATGGTATAAAAGGAAGAAGAATTTGAAAGGAAATAAGACAACAGTGCATTGTGTAGTAGGAAAATAAAATTTTGTTGGTGTAACACCATTGGATAAGAACCTAAGCGTTAAGGATTGTCCTGTATTGGCTTCTAACTCTAATGTTGATCCTTTGATGATACAGACAGTATGAAGTAAGGTTTTCAAATTGATGAAAAACGAACACCAAGGGCATGATATAGAATCTTCTATGGTGAATAATGTTGTTCATTATGCTAGTAATCCTATAACTTACCATTTTTTTAATGTTATCAATAGCAATTTTAGTTCATGGATTGTTGATTCAAGTGTTAGTGATCACCTTAGTCCATTTCGCAACCTTTTCCATGACTTACATTAATTGAATCAACCCATTTCAATCAAGTTACCAAACAACACTTTTAAGTTTGTCCAGTTGGTTAGATCTATTCATATCAATTCTCACCTAACAATTCATAATGTCTTATACTTACTTAAGTTTTCACACAATTTGCTTGTTGTTCATCATGTGATTATTAATAGTAACTTGATTACAAGAGTTGACAGCTCTTATTGTTTCAAGACCAAAACAAAGTTGTTATTGCACTTGCTAAAGCAATAAATGGTCTCTACATCTTGGATTTGAATGCCTCGAAAATTCCTCTATTAGTTGCAATAGATAGTAATGCCTTTTCTTTTGTATCCTAAATAACATACGATCATGTTCACTTGATTCATTTATGTCTTGTCCATGCATCATTGTCAAAGTTACAGCATTTGCTTCCTTGTAAACATTTAACTATACAAACCTTTGTTTGCGATGCATGTAATCTTGTTAAATTCCGTAGACTTCCTTTTAATTATAGAGTTTCTTGTACCTCTTTTCCTTTTCAATTACTACATGTGGATGTTTGGGGACCTTACTCTATTCCCTTTATAACTAGTGAAAGATACTTTGTTATTTTAGTAGATGATTTTAGTTGTTGTAACTGAGCTTGCTTGATACACTGAAAATCTCCAAGTTCTGTCTATACTCGATAAGTTCTTCAAACTTATCAAGAATCAATTCCTTGCTTATCCTAAGTCAATAAGGTCTAATAATGACAAGGAGTTTCTTTCTCAAGCATGTTAAACACTTTTTAGTAATCTTAGCATTATTCATCAAAGGTCAATGCCTTATACTCCTCGACAAAATGGAAAAGTTGAGATGAAGCATCGACACATTTTAGATACAGCTTGACCACTGATGTTTCACGCTTAATTACCTAAGTTTCTTTGGGGAGAAAGTATATTGACTTGAACATACTTGATTAACCGAATGCCAATGTTTAAATTAAAGTGGAAGTCACCTTATGAACTGTTACTAGGACATTAACCAAAATATGATCATTTGAGGTTTGTTGGATATCTATGTTATATAGTTGCTCTTAGTCCTTCTAAGGACAAATTTGATCATAAAGGCATCAAATGTGTATTTTTAGGGTATGCCAATAACAATAAAGGCTACAGAGTATTTGACTTGATTGGAAACAGGGTAGTTATGAGTAGAGATGGTTGTTTCTATGAGTCTCATTTCCCTTTCAAAACAGATAGGTGAAATCCAATTTCTAAATTAAACCCTCCTTTCACAACTTCTTTTCATCCACCCTTAAACTAGTCCACTGACATTCTTCCTTTTGTTGAAGCACCTCCTATTGTTTAAGCTTTTAATCTTATTTCTTCACCAAATATTCTTCGATTAGAAAATTCCATTCCTCCTCCTTCTTCGAGTATTGCAACTTTGCTGCAACAGCCAGAGTAATTTTCATCTCATGATCAGACCAGAGTTATTACAACTAATCGTGAAGTTAAAAGATCCATTGGATCCTTACATTATCTTACTTGTCTAAATGATTACATACACTCCTTACATATTACTATAGCACTTACATCTTCATCTTCTTAGCATTATATTTCATACTCTTTATTTTCTATTCATTCTTTTGATACCTATCCACATGACTATATAGCTTCATTAGGACATGTTTTAAAATCTAATGAACCATTTTGTTATTCGCAAGCATCAAAATCACAAGAGTGGGTTGATGCTATGAATAAATAGTTAAAAGCACTTGAGTTGAATAATACTTGGGACTTGACTATGTTGCCTTCAGGGAAGAAAGCTATCGGGTGAAATGAGTCTATAAAATTAAGTATAGACTACACGGTTCCATTAAAAGACATAAAGCTATACCGGTTGCTAAGGGTTATACTCAGGTAGAAGGCATTGATTATCATGATACTTTTTCATCGGTGGCTAAATTAGCAACTGTATGAGTTTTGATTGCTGTTGCTACTTCTTTTCATTGGCCACTTTTCCAAATAAACATTAATAACTCTTTCCTTCATAGTTTCATTGATGATGAAATTTACATGATGCCTTTACTTGGGTATTCTACAGCTCTTCCTAACCAAGTGTGTAAGCTTAAGCAATCTTTGTATGGATTGAAGCAGGCATCTAGGTAATGGAACATTGAGTTGTCTCATTTCTTCTTAAACTTGGTTTTACATGGTCTATGGTAGATTATTCTTTATTTACCAAGTTCAATGCCGAAGGTTGTTTGATTGTGCTACTATATGTTGATGATATGATCATCACTGGTAATAATACAACAACCATTACATAACTTAAATGGGATTTACATGAGAAATTTACAATCAAAGATTTGGGTCATGCAAGATTTTTCCTAAGGGTGGAGATCTGTCGAACTCCTAGAGGTACTTTGCTTTACTAAAGGAAATTTATTTTGGACATTTTATCTAATTTAGGGCTTACAACTACAAAGCCTATTACTATACCTCTACCAATAGGACTGATTCTTTCAAAGGAGATTAGAGAACTTCTGACTAATCTACTTGTTTACAGATGACCAGTTGGATGAATTTTATATCTCTCTATTACTCATCTAGATATTTCATTTTTTATTCACAAATTGAGCCAGTTTGTTTCACAACCACGTGCTCCTTATCTTCAAGCTACATTGCATCTTCTTCGTTTCATCAAAGGTACAATTGATCTTAGTTTATTTTTTCTTATTGACAATCCTTTAAACTTGCAAGTCTTCTTGAATGCCGACTGGGGTTGTGCTATTAATGATCGTAAATCTATTTTTGGATTTTTTGTTTTATTGGGTCAATCATTAGTTTCTTAGAAATGCAAAAAATAACCAACTATAAGCACTTCTTTTGCGAAGGCTGAATATCGCAGTGCTATTGCTGCCATCAAGTAATTGCTTTGGCTTTCATATATACTTTGGGACTTACGTATTCCAATTTCATCACCAATACCTTTATTTTGTGACAATAGATCTATCAAGCAAATAGTATCTAATCCTTATCAACATGGTTAAACCAAACACACTGACGATGTTCACTTCATCGAACATCACATTTCACAAGGACTTGTTCGCATTGAATATGTTTCATCTCATTAACAAGTTGTTGATATTTTTATTAAACTTGTTCTTGCTTATCGCTTATCCTTTCTTAGTTTCAAGTTGGGTCGTTGTTGAAGTCCCACTTGAGGGGAGGGATGTAGAGATTTAGGGTTTTATTTATTTATTTTAGCTAGTTAGTACACATCATATTTTATCTACTAGATTAGTTAGTTAGTTAGATTAGTTAAGTTGATTAGGATAGTAGATTAGTTAAATTTTGTTATTTTGTAGCTGATATAAATATCAATAGAGCAACTATGTAAACTACTTTTCCTTCAATATACTTACGGAGCTTTGTTGGTTCATGATCTGATGGCCCTCCTTCCAATTTTACTGAATTTTATACCTTCCACCCACATAACTTGCAAGCATATGTCTTCTCATTCTTGGTTGTTGTATTAGTTTTAAACAACTTCTTCTTAAGTCTTTTTCTATAATAAAGATACAATCTTTATCTATCTTATTAAGTAATTGGAGCAAGGGAATTAATAGGAAATTACAAATAACTCGAATGTAAGATTAATCTACAATTCTTGAATGCAAGAGTCGGGAGGAAATGTATTTTTGGTATCTTTGTCGATTTTTTTGTACATGGATGTTTAATATATATAGTGCAATACCCTTCCATGTAGATAAGAATATTCTAGTAGGGTGCCCATGTGCCACCACCATAGAGTTAATTACAATAGTGACAAGAATATCTATGTATGACTAATGTACTATTTGTACCAGGTAATTTTTTATTAAGCTAAACCTTAGAACGTATATTCAACCTTATTCTTTAATTACCTAAGGCCTAATTATCAAAATGTGACTTAAAGGACACAAGTTTGAGTGTCTGAATAAGTAGTTTTTAAAATGTCTATCTTGTCCCAAAAGCTTTACATAGCCATCGTCTTTAGCACATGCAGTAACTTATTACACTTTGGCTATGCGAACATAAAGGGAGGAGACAAGACAAAAAAAAATTATAAATATCACAATTATTTACGTGGAGAAATATACTTTTCCAACCTCTGACAAGTGTAAACTTAGGTATGGTTTTGTTCTGCAGGTGAAAAGTACCATGCTTATATATCTTTATTTAATAGATACCCATAATTTGGAAAACTGAGTGCTTTTTTTATTTTTTTTTTCAAATGTTAAGAAACTATTGTATGCTTGGTTGGTGTAAGATGTTTTGTTCAACTTAGTTGCATAATATGGATATTTTAGGATTAAGATGTTAATAAAATTTATGGGTATGTTTCATTCCAATGATAAATTCAGTGCATGAAAGTTTATTGTGAATTTAGTTAGTCAACTTGTAATGGAATAAATAATATAAGGGAGGTCCTTTTACTTTTCTCTTTTTTTGTTCCAAATAGTAATTTAGTCAAAAGCAATTTTGGAAAGCCAATGTAAAATAATGTTGAGAAACTTTTACTTTGTAAAGGGGAAAATGGTTTTAATATTACATGAAAAATATTTGTAAACAATAGATGATTCATTTGTATTTATAAGTATTTTATAAATTTATTTACAACTTTTTTATCTATAAATGGGTCTAACTTGTACAAGAGACATACTTATTAAACATGTTGATTTCGTGTTTAGATTTACATACATGATTAACAAACAAGTCTAATTATGTGTATGAGAATGATAAACTTATGTAGAATTCTATTAGCAAGTTTTATAGCTTCTAAAAGCTAAGCTTTAACTCACTTACAATTGCTCTTATTTTACAATGAATAACCAATCAAATAGCAAGAACATGGGGCAAAAGGAAAAATTAAATGAATAGAAAAGCCATACATACCTTTCCTAAGTTAAAGGCCATTTATTTCCTTTTTTCTCATATAAACTCTATTTTTCAACTTCATATTAGAGAGAGGAAAAATAAAAGATAAACCAATCATATGGACAAGAAAAAAAAAATGTATACAAACCTTTTTCAATGGATATGGAACTAATCAAGCGTACTTGACATCTAAACAACCTAAGTGCAAGTATATACTACTCTAAGGTAGTGTTCATCATTGTTGTACGAACTGGACCAACCCGACTCATTGAACTGGGTTGATCCGAAATCGGCCAGTAAGGTGAGCTGGTCTATAGCAAAAACCCATTTTGATGTTGAATTGAGTTGCCCATTCCTCTTTCCTACCACTTTTTTCCATCTCATCTTTCTGCATATCATCTTCATGTCACTTTTCTTAAGCCATGAGAATTGCGAGACTTACATGGTAATTGCTTACCATAATCAATCGAATCCGTATATACATACATGAAAGTAAAAAAAAAAAAATAGAAAAGGAAAATCATAATTATTAAAGTAAGCTTGGACAAAAAAAAAGTGGTAGGAGAAAACATCAAACATATTGATCAAGAAAATCGCTATAAATGAATTATTGACATTTCAAAATTCTCTCCTTTATTAACCATTGCTCGATAATCTAATTCTGCTGTAAATGCTTATGGAAACATCATCTCTGTTAGGTATTGCTTTCTCCCCCTTTTTTTAAAGTAAAAGTAGCCTAATCTTAGATATAGCATATGTATGTATATCCATATCTATTATATTAAAGGGGAAGGTTTTTTTTTTCCTTTTTAACTACTTACAGCTAAAAATTTGGTGCTTATAGTTTTATTATTAAATATATTTACATAACAGTTATAAAAGGAAATCAAACTCATTTCAAAAAATTCTGAAACACTGCATCCAACCATATAGTTATCATTTTTTATCACACTTACTTTTATATTGTTATTTTTTTATTTATCCATTATTTAAATTGCCTATTATTGCTATCATTTTGATGATTTATTACACTTTTTATTTGGTAAATATTTGTAGGGACTTTTTCTTTGAAAAATTTAATATAGTTTTGATTTTATTAATATATATATATATATATATTATCGACATTCTTCCATATTTTTGAGTTTAAGTTTTTCTATATTTTTTGCACATGTAGCACAAATACATTATTTGCTAGTGTGTATATATAATATGAAAATTGATATGTGTATAGAAAATTTGTTTTCCGATAAATAAACATAATGCAATGTTTTGTGGGGGCTTTGAAACCTTAGATTGTCCCATGTATCTAGTGATGTAGGATTTTGTATTTCTATATGCACTGTACCAAAATTGGAGCACCTATTTCACAAAATTTGAAGTATATTTTTTTAATATTTGTGTTAGGGTTCAATACGTGTCTACTGTTTTTTTTTTTTTTTAAATTTACATAAATATGAATTAGATGAAAAAAAATTATCAAAATATGAAGCCTAAATCACATGTGTAAAATGCAACATCTAATTTAATACATCTTGTTTTTTATATTGTTACTATATAGGATTTAATAGATACGATTTTATTAAATTATTTATTATTTACTTTAAATTGAGGCACATGAAAGGAGCTTATAGGTTGTAGGTTCAAAACTGGAAGCATTGATGTTCTTTTTATGTGTAGGTTTAAATTGCATTTATAATATATGATATTAATATGAGTTAATATATATCACATATGATAAATACGACTGTAATGTAAAAACCAAAATTACGTTTAATACATGTAATATTGTTATAGTAATTAATTTGATGTGATCAGCATTTGTATAATATTTATTTATTTTTAATAGTATAGATGTAAATTTCTCATTTGTTTTATAGTCACTTAGGTTATCATATTTGATACATACACCCAAATTGTTGTAGAAGGTTCTAAACTTTTAAATCACCTTGGGAAAAAAAAATTTTTATATAATTATTTTTATATTGATTTTTTTATTATTTCTATTTTAATATTTTTTGTTATTTTATCTAAATAAAAAAAAAATAGTGAAATAGCTGAAAAGGAAACGTTTTTAAAAAATTCAAACGTAATCCCAAAACATCCAATGGAATGAGTTTATGTTCCATTAATAAGAGCTGCTAGAAACTGTTTCCTACTGCGAACGAGACGAATAGAGAGCGTTACGGAAGCAGAAAACGGACAACTGGGAGGATGAAGCTTCAACATCTACCCAGAAGCACCGCTCTTTCAGTTGCCAAAATATGTTGTCGCCTTCATTCAGCCCGTCTCCCCAAAACATTTCAGGTCACTCTCTCTCTCTCTCTCTCCCCCTCTTAGTCCAGAGGGTAGCTATTGCTGTCGTTGCGAGGGATTCTTTTATTCTTTCCATGTTAGCCGTGGCAATTATTTATTGAATGTTGCGTTTAATGGGAAATTAAAGTTGCATTTTTTTTTTATTTTTTTTAATCCAGAAATAAGTTTGCACTTGTAGAACTTGAAAATTCCTAGCTTTTTTTTTTTTTTTTTTCACATAATGCATTCACTTCCCTGGTAATTATATGTACATTTCAAATTTGTACCAGCTCTGATGTCTTTCCTGTCCTTCCTCTTCTCTTTTTTATTATCATTATTTAGTTGGTTCACTTTCAAATTATTCTCATCACAGTTGTGATAAAATGATATAGCTATTAGAATAAATTTGATGGATATATGATCCTGTTGTCTTGCTTCATTAAGGTCATGAAGCAATTATCAGGTTTTCTGTCGTTATGTTGTCAATAAGGCTGCCTTTGTTTCACCCGAAATATTTTGCGAACTCTTTTTAACATTTTTCTCAATTTAAGGATGGAAATGCTTCAATAATAGGATAATTTTTTGAGACAACTTTCTCTAAGGAACTTGGCAAAATATTCCCATTACTTCGGAAGAAAGGGTGCCTTGTGCTGGTCATGCAGAGTAGAAAATGTTTATGGAAAATGGGTACAAATGAATTTCTTCATTTAATATCAACAAAACATTCTCTGTGTAGTAAACCACCAGAGTTGTCACAGATTACTATTGTCTTAACAACCAACCATTGAAAATTGCTGGTTGGCATAAAATTTTGCAATTATTGCGTTAATTTTTTGTAATTATAATGATTAGATTAAAACAAAGGTTACATATATTTAATAAATACTTTTGGGAAAAATGTAGCATAAAATGTTATAAACACTATTATATTTTCTTGGTAAATTACACTTTACATACTGCACTTTGACCCTTTTTCAATTCCCGTACTTTTATCTCTTACACTTATCATATTCGAGCACTGATAAGTAGATGTTAATAGAATTTTTGTTAAAATAAAAGGGAAAAAAAGAATGGGAGCAAGAGAAAAACACTGTCTTCTTCAACCTGAGGTTTCCTTTCTTCAACAATGGCATTGTAAAAGCTGGAACTCCCCTACTCATCATGACTTGTATTATCGCAAAAGACTATGACAAGAAGTCTATCAGGCAACATATAAATTGAATGCATATAAGTTAACTGTCCCAAGTAATGTTCTAGTGGCTAATGGAAATTCAAAAAGCAACATTGCAAATCTCAAACGAATAGTAATTTCTTACTTAAAGGATATAAGCCAGAAAGCCTGTGAAAATAACGTTACAATGGGTTTTGCTTTCTTTGTCCAAAAACATGGACGATAATGTTCTTTAGACTAGCTTATATTGGGAGTTTATCCCTCATTACATGTCTCTTTATCATGAATTCCATTCAAATTCTCAGACAGTATTAAGTCTAATCCTTTGCTGCAGTTTATGGAGTAAACACAACTAACTGAACTCCACAGAGCAGTGGAATAAACTGAATTCTTTTCTGTTCTGATGTTTGTTCTTTTAAAAAAAGGGGGGGAAAATATTAATGCCATCAGCATTTTCATAAAGATGCAAAATTTAGGTATGCTAAGTGTAAGAAATGAAATATAGGTATACAAAATAAAAAGTGCGAAAACAAAGATATCCAAAGTGTAATTTATTCTATTTCCTTTATGCAACTTTTTTGTGATGCGAATGAGTGTCTTAATTAAGCAGCTGACCTACAGGTCATTGTAATTTGTTTATCTCCAAGCTAATATGCAAAAGATTTACTGAATATCCCCAAGTATTAGTGACCAAGTGACTTTGCTTAGCCATACACTCCATACTTCAGTTACTAGAATGTTTATACCTTCCTTGTGTGGCTCAGTGGATGTTACGATGTGATAGTGTTGAGTTGATTATGGATGGTGATTATTCTATGCATGCTTCTTAATTAGCTGAAAAAGCTTCTTTTATTGTGGGTTGATGTCATCTGCAATTCTTTCTCCTAGCAGGGTAATTTAAAAGTTAAAGTGAGTCATGAAGTATTCACATCAAAACTGCTGGATAGAAAATGGTCACTGGAGATTCAGGATACCAGAATTGACCAAATAAAGTTATCTTCCAAGCAAGCGCAACATCAAGACGGGCAACTTAATAAAAGATCCTGGTTCAGCATTGCTAACCCATGCTTAGGTGCTGAAGTGATGGGGAAGATTTGTGAAGATCCTTCATTCTACATTGTGAGAGATGACTTGCTTCATCCTCTCATAAATGGCAATAAAGCAAGAAAACTTGATGCTGTGCTTCCTCTTTTGGAGGATTACAAGATAACAGATGTGGTAAGTTTGATTGAACTTATTTTGCATATGTATTTTTAAAAAGTGTAATTTGGAAACATCATACTTACTTTTGAATCCACCTTTAAATAACTAAACATCAGAAATTCTTTAGGTTGAACCTAGCTGAACAACATGATCTTCTCATCATTTGTAGTTCCAACCAATGTCAAAGATATGTGATCCTGTGAACAATGACTTGTTCTGTTTGCTTTTTTTTGTTCACTGCAATTGGATGAATTCCATGACATTTGAGTTTTATTAGTTTTTCTTGATATGTTTTGCAAAAAGTAAGTCTTATAACTATTGTCAAATCATAAATATATAAATGAACACAATGTCCAACATCTTGCTATCCTGTGCCCCTTTCACTTATGCAAGTGGACATGAACCACCTACAAACCCAGAAATAGTAGTTCTATTCCAACTACATTCTACTGGTATGTAATTGGAAGTTGAAGTGAGAACCACCTCTCTTCTATTAGGAGGAATTTTAATAAAGAACCAAATGATGATTGGGACACGTAGGGGCTGTACATCTGTATAGGAAATTAGATTTCATTTCCGTTGGAGCAGTACTTGAATGCACAGTCTCCTCTACTGAGCTGTAATGGAATATGTTCACCTATAGATCAGGACAAGAAACACGTTATCCTCCCCAGAGATCAGGACAAGAAACATAATATCCTCTCTTCTACTAAGCATGATCCACCATCTGGGCAACTAATTAGGAGTTTTAAACCAACTAAATCTGCTGAACGTGCAATTGGAAGTTCAAATGAGTAAAGTCCACCTGTCTCCCATATAAATAATACCGTCACCAAAATGGAGGTGAGATACTTACACATAGAGATCAAGATAAGGCTACCTTCCCTTTTTGAAATGGAAACTCATTCAACAATCCTACAGAAGCTTATTGGAAGTCTAGTTCTTAGCTTAGCAAGTAGAAAGAATGCTCTATTCATTGTAGTTGGAGTACAAATATAAAAGCCAGATGCAAAATATTATTTTTTGGACAAGTTGGTAGTGAAAACATTTATGTTGCCGTGGCAAAGAAGATAGAGGTTTTGAATTTGAGTATCCATTTGGTTTCTTGACTTTCCCTTTAGGCTAATTCTGCATCATTGACCTGGTTGATGTTTTAACCTACTTGTAAGGAAATGAAATCTGAATATAACATTCACACACTTTCCAAAACTTTAAGATATGTTCCTTGTAGTTCAAGTTAAAATTGTTGCAGAGTTTTAATTTGGATTGGTCAGCATGGAATCATCTTTCCATAAACCCACGTAAATTGAACTGAGAAAAGAGGAAACATTCAAACAAAGGTGCTTTTATGCTGTGAGAATCCTCAAAGGTTTTATCTTACCATTGATCAATGGCTATTTTGTCAAAAATGTGAACTACACTGCTTCCCAAGTTACTGCACTGAAGATGATAGAAGCTGCAGGAGAAAATTCTGTACAATCACTCAGATGGGGCTGTTGGAAAAGCTATCGAGCAATTCTTAGGAAACTATCTAGGTTCATAACATTGCGATTAGTAATACTAGATTTAACTGACTTTGCTGTTTAATACTTGTGAAAAGATTCTCGTCTTCAGGTGCTTTAGTCTTGAATGGGATAAATAGAGGTTAAATCTAGCATTGAATTCAATATTATGCTTCATGGTGGAGTCAATGTTGGAGAAAGAAGATTGGAAGAGCTTTAACTAGCATTGTGTTCACTATTTGAATATAAATAGAGGTTTTGCAAGGATAAAGAGGTTCATATTGGAAAGCTGGTTTGATGCATGAGTTAATGATTTCCCCATATATTTCCAAAAAAAATGATGACCCATCAATATGAGAAATTGGACCTCCTTATTTGTTACTGTTTGTTAAGTTTATCTGACTTGAATTTCCAGCCTTGTTCAATATTATCAGTCTTTCTTGCCTTGCCATAAAATCCACCATACAATTTTCTTTCTCATAGCTTTTGCATTTTTTTTTTCACACATAGATGAAAGTAATTTCCTTCTCATTATCCCTTTGATCCATGTATGTTCAATCGGGGACATTTTCTAGGTTACATGTGGCGGTTGTCAAAGTGCTCATGCAGCTGCTGTTGGTAGGTGATGGTTGATGCTAGGATGGGCAAAAATTTGACCAAACTAGTTCTAGCATAAAATGGCTTGTTTCTTCTCCTAGATTAGCAAGTTGATGGTGCTTATTTATTTGCATGTTCTGCAGCTGTTTCATGTGCAGAAAGAGGACTAAAATCACATTAACTTTTAAGAGGAGAGCAGCTTGACATTCTGACCGGCTACAACCTTATCTCCACAATATATGGAAATGTCACATATATGCCAAGATCTATATATTCCAACAGAGAAGACATGCTTAACTCACATGCAAATTTAGTGGCTGGAAAATATGGAGAAATTGTATCTTGGAGTGATATGATTGGAGCTCCTTTCATTAATGAAGTTAAGGTGTCTTCAGATTTTGCTCAAAATGCTGCACACACAGATCCAGAATATTGTCCATGGAGAGTTGCAATTATCAATGAAGGTGCAGGAGATTTTGCAGCTTTACTGGGTAACTGCCAACTTCCCTTTGGCTTCATTGTAGCAGCTTTTATTTATATTTATATTTTTTTGTTTCCTCCTTCTTTGTGAATACTGTAATCTTAATTTGAGCCTTTCTATATGAATGAGCAACATGGGGAGTTCATTCTTGTAAGAATTATCTAGTGTAATCATGTCAGTCTGATATTCTTATATATCAAATTTAGTACGTAAGAATTATCTGGAATTGAATAAATTGGAATGGATTAAAACTGCAAATGTAATGACAAATCCATTCTAGTGTTTGAAAATATTCTCGGAATTACTGCTTCTATTTTAATATTATGTTTTAGTTGCAATAAATTTGGAGTAGAATGGGATGTGTATATATGAGTATTATTAAAAAATGCCAACAATTTACTTTGTATATGTGGCAAGTTAAAGGTTATTTAGGTAAACCTCACTAAAGAGATGTAGTAGAATTGTGATTCTACCTTCTCAAAAGAGAAATCAAAGTCCCTTTTAAAGTCAAAATCACTGATTCCATAGAGTTAAGATTCCGGCTTTTAAAAGCACTTCCAATTACGAGAAATGGAATGGAATTGAAACTGTGATCACATTCTAGGTCCATTTGCATATACCAAATGTGACATAAGAATTGGTGCCTTACATTTCTGGTCCAAGATGAAATTTACCTCATGGTGTCTTATGGCTAAAGCAAATTCATAATTTGATTCATTTATGGTAACAATTGTTTCCTTCTTTATCAGCTGTACATGCCCTTAGGGTGACTTTATTAAAAGGGCATTTTAGTTTGTCTTCAGTTAAATTGCCATTCTTTTCCATCGCATACTTTTCAATATTATTGCAACATCGGGCTTTATTCCTTCATCATTTATTGGAGACACTGATTAGCTTATTGTTGCTGTAATTTATTTCAGGTGTCATGCGCCTGGTTTTCTACTTTGCCCAGAATCACTTGCTGGGAAAGGATAGGACCATAAAATTTGTAGTTGATGCAGGCACAGGGACTACAGCTGTTGGTTTAGGACTTGCAGCCAAATGTTTAGGGTGGGTGATCTTATGTACCGTACTTTTACTTTCTGTCAAACAAATATATCTATTTTTCCCATTTTGTTGACCTTTGTGGCTCAGATCAGCAGTCACTTTCACTTGCATCCTATCAGGCTGCCATGGGAGATCACTGCTGTGATGCTGGCTGACACAATAGATAACTATAGGCAACAAGAGAGACGGCTTATATCTGACTTCAAGAAGCATTTTGGTTCTCATTTTGAATGTAAATTGATCGAGTTAGATGGTGCAGTTGTGCATTGGGTAGATCGCTGCCATCCAAGAAAGTATGTAACACCTACTATATTTTGCTACTCATGCTGCAATTATTATTCAATTATGATTTTGCATGTGAAGTTCTAATCGGTACCTTCTATCAGGCATGCAATCATTGTTGATTTGTAATATAAATTAACCAATGAGCCACTGTGAAGCTCAGATGGAACTACAGACAATGTTTTCACTGCTAAGTTTACTTAAATGTCAATGTCTGAGAAATTATGGTGTAAAATGCCACACATCCTGCAAAAAATGTATATAGTAGGAAATAATTGTTGTCAAGTGATAGATATGTGGCTTCTGATGTTGTCTGCAATTAAATACGGTATTGTTTTTATAAGGGGGAAAAAAAATAAAGGGGACAAAAACGCTGTGGGATGAATTTTTCTCGGTAGTTCTGCTGTTTAGGTTCTCTATTTAGAACTCTCTGTCCTAGTGGTGGAAAGTGGAATTCATCTTTTTGTTTGTTACTTGGAAGGCAAGGGTAAAAATGTCCAAATAGTTGTATGTTTTACTAAAAGATTTATTTATGGTCTATGGATGGTCCTTAAATTGTAATTCTGGGGCTACGGCTTTTTCCCCAGCTTCTTGAAAGCTGCATGCTATATAGGCTATGAAAAAATTCCCCGTGCCATCCTAAAGGTAGTAGCATGGAACATTGCACATGTCACTCTATCTAGATATAATAAGTACCTAGCATTCATTTTGTTGTTTTGACATGTTATTTAGTTTTTTCGTAGGTAAGATCAACTGATCCTCTTTGATTTTATGTTAATTGTAGATTTGGCAATATCATGAAAGGTGAATTAGAAGCATGCCAACAAATAGCTCAGCAAACTGGTATTCTAGTGGACCCAATCTACACTCTGGCTGGCTGGGAATTGGCAACTTCCCTATGTGAGCAAGAAGCAGGAGGTGGTGCTGCGGTAGTTATGCTTCACACGGGTGGCACTCTTGGTATGTTTGGGCTAGCACAGAGGTACAAATCCTACTTCCAGGCTCTAAAAGAGGGTTGAGTATAGTTTTGTATTTCTATGGTTTTGGATACTTCAAAGAAACTCATCTATCACAAGATTGCCTGTCAAATATGAATTGTGTAGCCTTTCTTTTAAAAGATGTAAATCAGTAGTAGCATTTCTTTTGCTGCATAAGCATCATTGTTGTTAACTAATATCTCATGCTCCAAGGCCTTTTACTGCATGGATCTTGCTTGCTTTTTATATAACCCCTTCTTCTTACGCCAAAGATCTTATCATTTCTGAAGGAACTGTAGTTACATCTCTTTTTCATTCAAGAGTTTTGATGTGTTTCTGTGCACCTGTGGTGCTTTTGGAAAATCACTCTAATGTAATCTAATTTGATCTAATCAGTAAAATAGGGTAAAGGGGGATCGGATAAGAAGTGAGGTTCTGAGACATACCGTTTTTAGTTAGGTAGTGTTACAAATAAGTGTTTGGATGCAGGTGGATATATCTCAATTCTATTTAAAATGATATATATATTTGTGGTTACATGTGGAATAAGTATTATATGTTGTTTGTTATGTACGTAACATATGTTTATATATATTAATCCCAACTTCTCTACTATACATGTATTATTAACACACTAGCTATTAGATATTATATGTACAAAACTATAATCCATATACAATCTACGTAAATTTCAAAATATAATTTAAAATAAAAAATGTATCCCAAGACATACACAATACTAGAGGAACACAAATTGGCGATGTGCATCTCAAAGGAAATTAAAAAAAAAAAAAATCTAAACATAAAACGATGATAAGAAATGCGTTTTTAATTTTTTCAATATGCAAGATGTTTTCATGTTGCTTCACAAGAAATTATAGTTAACAATGTTACGAAAACTCTACTACTCCATCCATATTCCCCATATCCTTGGCCTACATCAAATACACGATATGATAATCTTATTTGGATCTTTATCCTGACCACCAAATATAGGTTTTAGATGCCTTACTTAGATTGATCAATAATGTTCTTTTTGCAAAAAGTATAAAAAAAAAAAAAGGAAGAAGAGTAAATATCTAACTATTTTTTATAATTTTTATTGTCTTGCTGCATTTCAGCTATTATACCGTTCTGCATTTTACAAATAATTTGTAAAATCATCATAAAATAAACAAAACAGTGTAACCCCTATATACAGTCGTTTGGGGCCGCATTGCGTAAAGTTCATTATCCATTACACACTTGATTCTCCTACAAGTACCATATACTAGCAAATCCTCCTGCAAAAAAACAAGACATAGCTTCTGGAGGCCGTTCAAAAAGTTGCCAATCTTCTTTCTGCCGATGAACCATACTTTGCTAAACCATCAGCTACCCTGTTGCATTCCCTGGGTTTCACTTTAATTTGCCAATCCCGCAACACACAAAGAACGGCCCTACATGCACAAATGACATTTTAATATTTAAAACATATATTTGATGGATGGTACATATCACAGCATTCAAATAACTATTTTGGACACATAATTTTACTCCCCCATAAATTTGCTCATAGCCCAATGGTGGTAATGTCAGAACGTTGAATTTTTCTTCCAAATCCTAGAATCCAATTAGCCTGTTCATCTTGCAATACTCCTGAAATGGCTGCTTCATTTGAATGCATTAGTAAAGAAACATCTGTGTTTAGACTAATCCACCATTGTGGAGGATATTCCCATCTAATATTAACCAAATCAGTTTCAGTTAGTTTCTTTTGTTTTCTCATATAAGTACAATACTCATAAGTAGGTCTTCTTATTGCATGTCTCAACTCCTCCTCCTTTACTTGTGGATTATATAACTTTTGATTTATCCCGATCCACAAATACCATAACATGAATCCAAACCGAAATGCCATGGGTGGATAAAGCTCTTCTTGCTTCTTTTGCTTGACAATACAATTATATTTAACCCAAAGAATAAGATTCCCCTATATCTTATCATCTTCCTAAAGAACACCTTCCCAATCTTTGTAAACTTCTTCAGTTGCCACACATTTCCTAAATACATTATTTAAATCTTTGTTCACTACATGCACAATTGACATTATAGTATTTCAAGCAGCATTTGCTTTAATCTGCCTATTAATTAGGTTCTGTGCAGTTGGTAAACTATCAGTTATTATTCTCCAAATAAATAGTTTCAGTTTAGATGGAAATAAGGAAGACCAAAGCCATATGCAATCTTTCCCCTTTCATCAGTTGAAGTCTTAAGTTGCTCTTGAATCTCGTTTGGAGTAGAATGGATGCGAGAGGGATAAGAAAGATGGGAGAAGCCGGGATTGATAGCTTTCTAGAACTAGTAGAAATGAACGCCACCCTTGGTTGATTTCAAACCAAATTTGATCTAGGGCCAAGCATTGTCAACCAGTAATAGCCGAAGGCAAAAAATGGACTTTTATGGAATAAGGGCGAGAAGGAAGAAAAGAAGGATTAGTAATTGTCTAGTCGGGGAACTTGAGGCCGACATTCAGAGGGCGGTCCTGGGTTTCATTCTTCATACACTAGAAATGCTTATCAAGTCTTGCCCTTCCTCACTCAAAAACAGTGGTCCAAATTCATGTTGTAATAAGTTGGAAGTAGGGCAGCTTATCTTATCCTCATTCCACTTATATTCAATTCGTTGAAGTATTTTAAGTAGATAGTTTTGTTGGTCATGTAATGTCGGAAGGGCCGCAAAAATCATTTCTTTTCTTTTTGTTTTTTTTTCTTTTTTTCTTTCAAAAAGTTTATCTTGAAAAGATATTGAACAATTTGAGTATATATAGATATCCCTATTAATTCTTTAAAGTGCCGCTACATGACTTGTATTATATAATAAGATAACGTGGACATTCTTAGTTTTATAAATATTATTGATGTAATTAGATCGTCAAGTACTTGAATTTCTACAACTACGGTAAAGTTGGGTTTTCGATCTAACGTTTAGTGATAGTACAAACGATGGTCCAAAGGGTTTACTGGACAGGACTGCAATATCCTCATTTTCGTAGGTTTCTCTGATTTAAGTATATTGGTACACTCCTCGGATGTCCACCATGAGTGACCAGTGGGTGACATTAGTGTCTACACCGCAGGATGATCTATATATTATTAAGATTAGATGGCTATTCCATCACGGGGTTCCAACCGCCAAGAACCAACGTTCATGGGGTTATTAGACTTGAAATAGGGATCGAATTGTCCCTACTTGGTTCACGTATCTTGGATCCATCGAACCAACTTAAATTAAAATTCTTTCTATTTTTAATTTCATACTTTTTAAATTCAATAGCTTCAATTCCAATAATAAAGTAGGTCTACCCCAATTTTTTTGATAAAGTTGAAAAGAAATTTTTTCTTTTAATTTATATACAAAACTACAACCAGCTTGCTTACATTGTGATACGAATAATATGGTACAAAAAATGGACATCAAAAGTTAGTCCAGATTATTAGTGAACCAAAAATTCCTTTTCATGAAAGATCATGCATACAAAACAAAAGCAGTACTAAGTACGTATTAAATCACTATAATTTAATTTTTCATTTTATCATTTTAAGCTTTTAATTTTTTCCCTTTTTTTTTTTTTTTTCTTGGTGGCTTGATGGGTTCACTGTTCACAGATCAAGACTTGCCCCAACGGCTAAGTCCTAGTCATGGAACTCGTGGGGTGGCTTGTGGTTGGGGCACGCTGTAAATTGCCCCGTGTCCATATCTATTATGGGCAAAGAGAAGAAAAATTAAACTGCATTGATATTTCATATGTATCGTGACTACGTGCCATGGACATAGGGAGAAGAAAAAGTTAAATTACATTGATATTTCATATGGATCTTTTGTTACGAATTGCGAATACATGCTTTTTCTAGTTATCCTTTTGTTGTATTTTTATGTTTCCCAGAGAAACTATGGTTCTTGATGATGGCTAGTAATCTAAAATGCTAAATTTTCACAAAGTAATTGCTATATTCAGAAAAATTTTCTTTCCACCCTGGGCCCTCCAGTTTAGCCTGGGTGTAAGGCATAACTAACTCGAATTTAACTAAAAAGGCTACTGGTGAGCCGTTTGTGTCAAAGGAAAAAAAAGAAAGCTATAAAATAGCTCGAGTATGCGCATTTGGCAAATTCCATATCCACTTTAAATATGCAAACCTAACATTTTCATTCATTTTCTTTCGGTATCCTTCGTTTTCTGCTTGATTTCTCCATTGCTAGGCACATTTTTAAAAATCTTGGGTCAGATGGTGGCGTAAAACCTAGGTCCGTTGGTGGAAGTCATGGGGGCCCTCTTTCTTCTATCCATTTCAAAGTAACGAGGGAAAATGGGCCTAAGGAGTCTTTCACTATGCCCAATTTTCCAGTTTTCAAGGTAAATTGAATTCTGCGTGGGGTTGTGTTTGTGGATGAAATACAGGCATAATTATTTTTCTCCTTGGTAGTAGCTTCACCACGCATGTTCCATACTATTACAACCATAATTGACATTCTTGATCGCAGTGTTATTTTTTAATTTAATCACGCCCTAAAACCCTCCTAGAATTTCAGGTCATGAATAGTATACGCATAGGGACCGTTTTTCAAATAATTTGTAGTTGTGATACGATTCGCCACAGTGGTAGGGCACAGTATGACACGACACAACATTGACGAAATTTAATTAGTTCTTGGTAAACACTATGCTAATCACTTTTAAAGTGCTTTTAACTCACCGTTACTGAACACTAATCATACTTTTAGGCCCATGATTTGAGTAGTAAAGAAATAAATTTATGGTGTGGCAGCATTCCTGGTTACAAGGGGGGAGCAAAAGAAGATGGTCCCATGCCTGTTTTGTCTCTCTAGTTTAAGTATTCACCTTTTTTAAGTGTACAACGCCTATATATATATATATAATAAAAAAAGCAATGAAGATTAGAAAGCAATGAAGTGAAGTGCTTGAAATAGCACATTTTATGTGCCAAAGCGTTGGCTTTTCATGTAGTCTTTTCCAATCTCCTTTGACGGCTTCCCGTGTTTTACAGAAGTTCTTAAGCGGCAGTAGAAATTTTGGCGGAAAAAAAGATTGGCAGCAAAAAGCCATTTATATCATATCATGTCGAACTTTAGCTGCATGCATAGGCCGATTAAACGCAATATAGGTGTAAATATTTCATCAGAAGTTTAATATGTATATAAATATATATGCATTAGTCAAATCAGCATAAATAAGCCTAGGTCGTAAAGTTATGGGGAGGGCTTTCTTTTTTTTCTTTTTTCTTTTTTTATTCAATGTAACTAACACAAAGAAAAGAGGCTAAATGTTATTTTACAATAACATAGAAAGGGCGTGTAACTAAAAAAAAAAAAAAGAAAGGCTAAATGTAATTGAACAATAACATAGTAAGGGTGGCTGCCCCGCTGACGTCTTGGAAAAAATATTATTATCTTAATTTATTACGAAGGGATTCAAAGCTATGTATTTAAAAATCTGCTTCCATTAACGATATACACGCACGTGTGAAGTTGTCTAGATTTGAGTCTATACTTGCACAATTCTAATAACTTCATTTTTAAATAAAAACTTTTATCTAACATTGCTGCAAAAAGCGTTAGGTAAAGTGGAAATGTGTTGGTTTTTTAACAATGAAGTCCAAGATCAATTCTCGACCTCCTTTTTTTTTTTTTTCCCTCAATTCCCAAACACTTAATTTTCTTTCTTTATTATTATTGCTGTCGTCGTGGCTCGTTTTTCTTTTATTGTTCTCTTTTAACTCATAAATCATATGTTACTTAGTATGTAAGAATAATTTAAAATAGATGGGAATAAAATCAAGATTGAATTAACAAATCCTTTTACTAGTTTAAAATGTCACGGAATGGAATGATATCGAATGCATAATTAAGAGTGTTTGCTAGGGGTGAATATGGTTTGATTTGATTTGGTTTGGTTTATCCTTCGAACTAAGAAACCATAAAAATGTGATTTGGTTTTTAATAGCTTTAAATTAAGTCATATGGTTTAAATTAGAAACTTTTCTAAACCATAAAAGGTGAAGATTAGCTTAGAGAGGCTACTTGCTTCCTAAGTTTTTGAATTGGGGTATTTTGGTGGTAGTCTACAAATATTTAACCGTTGCCTTATCTTTGACAGTGTACTTACCTTTGCATGTTGGATGATAAGTTGGCAGTTAGAGAAGATTTCAAGTCTTTTTGTTCCTATACCTTTTGCCAGCTTGATGCCTTCTATGGTTGTAATACTTAGGAAATTCAAGACAATTATAAAATAAAACAAAAAAAGACTCATTAAATAAAGACGAACAGTATTGTAAAGTCATAAATTAAGTCAAGGGTATAATGAGAATTACAAAGGTTTAGGGTTGCAAATTTTGACCTAGTTTTAAAAGCTCTTCTTTGCTATTTATCATAGTTACACACTAACAAAAAAAAGGAGCTATTCTCCAAATGGTTGAGTAACCTTATGCAATTTCCTAAGGTAAGATACGCTGTCCATTCTTTTCTCTATGATTTCAATGATTGGATAAGGAAGCTAATGTCGTTTAGGATGTAGAATTATGGTGCAATGTCAATTTTGATTGGAAACTTTCCGGCGAGAGAAGAATTAAAGGTAAAGATGAGTGTTATAATTAAGGAATTTTGTTTCTTGATGAGTCTTAATCAAATTATTATGTGCAATTGATTGTTGGCAGTTATAGAATCACAATAATTAAGGATCGTGCAAGATTTTGCAAAAAGTTCAAGTAAGCATGATACAATTCATGACTAGTGGGTAAATAGTTGTTGAAAAGTGAAAGGAATGAATTTTATAATAGTACAAGTTATGATATTAAATTAGATTTGGAGTTTAGAGAGTTGGGGATTGAAAGGGGAACTATTTTTTAGGAATAAAAAGAACACAGTAAAAAAGTATGGTCATGGTTCTAACCATGGACCACTTATAGTTATGAGTTTTGCTTTAGGTGTAATCTTGAGAAGGAGTTGAGAGGTCGAGATGATCACGGTCCAATATCACGAGCATAATCCTAGTTGTGATAATTGAAGTTGGAGTTTAGAGAGAACTACAATCTAAGATCATAGGCATGATCCTGATCGTAGTCATCATATGTAAAGTCTAGTAAGGAACATGATCAAAGAATACTGCTGTGATTCTCGGTGTGAACCTCAAGAATGTTTTTCCTTTGAAGTTTTCACTTTAAGTTAGTTGTAATCAATCTAATAACCTAAGACTAACTACTTTAAGGATCCAAGAAAGAACTTATGTAGACTTTAAGCTTAATATTCCTTGTTATTATAAGCTCTCTTACTTTTGATAGCCTTATATAATTTGAATCAAGTTCTTCAAGTATGCAACACATGTTTATTGGTTATGGTTGTTATGATAGCAAATTGAAAGTGGACTAATTAATATTGAACTCTTAATTGCTGAGTGTTGCTTGTGTATGGCTCGGCTTAGGGGTCAATGCTGGCAAAACTCTAAGGAGTGCCTTAATGATCAATGGGTGGTGATGTCCTTAGTAGAGTTGCCCATTGAAATGATCCAAAGTAGATTAAGAATCCTGAGGCTAGAGGTGGTAGTTCTTGATGCGATGTTGAGTATTTATGTATATATATTCATTGTTATTGTGTAGACAAGGTCACGAGTACCTTTATGTGCCGTTTAAAGGACTAAATTCAAAGATAACGATCTATTGTATGTATATCTATGTACTACATGCTCTACATGTGTTATTGTATGGCTTGTTTATGTGCATGTGCTTGCATGTTGCATACTGAGCTTCAACTCACCCCTCATTTTCCTTATAGATGTAAGTAAGTTAGATGAATATGTTAGATATGATGACTATGGTGATGCATACTATTATTATCAGGATGCGAAGAGTGGGGAATACTACTATTACTATGATGAAGATCAAGCTGACCGAGTTCTATTTGACAAAGTTAGTGTTATATAATCTAGAGACTTAAATTTATATGTTAGATTCAATTATTGTCAAACATGATTTTATCTAAAAAATTTTATAGTTGATTTGAGAGTTGTAAAAACTTTTATTTTTAAGGTTTAATATTATTTATGGATAATGCAGTTTCATAAGAGAATTGAAGCTTTGAGTTGTGTTTTTATAGCTTGACGTGTTAGTGGAGGATTTGAAACATGTGGCGATCTATGGTGTCTTAAATCTAGGGTGTTATAACGGGGGATTCGTATTCAACTTTTTTGTTGCTTGCTGGGAAGTTGAAGATTAGAGAATATGTGACTTTTGCCCATAGGATTTGTGGAGGACCAATCCTACGCTACTCACCCTTTTAGAAGAAGATCCATTTGCATGTAGAGTCCAGAGAAGTTGGTGAGAGTGCTTCTTCGGGAAAGGTAAGTTCAACAATGACGTTGGGAAAGGAATGGGATTTTCCCTTAAGTTTATATATAGTTATACATGCTCTAAAGGTATATTCATTTTTTCTGTTATTTATTGTAGCAAATTTAATGCTATGAATAAGAAATCATTTTTCTTTAATTTAAATTTCCAATATCATTCAGTTATATTTTTTATTTCTTTATCTTATTATAATTTTTTAAAAATGTTTTTACTAGAACCATCTTCGATCCATCGGATACATGATTTTAAGACAATAAAACGCCATAGACCTATGAACCCACCAGGTCAATGGGCGATTCAGACCCAATCCTACAGTGGGGCTGTTCTTTAGAGACCCGAATCGTTCCCTGTGTAGCAAAGAAACGCTCTTCTTTTTTGGCCATTTTCGGAAAACAAGCCCTTCTAGCTAGGGTTGTGTAATATAACACAGTCGAGGTTGATAAAATGAAAGAAGACGCGTTTGGGGTTATCTCATATATATTTTAAGTGGGGCTGTTCCGAAGTGTTGATGACCTTTGAAGTTGAATCTGACATATTCCCTACACTTACATAAATGAATATATTGCATGATAATCAATAAATGCAACTTTAGCTATTCCAGCTGCAGTGGTCATATCACAGCATGTTGGTGGGTTTTCTTCTCCTAAAAAGAAGATATCCACATACACACACACATATATATATATAAATATAAATATAAATCACATAATGTATGAGCACGCAAAATTTGTTTGTGGATTGGAGAATCTCTCTATCATGCTTAATGTGTCATCTCATCAGAGACTATTTGCTTCTGAACATCAGACAGTTTACATGTAACAGCTGTACGTGACGGAGTTTAGTAGTTACTGTAAGCAGAGCGTATGGAGACACAGTTTGAGCGTAGATTATTATTTGAGAATCGTAAAGGAAGCAAGAACAACTTTCTCGGGACTATTGTTGTCTTCAACTAGTATGTTGACTGTCCACAATGGTTAAAAAGTTCCTTTATAATGTATCTTCGTGGACCGCTTCAAGTTGGAAAATGATGCTTGCAGGATTAATGTAAACAAGGTTTTTCGGAATATCCTTATTGTTTATGTCATGCACATGCTACTACGGTGGTGGAGTTAAAAATTGGAGAGCTTGACATGGATCTGTTGGGTTTAGGTTGAATGTATGTATAGACATACCTGAAAGTTTCGGTTTAAAATATTTCAAACCAAAACCTAATCAAAACTATGGAAATTTTACGCCCAAACAGATTTTTTCAGTTTTGTTTGGTTCGAAACCATTCAATCGTTTATAGTACAATTTTAGTAGGATTAGTAGTCTTTACCTTTTGTTTGCACCAAGAAAAATTGCTCGTCTCTTCTTGTATACTTGGACGTAATTGAACAGAGAAGAAATAGAAAAGTTATGTACTGAGAATGAATATTACTATGAATAGATTATGGATTTTTTTTTTAATATTTACTTTGTGTAATTTTTTATTGTAAGGAATATTCATTTTAATATTTACTTCACTTCATAGATTGTGGTATTAAGTTGGAAATATAAATAAAATTATCGGTTTGCACATTTAGTTATTTTAGAAAATAACTGAAATTTAACGAAGGTTTAATGGTCATAATATTTAAACTTCTTGTTTTTTATAAAGAGGGAATAAAAATTTTCACCTTTAATTAGGCAATATTTATTCCCAATGGAATAGGAATAGAAAAGCTTAAAAACTACAATTCTCTCACTATTTTTCCAAGTAAACAAGGCAATAAACATTGATATGGAATGATTAATTATGTTTCCTCTCTACTAGCTCTAAGTGAACGGTCCGTAACTTTCTAAAATAATGCATTTATATTCCTCAAAAATATTAACATCACAAATTAAATGCAATATGAAATTAATATTTGGTACAATATACAATTATTATCTATATTATTAAGCTAAAAATGGCTAAGCAAGTCCATATCATTTTACCTATATTACACATTTTTTAAAAGCTAAAATTTGGGAAAAATGGATAAATTGCAAGTATATTGAAAGATAATGGTAGTATCTCATAAAGCAAACACAAAATTATTCTCGCACTTGTTTTATAATCATATAATCAATAACCAAATTTATAATTATTTTACATTAATATTAAATGATCTTTTTCTGTTTTTTAGGCACACACATCACATGTGCTGTTCCTTTGGTTATATTTTTTGGTTGATTCATCATCTCGTTCGGTTCATAATAACCGCCAAAATACAAATAAGCCAAAAAAAAAAAAAAAATCAAATAATGAAAACACGTGAAAAATATTAGAAAAAAGACCAACTTGGTATTACATTGGCAAGAAATTTTACAGTATTAGCATCTTTGAAGGTAGGTAAATATGGTATTTTAGAAATTTGGTTTAAGAGGAATTACTGTAATTTACCTTAATTAATTATTTTATGCAAAAATAATGATTAAAAAAGTTACGTTTGTATGTGTTCAAGTAGGGAAAAGGACAAAAAAAAAAAGCAAATAAATAAATAAATAAATAAAAATACATCATTTGGGAAAATAATCTAAAAAATATTGCACTTGAAATCGTTTTTTAAGGAGACGATTTTAATTTGTACTGAAATGACCTTTTCAAGAGGTGATTTTAAACCATATTGAAATTGACTACAAATTTTACACTTCTACTTAGTAGTCGATTTCAGTACAAATTATTTTAATACACCTATATTTTATATTTTTGTTTACCCCTTCACATTAAATTTAGTTAAGTCTATATGCGATTGTAGATGAAAACTGCATTACCTTAAATTTAGTAAAGCCCATGCACGATTTTAGTTGAAAACGTATTCAGAATGTGATATTTAGTAGATAGTTATTTTTTTTAGTCAATTAGTGAAATTATATCCGATTATTTATTTGTGAAATGTTCGGTTTTGTCTAAGTTTAATACTACACAAATACACGTTTTGAATCGATATTGAAAATTGTAAATAACGTTAAATTATGAAGAAATGAAACAATTGAACGAAATGTAAGTAAATTGTGGAAATAGCTAAATAGTGTTTAAAAAATAAAGAAAGTAAATTAGAAGTAACATATACAAAGCTAATGACGTCGGCATCGTCGTTGAAGCAGTAGCTAAGTATCTTAAGGTTTTGCGTTGTCTTGTGGTTAAGCTATCTGAGCCACATTCAATTGTGTGATCTGTGACAGGGGTGTAACACGTAGAATCATTGGAGCTCTCCCTAAGGAATGGCTTATAGAACTCAAATTCAAGTGGTCTAGAAGATGCTGGCGGCGAGAAGTATGGAGAAGAAGCATCATCGCGAATCTTTACATTAGGCTATTTACGACCTTGACCCCTAACTCAACAAAAATCATGTGCCCCCTAAACCATACATCTCTGTGGCTCTTTTGCTGAAGAGTCATTTTCGTTGACATCTGGACCGAGTGGAGTTAAGTCACCTAGGTGGACCCCAATAATTCCCCGGATGAGGTCATCTACTTGATGCTGCTCAGATAATATGTTCTCGTATGACATGTACGGCACTCTATGTATGAAGTCTGCCTGTATTTTGAATGTAAAAGTTTGAGTTGCATATAAATTGAAAAATAAAAGTATAAACGAAAAAGCAACTGTACGTACCATATACATCAAAGAAGCCTCAAACCAACTAATATATTTATGGGTAACTTGCTGGTACTAGGGGGCGTAGTTAGGATGTACACTAGGTGATGGTTGAACCTGAGCTATATGGTTTTGGTGATCCTCTTATTGTGCTATCCAAGCTATATGGTGGATCACCTAACTTATCTCTATCCTGTCCCTTAGGCCGATATCATACAAGGCACGTCCCATATCAGGGTAGGCTAGGATCTCCTACATCTTACCAAATTATTGAGTTACACGGGCATCTCCATGATGTGGAAGCATATAAGTGGTACACGAGTTAACTATACGTCACTCCCATATTGACAATAAGCTAGCAATTAGCAACAACATTATGGTGGTATGAAATCCAAACAACCTGAATTGATGATCAATGATGAGAATGAAAAAAGTAACAGTTACTAAATGAATAAGGAGAATGATTTCGGTAAATATGCACTTGCTCCGAACGTTGGCGATCGAATGCATCTCTATACTGTCCAACCACATGCGTAGGCAGTTTAGTCACGTCAAAGTTCGCCCTCTATCGACTCATAAGTGGTCAACCATTGACAGCTATCGTAATTTGGCGACGCAAGAGGGTGATGTGTAGGAAATGCTTCCATGCCCATACCTGTAGAATCACCAATGGATTACTAATTTCTCCTGCGTTAGCCTCAGAAGCCAGGTACAACTGGCGGTACATCTATGCCTAGTAAGTTGCTCCCCACGCGTATCACTTGGTCATGGCGAGATCCAATAGGAGAGGGAGGAACATCAGGTGTATGACATTATTAGACTTGTCTAAGAACAGCATACCCCTGATTAACTATATGATATGTGCCCTCGTGAAGTGCTGTACTATCTCTTTGTCTACATGAAAAGGTAAATTGGTGAAGTTGTCCTTCAACCATGATAACTTCAATCTAGTACCCTTTAAGGTACTCTCTGGTGGGCGAATTCCTAATAGATAGTGACATATCTCGGCCCACCAAGTAAAAGCCGTCACTCCAATAACTGCATTGCCATCGGCTAGTAGACTTATGAGCAAAAATATATCCTGTAACGTCACCATAATCTCATTAGTGTGGAAGTGAAATGTATGCATCTCCTCTCTTCATCGCTCAGCTAGGGTGGTAATTAAGTGCTAATCTAATTGTATGAAGGGAACCTAACACATACTAATGAAGCTTGATTGCTCTACATACGGGGATCATACATAGATCTATCAGGATCTCTTGGCTATCTTGATGCCTAAATATCGCCTCACATCTACAGTACCTAAGCTAGTGGTTTTCTTATAACCAATGAAGAAGAAATATTGTTACAATCAATATAGGAAATGGAACAAATCGCAAATATGTTTTTCGTTTACTATTCCTTACCTGACCACCCTATATTAGCTCAGATCTATGGGATGGCTACAAGTGAAGTATTAACTTATTTGCCGGTCTTGCATTCATCTTCTTGCAAGTATAAAAGAGGAAAGAAAATCTGTAAGCTTATTAGAAAACACATAAACAAAAAGTTAGAAAAAATAACTACTTCTTAAATACACTACCATATATATAATCAATAAATATTATCACAAGTATTTTCACATTTAATATATGAACTACCGATTTATCCACTTGACGTTAGTTGTCTTCCTCGCTACGGACATCTTCTCCTATTATGTCCATCCCCACCATATAGTTCATGGGTATAAGTTAACAGTCCATCCCAAATGTCCATCTCATTCTGGAATCTTTTCTCCTGTGGCCTGCTTGGATTCCTAACCTTATCTGATGTTGTAACGGGATACTACACAAGAATGTCAAGTTATGACCAACTAAACTTATTGGCACAAGACATGAAGGAATGTGCGTATACACGTAGTTGATTTTGCATTGTGTACCAATACCCAATGTGTGCAGTACAATCCATGCTCATTTTTCTCATAACAACTACAACGTGTAAGTACGGAATTTTGTATGTTTGCCACTTATTGCAAGTACACTTTATAGTCTTAAAGGCAACCATGTGGCTGTTTTCTTCTTTTTACCTATGCGCTGTTGGTTTGGGTGCTATTATGATCTCAAATATTTGCTCATTGTAGTAAAAAATCACGACTCGTTGATCATTAGTCACTTTGTGCTACTTGTCAAAATTTCTCTCTACGAATTTGGTCAATACTTTGCCGATGCCCATTTGTTCCGCTAACTCAATCCTATGTCTATTGAAGTAGTCATTGCAATTGTAGAAAGTTTTCTTAAATAGTATTGCGACTAGCAAGTTTTTAGCATCATGCAAAGTACTGTTATAGCTTTCTGCAATGTTAGTCATCCCATGACTAAACTGAGCTCCATTGTCATACGCTAGCATTCACGTTTTAGGATGTAAGCCTCTAAAGTAAGCTCTAGTATGGGGGCTTATAGTCTTGGCCTTGTCATAGTAGGCATGATACTTTCAAGGTTGCAGCTGGTAAGTAGCCTTCTTTATCATCTCTTTGTAGTCTTTGTTCTTGGCCTGAATGTTAAAGTTACTAGCGACGTGTTGAATACACCACTGCTAAGGCCAACCTCTTGGCTATATTACATTCTCACCCTATACTACAGATTGGATACTAGTATGACGATTCGAAATCAAACATATATTGGGACAATCTTTTATAACATACATGAGCATATACTTTATGAATCAACTCCAGCTATCAAAACATTCTTCATCAACTAGGGCGAAATCAAGTAGGATTATGTGATTTTGACCATCAACTCCTATCATAATTAGCAGTTTATGCTTGTACTTCCCATATAGGAATATTTCGTTGATCATAACTACAAGCTTGCAATGTATAAACATCTTAATGTACGGTCCGAAGGCCCAGAAGACTCTATCGAAGAACATATATCTGGTAATATCACTATCCCGCCATTTCCACTCTACTATAATACTGAGATTAGCCGCTTGGATTGCATTTAGTAGATGTGGGAACACCATATACGATTCTTCCAACTTAATGTAAACCTATTCAATCGTTTGTGCTTCGCTTCCCTAATTCTCTTGATGTGGATGGTATAATCGTATTGCTTGCAAATAGTCACCTACAAGTTTCTTATCTTAATGCTTGATGACTCTTGAACATCCTTAATTAGAAAGCAAGATAGCATGTTTAAGTTTAATTTTGAGTGGTCCTGGTTAATTGTGGGATTGAGGAACGTATGTGGACCCACGAACCTGGTTATCACAAAAACATCCTACATGTTGCTTCTTATAAGCTTGGAGTCTCCACCTTTAACCCTTTTCCCAATCAACGCATCTGATAGACCATAATGTCGATTTGGACTCCTTCACGATGAAGTCATGGTGGTTCATAACATGATATAGCCTCATAATTATCTGTAAATGTTTTTTACTCTCGAAACGCATGCCTACCTTTAATTCATCGTTGAAGCTTCATTTACTACCACTTATACTATCATTAGCCACCATTCTATCCCCTACACTAGACGTGTAGAAAGGCATAAGTTCTGACATCCCGACCACATCTACAGATGTTGATAACCTATGCCTCTAATCGTTTCATCCACGTAACCCTTGTTCTTCTTCTACTTCCTGCAACTAACATTCACTTGGGCCAACGTCCATGTTACAATCTGTATCATTGGAATCTTCATCAATGTTGGCAAATGCCAGTTCATTCTCCAAATCAGTATCTTTATTTAACTCGCTGGTTATCAAGACATTAGGTTCATTGGACATGCGACCGGTGCTCTATACGTTCTTTGGTGGGACTACTCAGGATTCGAACACCTTGATTTCAACTTATAGTCTAATATCATCGTTGTGCAATTTGACATTGTCCTTAACTACGATGGGGGCTATCGGTGGCGGGTTCACTTCATGAATTTCAATATATATTTCAGCAGAATTGCTAACTCCACTAGGCCCTATTGAGGAAGCCATCGACTGTTGGACATCGTAATCATTGTTGATGGGGATGGTATAGAACATATCCCTGGTCCCGCCTACGAGGGGGCATTTATGAATCAACTCGATCCAGTGTATTATCATGTTAACTCGAAGCTGATTACATATTATTCCAACTACTTAGTCATACGTGGCCCCAAATGGAACTTTGACTACTATTCTCGAGCGCCTGTCATACCACACCCCATCTTCTCCTTCCATAATATTTTCATTAACATAACAAACCAACCTCATATTATCTATTGTATACCTACTTACCACATCAGCTGCATAAACTTCAGGATGGGCATGGGCATGTACAACTGTTACCATATACTAGCAGAGACTAACTTCTTTTGACAGCTAATATTATGAAAGCTAATGAGTCTTATTGCATAAAATATTAGTAAATAATAATATTTATATTATTTGTTGTACCATTGATTTCTTTTCATAGCTAATATTATGAAAGCTAATGGGTATAATTTACAACTAATTTCTTAGTAACATTATTATATATGCATTATAATTTACAATAATTAGTATAATTCTTTTTAAATAACATATCACATACTTAATACGAATGAAAACGATTATGAAATTACCAGTATATAACAACGTACTATCATGTATTAAGTCATAATATTATTTTATTGAAAAACATATATTTAAAATAAATCAAAACGAGTAAACATCATACCTTTTCGTAGTAAAGTTTAATATAATATATCATATATAAATGTATACACTTATCCCATAAATTATTAGTATACAACAATATACCATATGTATCAAGTTATAATACTATTTTTTCAAAAAATATATGTTTGAAACGAATCAAATCGAGTAAAAATCGTACATTTTCCTATTCTAATATCTAGAGAGAGAAAATGATGATAGCGCACCGATTATCTTCTCGTTTCCAAAAAACTTCCTACAATACCGACTTATACTACGTAATTACTTTGATTCTACGATTGATTCGTAAAAAAATATACCTAAATTGCTAATTTGCAAGAGGGTTTTTTCAGATGGTTGAAGAGAGAGAGAGAGAGAGTTTTTGAAGAATCAATTGCATGCAAATGAAGAAGGAGAAGGGTCGGCATGGATTTATAGTTGTAGAAAGTGCAAATTGAAATCGCTTTTTCAAAAGACAATTTCAAATGTAGTATTTTTGGGATAATTTTTCCAGATACTGCATTTTTGTAATTTTTTTTTGCTTTTCCCTGTTCAAATATCTAAAAATATATGAATGCATAAATTGGTGCTAGAACATTATTAACAACATCAAACATGCAAGCAACTTGCTCTTGTGATTTCTGGTCATCATAGCAAATTCATCGAATAAATACAAAACAAGGATCCCATAATACATTGATGCTCCACTTCATTTTTGCTCATTAACATTAAAAGATTCTCCTGGGTGTATGTTCATGCTCTTACTTATAGATGGAACCCCTTCAAATATAAAACAAAAAATAAAGTAAAATTCAATTCAAAATCAAGCTAATAAACGTTGCTTTTGTTAGGCTTTTCAATTTTAGATTTTTTAATATTAACCCTTAGATAATTCTTAAATTTCATTTTAAAATATCCCCTCTGGTATTTTAGGTTTGCCTACAACCTTATTTCATCTATAATAAAACTATCTTATTATTGAGAGATTTTCTCTTTATCCATTTATTCCCACTCTTTCGATCTATCAAGAATAGATCAAGCTATCTATCAATTGATTTGAAAATAGTATGTTTATATTGCTTTTCATTCAGTTCATTTTCGCCACGCCAACATAGATAGCCGCCATAATAATTAGAAAACTAGTAAAGCAACTAGAAGTGCTTATTATAGCCTTTGAATTCTTATTCATGAATAAATTAGGAAAGTTAGTTGAAAGATTCAATTCTTACTTCGTAGAGCCAGTGGTGCTGCTGTTGCCTACTTGTAGGACCATCCCCCAATCTCGTCCTGGGGTGCTAAGGGGCTTTTGTTTTTGGAATAGATAGGAGTGTTTTTTTGACGCCTTGAATCAAGCTTTTGTTGTGACATGCTATGTTTTCTCCCCCATTATTAGTAGGTTGATGGGTTGCACGTCCGATACACATACTTTGGCCTTGTGAGTCCATAACTTAAAATAGGTGACCTAACAGCCGCTGCTTAACTAAACATACCAATAGTCATCAGATTCATATGAGCTACTGAGAAGTAAGTAATGATCTTCTTAGGATTGATTGTCTTGAAGTGGTCAATGAAGTATACATTATAGTAATTGCGCTTGGAGTATAGATGAATGAAGTGGAACAAAGTGTCTCTTCGAGAAACATGGGTATTAAAAATCTTAAAAAGCTGTAGTTCCCAATTTTAATGGAATTCCTACTAAGATGACAGATCTTGTCGTAGGTGCCTCTACATGATCTTCGGGTAACTAAACATGAACTGGTACCATAGGCACTTTGACGGCAAAAGAAGCAATCTATAGAAAGATTTGGCACTACTCACTAAATTCTATGGTTAATAAGATTTGTAAATTGATGGTTCCTGTTTGGAGAAGAATCAACGAAATAGCTAATAGCATAAAAACATATCCCAGCAAATGTTGCCTTGATCTTTCTTTATCTTGAACCCCATACCCCTATAATAATGGTAGAGTAAGGGGTGGCCCTAAAGTAGAATTGATTAGTGGTGGTTGGTCGAAGCTCCAATAGGTAGCTACTCCCTTCTCAAGGAACCATCATATGGCTCCTTCTCGAGCTTTCGTCCTTAGCCCTTGTTGTCATTAGACCATTATCTATGCATGTATTTTTAGCTTGGTCTCTTGAATCTTTTGCTTCTTGGGTAGTGGCAAATAATGCAACTTGTGTTGTAAGAGATGCTTACCCATAGGGCTTGGCTTGCTTCTCTCTTGAAAGAATTGCTTACTAGCTAGCCGAACTAATGGGGGCCCTGTCTGGAGACATACTGAAAGCCATGCCTTTTGAACCAAGGGCAACGCTTGATATGAACCGATCCAAGGACTGATAAGGCCGGTCGTAAAGGTGGGTCTAAACTTGCAAAAAGCTTGAAGAACAAAATGAGAACTGTGCAAAAACAAGAAAAGTAAATAAGCAATCCCCTGAACAACTCTAAGGATATGATGCATTAGGAAACTTCTGAGAACTCACGACACAACTTGATATGATGCACAAAATAGTCCAATGAGGGTACTATCCACCTAACCTTGCTTACGGGTTAGCATAAGAGTGGAGTAAACAAGCTAGCAAAAAGAAATGTTTACAAGAGGAAGTATTTTTAATATTCTGAAGTATGATGATGATCCCTATGGCTATATTTACAGTGAGTATTTATATCTAAAAGTTAGGGTATCTTAATTAAGATGGAAAAGACTAAAAGGGTAATGAACGAAATAAGTATGATACAAGGAATATCCAAAGGATATAAATGAAAATACAGTAAAAATAGGTATCTAATATAGAGGATTCTGTTATATGTTTGCTTGGACATGGGGCTCTTTATGGATGGGTGGCTTTCTGGTAGAAAAAGACAAACTGTACATTTAAGTTGGTGATTACTGAGCAGATGTGGTAGGTCAGCTGTGTTAAGTAGAGTAGATGATTCTTTTGAGGTGAATTTAGCTTATATGTATCTAGTACAACTCGAATTTAGGTCGGTTGTATTGAACATAGGGTTCATTATTTAATTTTAATGAGAACAAAACAAAAAGTGTATATCTAAACATATTGTTTTTGAAGAGAACAAAAACAAGTGGATGATTAAACTCAATATTATTTGATTATTTTGAGATAATTGAATAAGTTCAATTAGCTTGCTTAATGATTAAATATATCAATTATCTCTACAAGAAATTTAATTTTTTGAAGTGGTAATTAAATGATCTTGAAGTTATATTGCAAAGAGTATTCGTTTGTTGTGTGTTAAAAGAATTTTCAAGTGATATTTGGCCTACCGGGTTGACGGCTTAAGGAAGAACCGGGTTGACGATATAAAGCCTTGGAAAACATAAAGAAAAGCTTACTGACCTGAAAGAATCGACTTGCCGGTAGTTTAAAGTACCGGTATGCTGGTAAGTCGGTAAGTCGAATTCAACTAGCTATTGGAGCATTGAATGGATTGTAACAGGAAGAACTAAATGGGATAATATAAATCCTCAACAACCCGACCAAGGACAATAGAGAATTGATCTTTTGCTGCAATATTTCAACATTCTCTTCTATTCTTGTTATCTATATTTCTTATTGTCTCTTGTACCATAAATTGCTAATATTTAGAGAGATTTGAAGTGTAGTGCTTGTGAGCTATTAGTTATAAGTATTGAGAGTTAAAAGCACTACATCAATAATTCTTGAGATTGAGTTTTTGTATTGAGAGATGAGATTGTGATTTGTATTGAGAGTTATGAGTGTAAAACTTATGTAATTAAGTTTGTGTTTGTGTAGCTCTTGGAGTTTAAATTGAGAAATCAATAAAGTGGTGTGAAGTCCTTGATTGAAGGCATTGTGTATGCATGAAGACTAGGGGGCGATTCGAACTCCATGTTATATCTGAGCTTGATCTTCTTTATCCCTATCTCTTTTAATTTCACACTTATTATTGTTCTATTGTTGCTTTGATTACTCTTATTATTGCATTCAGTTGTTTATATCGGAAAAGAATTGCAATTTGTCCTTAAACTCAATTCATCCTCCCCTCTTGAGTTTAGCCTAGTGTTCTTCAGGTTGAGTGGATTGTCCAAGTTGTTGTGTGAGTGTAGCTTATGTAAGCTGTTATGCCCCGAAGTCGCAAAGTCGCAACAGTCCCGCCGTGTAAACCATTCTATGATAGTAACTGGCCTCACAGTGCCTACCATAGAGATAATCTACACAAGGCGTCGACGACTCCTCGCTTTGAAGTAAACAGTTCGATTAATGATTATACAATAATTATGATAATTATCACAAAGTTCTATAAAACATAGATAATTATAAATAAGTCCACAGAGCTTCCCAGGAAGTTTTACATAATAACTACAGTTTACTAATTTATAGAATAACTAACAGTTTTCAACCTTTAACTACAAGGTCAGTCTAGTTACACATTATGCTAAATAACTTGATCCTCACACCCCTGGCTTCAAAAAGACTAACCTCTGGATAATTGTAGGGCGGCATAGTACTGGAAGAGATTACAAATCAGAACCTGCAAAAGGATCTATAAGGGTATGAGCAACTACAGCTCAGTAAGTTGAATTGGAGACTCATGAATGCATACAAGCATAAACAGGGTTATCAAACAATTATTTTCATGCAATGCAACAATCAAGTGTCATCGCACAACGTAGTCCGGTCCGTTGTGAAATCAGAGAAATCTCACCCGCTCCGATCCGGGTTGAGGAGTTCCATGATATGCAGCAGCTCACAACCAAACCCAGGCTTGTGCAATAGAGACCTCGTTCCTCCCGCGACTACCTTCGAACCATTGACTTTACCCCCGCCGCGACCTCCTCTCCTGTCACTTAGTTCGACTGAGGAAGAAGAAGGGACCATTTTGCAATCCTGTGCTATCCCTTTCGAAGGGGTCGGTATTTGGTTGGAGAGTCCTATGATCCCCTAACGGGTTGCAATGCATGACGTTTTCGGTTATTAAGGTCGATTAAGATTAAATTCCGGTTAAGGTTTTCAAACAAGTTCATACCAATTAAATCAGTCACAAAATCATCCACAGCACAAATTCCAACACGAATTCAGATACATCAAACACATGCGCAAACTACTTACAATCACAAGCATATACAAGCCTAAGTCTCCGAGCACTACAAAACTAGTACTCACCCAACTTACTTGAATTTGCTCGATCGCTCGATCCTCAAATTGCGAGCTGATTTGTTTCTGGGTGTCCTATAATGCAAAGAGGTCCTTTTAGTACTTATTTTTATGGATTCTTATTCTAATTTATAATGTAACTCATTTTCCTCATGTATACCTACAACGTATTAATAATTCGTTGTATTCTATTTCGGGGTTCGGCTCCTAAACTAGATTCTAGTTTAATTCCTAAGTCGTAATTAGGCTCGAATCCCAATGTGACATTAATCACCTTATGCTCGGGTATTCAAATATCCTATTGGGTTGTAATTTTGGTATTCTAACTATTCGGTACACGCTAACCCTAATTGAGGTATCGGATTTATTCCCGATGTGTAAAAATTTTACATTTTGAGATATTTACTTAAAATTAAATATTATTTTAGATTTATTATTTTTCTGTTTTCAATTATAATATTAACTAAATAGCTTTATTTTTTTAGATTTATTAATTTACATTTTCACATATTCCTAATTTCTTATATTCTTTACCTAATTTCCCTAATTAATCATACTTAATACCTAAAAGCTAAGATTAGGGTTCCACTGCAGAGATTAACTTCCTTAATCATCTAATCAAGATCCAAATCAGTAATTAACATCCCAATCACCTAATTAATCCTAAATCACCCAATTTTACCATCATTTTAGGGCTAAAAATTAACTTAAAATTTTCGAAAATTAATTTAAAAAAAATTGACTTCATAGCACTGTTCTACATCATATGAGATTCCTACAGAAAAAAATTTGAGCCCTAAACTACATCTAAGCCTATTTAATTTCCGGTTTAATCATGCTCGGTTTTGAACAATTTCTTAAGAACCCTATATTTCCAGACATAATTAAACTAAATCAATATTTTTCCCTAAATCTACATACAATAAAACCTTAGAATAACAAGTTTCATAATTTTTTGGGCAAAATAACTAATTTTACAAAATTATACAAAAATCGGGGTGAATAAATGACTAACCGGTTCAAAGATTTCTGGCCGTCCAAACCCGGTCCAAGGATGTTGGCCGGTCCAGACGCTGGTCCTAGTATAGGGTGGTGGTGGTGGTTCGGTCCCAGGTGGTAGTGGGTGGTGGTTTTAGTTCACCTTGCTAATCTGCACAGTTTTTTTTTTTTTATTTTCTGGAATTTCTCTTGATTTTTCTTGTGTTTCGATTTTTCTCAAATCACAAACTATCCAAATGACTTTTGAGAATTTTTTCCTTATTTATAGACAAATATAGTAATTAATGTGTATTAATTTGATGGGATTTTGCCCCATTTTCTTGATTTTAGGCTTTTAGTTTGTCAAATTCTTATTGGTTAATTTTTTTCTTTTCAATCCACAACCTGATCTTATTGCAGTTATCTTCTTCTGATTTTTTTCTGATTTTTTTATAATTATTTTGTATTTTTCTTTAATTATTTACTTAGTTTTCGGCCTATTTTAGCAATTACGCGTATTTTTATCTACACGTAAATACATGTAGGGTACACGTGAACATTCCTAAATATTATTTTGGTCATTTTAAAATTTTTAGTATACATATAATCTATCTCTACTAATTTATTAGTTATTATATTACACTTTTTGCCTTTTCGGTAATTAGCAGTTATTATGTTTAAAATTTGAAAATTTTATAGTCTCCTATTTTACTACTCATTTTCTTAAATTTAAGTTTACAGGGTCATTTTTACTGGTATTTTGTTAAATAGTTTATAATTTGGGTTTGATCGGATCCTTTAGCCGATCGCCCTAAACCTTAGGTTTTAAGCTCAAACCTATGGTTACTTGGCTTGGCTTTAGGGTTTACATAAGCCCCAAAGTTAAGCCAATTGACCATAGGATTGAACTTAAAACATAAGGTTTTGGACGATCGGTTAAGGAATCCGATCAAACCCTAAATTATGAACTATTGAGAGAAATATTAGTAAAAATGATCCCGTAAACTTGAATTTAAGAAAATAACTAATAAAATAGGAGATTATAAAATTTTCAAATTTTAAGCATAATAATTGCTAATTACCGAAAAGGTAAAAAGTGTAATCTAATAACTAATAAATTACTAGAGATAGATTATATGTATACTAAAAATTTTAGAATGACTAAAATAATAATTAGGAATGTTTACATGTACCCCACATGTATTTACGTGTAGATAAAAATACGCGAAATTACCTAAATTAGCCAAAAACTAAGCAAATAATTAAATAAAATTATAAAATAATTATGGAAAAATCAGAAAAAATCAGAAGAGGATAAGATGAATCAAGACCAGGTTGTGGCATGTCAGGATGAGCAAAAGAAAAATCAACCAATAAAATTTAGACAACCTAAAAGCCAAAAATCAAGGAAATTAGGCAAAGTCTTGTCAAATTAATGCATATTAATTACAACAAATGTCTATAAATAGGGGAAAAATTTTCAGAAGTCATTTGGTTAATTTAGCATCTGAGAAAAATAGGAACACTAAAAAAATCGAGAGCAAATCCAGAAAATAAAAAAAAAAAAAGAAAACTGTGTAGATTGGGCAAATGAACCAAACCCACCACTCACCACGACCTAGGACCGAACCACCACCACTACCCTACACTAGAACCACCGTTTGGGCCGGCCAATAACCTTGGATCGAGTTTGGACGACCAGAAACCTTTGAACCGGTTAGTCATTTATTTACCCCGATTTTTGAATAATTTTGTAAAATTAGTTATTTTGCCCAGAAAATTATGAAACTTGTTATTCTGAGGTTTTCATGTATTTAGATTTAGGGAAAAATATTTATTTAGTTTAATTATGTTTGAAAATATAGGGTCCTTAACAAATTGTTTAAAACCGAGCATAAATAAACCGGAAAATAAATAGGCTTATGAGTGTAGTTTGGAGCTTAATTTTTTTCTGTAGGATGCTCATGTGATATAGAACAGTGCTGTGAAGCCATTTTTTTTAAATTAATTTTCAAAATTTTTAAGTTAATTTTTAGCCCTAAAATGATGGAAAAATTGGGTAATTTGGAGTTAATTAGGTGATTAAGATATTAATTACTGATTTAGATAGTAATTAGATGTTTAGGGATGTTAATCTCTGATGTGGAACCCTAATCCTAACCTTTAGAGTATTAAGTATGGTTAATTTAGGAAATTAGGTAATTAATATAAGAAATTAGTAATATGTGAAATTGTAAATTAATAAATTTAAAAAATTAGGGTTATTTAGATAATATTAGAGTAAAAATCAGAATAATATTAAATCTGAATTAAGATTTAATTTTAGGTAATTATATAAAAAAGTAAGATTTTCTTACATCGGGGATAAATCCGATACCCTAATTAGGACTAGTGTGTACTGAATAGCTTAGAATACTAAATTAAGACCCAATAGAATATTTGAATACTCGAGCTTAATGTGATTAATTTCACATTAGGATTCGAGCATGTTTAGGATTTAGAAATCGAACTAAAACCTAATTTAGAAATTGATGCGGAAACTGAAACCGAAACCGAACCCGAACCTAACCCTAAACAAAACATAACAATAAGTGTTATAGGATAAAATGAACCTATAATAGTTATATGAAAAGCTGAAACCACATTTATGTTATAGGGATGATCGACGATGGCTTGAGCAAATCGGACCTCGAGTGAGTGAGCGAGGAGTCGAGGTAAGTTGGGATTAATACGATGCTGTATTTTGGAGGCTTAAGATTATGCTTGGTTGTGCTTGTTAGATAATTGAATGTTTGTATGTACTTGATTATAGGTGATGCTATGATTTTGTTTGTTGCTCTGGCACGTATTGTATGAATTGTATGAAAGAATTGACCACCTTATACTGGACTTAATCAAATATACGACTAGTAATCATAATCGGACATGCATGGCAATTCGTTAGGGGAATTTAGGACTCTCTGGCCAAATACCGATCCCTTCAAAAGGGATAGCGCAGGATTGCAAAATGGTCCCTTCTTCATCCTTAGTCGAACTAAGTGACAAGAGAGGAGGTCGTGGTGAGGGTGAAGACAGTGGTTCGAAGGTAGTCGTGGGAGGAGCAAGGTCTCCATTACACAAGCCTGGGTTTGGTCGTGAGCTGTTGCATTAACGGCAACTCCTCAACCCAGATTAGAGCGGGCGTAATTTCTCTAATCTCACGACGGGCCGAACAACGTCGTGCGATGGCATTTGCTTGCACATGCATTGCATCTAATAAATGATTGAAAACCTTGTTGTGTGTATGGTATAGTTTTAATTCCTCCGTCTTAACTTACTGAGCTGTAGTTACTCACATCCCTATAGACGTCGTGCAGGTGCTAGCTAAGAAGCGGCAACAACTACTCTGAAGCTAGCAATTGCTGGATTTTGGGAAGTGAGGAAAAACATTGAAGAATCAACACATATTTTATTACTTTTCATTTCTGATTAATGTAATAACTGAATTATAGTGATTATATATAACTTTTTTCACTTTCTTAGGTAAATGAATTATTTAAATTACAAATTGTTTACTTCAAAGCGGGTTAGTTACAGATGCCTTGTGTAAATCAGGTCTAAGATAGCGGTTGTAAGGCCAACTTCTATCTTAGGATGGTTTACACGGCGGGGCTGTTACGACTCTGCCGCTTCGGGGCGTGACAGCTTAGGCCAGTAACTGGAGACCATTGATGAGTATAAGAAGGTTGGGCTCAGCCAGGGCATTAAGTTGATAGATTGTAGTAGCTTGGACTCTTCAGTGGTAGGACGTAAAGATAAAACTTGCCTAGCCATGCTTTCCAGTCCTCAAGCTCAGGCTCGAGCTCAGGTTAGTGGTCTAATGGTCTGATTTCTATCATCTTTATCGAGCTGATTGGGATTTAGGATCAAATCTAGTTGGTCCTCATCCAAGTTCTCCTCGGGTCAATAAGGGTTGAGGTCGGCAACATTAAACATGTCTGACACTTCAAAGTCTTCAGGAAGTTCTAGTTGGTATGCATTATCATTTACCTTTTGGAGTATCTTAAATGGTCCTTCAGTTTTTGCAGATAACTTGTTCTTTCTCTTACTAGGGAATCTTTCTTTACTTAAGTGTAGCCGTACTTGGTTACTAGGCTGAAACTGCATAATCTTCCTTCCTTTGCCTTTTTCCTTTAGTTTTTTGGTGATTCAATCAATTTGTTGGGTAACTCTTTGATAGATTTGTTGGATGGACTAAGCTATTATCCTTGCTTCTGGATCTTCATGGTTAGGAGGCAGCATAGGAGTGTGATCAAGGGGTAGTTCAGGATTAAAACCATAGATAACCTCAAATGGAGGTATGGCCAGTAATGGCATGTACTATCCTATTATAAGCAAATTTGACCATAGGCAGGTAAATGTCCCAATCGGCCAAGTTATTTTCCACTGTAGCTTGGAGCAGTGATCTTAAGGTGTGGTTGACCACCTCTGTTTAGCTGTTAGTTTAGGGATGGTAAGAGGTGCTGATCAACAGTTTAGTTCCCATTAGCTTGACATTTGGAGTGCTTTGATTGGCTTCGTAGATATCTGAAGGACTCATGATCCATGTATACGACAAATTCCTTTGGCAAAAGATAATGTTGCCATACACCAAGAGCTTAGATTAGGGCCAAAAGCTCTTTATCATATACAGAATATTTTAATTGCATTCCTTTGAGCTTTTCACTATGATAGGCGATAGGTCAGCCTTCTTGTATCAGCACAGCTCTTATGCTGACACCTGATATGTCACGTTTAAGCTCAAATACCTTATCAAAGTTTGGTAGAGCCAAGACTGGGGTAGAGGTCTACTTTGCCTTTACCTTGGTAAAACTCTTCTCTTCTTTCTCTTCCCACTTAAACTCCACATTCTTCTTTGTAAGCTTAGTCAAAGATGACACTATGGTGTTGAATCCTTAGATAAAGTGTCAGTAGAATGATGTTAATCCGTGAAAACTCTTCACCTCTATATAAGAGCTTGGGGTCGTCCACTCAGCAATGGCTTATACCTTCTCTTCATCAACTCTCAATCCCTCTCCACCAACCACAGAACTTAGGAAGATTACTTTTTCCTGATAGAAACAACATTTCTTCATGTTTCTAAACAATCTTTATGCTTGGAGGACATTAAAAATATCTCAAATATGGCTAGTATACATTACCAAGTCGATACTATAGATAAGGATGTCATTAAAGTAAACAACAATAAACTACTTAATCAAATCCCTTAAAACATGATTCATCAGTCTTATAAAAGTGCTTACGGTGTTTAACAATCTGAAATGCATGACTATCCACTTGTACAAGCTATGTCGAGTCTTAAAAGCAATTTTCCATTAATCTTCTTGGTTCATTTAAATCTGGTGGTATCCTAATTTCAAGCCGATCTTACTAAACACTTTTGCATTACTTAATTCATCCAACATATCATCTAGCCTTGAGATGGGGTATTTGTACTTGATTGTAATCTTGTTGACAGTTCTGCTATACACACAATATGCTAACCGTCATCCTTCTTCGACATAAGTAATGTAGGTACAGCATAGGGGTTAAGGCTCTCCTTCACATATCCGTTTTGTAGCAGCTTGCTGACTTGTTTTTGGAGCTTTGTAACTTGCTTTAGATTCATTCTATAAGCTGGTTTGTTTGGTAGAGCAGCGTTAAATATCAAGTTTATGCTTTATGCCTTTGAAAGGGGGTAATCCATTGGGCAACTGTTCTAGAAATAGGTCGGCATACTCTTCCAGTAGCTCTTTGACTTTCAAGGATAGTTCACCTTGCTCCTTCAACTCTAGTAGTTGCCTAATCAACAGAAGAGTTAGCATATCGGCCTTAATAGGTTCTCGGAGCTCGGCTTTACTCAGCACCAAGGTCTTCTTGGATCCTCGAGCCAATTTGACTTGTAATTTACTCACTTGACTCGAGATCATGGGGTTTAGGATGATCTTCCTACCATGCTTCTCAAACACATGGGTGTTCCTTAATCCATCATGTATAACCCTTCGATCAAAAAGCCAAGGTTTGCCAACTAATACATGTGACACGTACATGGGTAATACATTACAAAGAATTTCATCAAAGTAATTGCTAATGGAGATTAGCAGCAACACTTGCTGGGTGAAATGTAGTACTCCTTTTTTGTTAAGCCAATGTAACTTATATGGCTTTAGATGTAAAACGGTCAGTAGCTTGAGCTTCTTAATCAGGTTGGAAGAAGCCACATTAATGTAGCTCTCACTATTTACTATAAGCTCATAGACTTGCTCATTTATCTTATAAGTGATGTGCAATAAGTTCTCTCTTTGCTCCTCCTCAGCAAAGGGCTCTATACTCATTACACGTTGGATAACTAAGGTTAGCTTGTCTAGATCTTCAGCAAACATATCTTCTTCAGCTAATTCTCTCTCTTGGGTGGTATTCTCTTCTAGAGCAACCTTCTCCTTGAGTTCCTCACCAGTACTATCCACTTTGAGCTTCGGGACATATCCTTTGATAATCATGATCTTCCAGTTCGGACACCGAGTAATTATGTGCCCAAATCATTGGCACTTAAAGTACTTGATCTAGCTCGTCTTTCTCTTAGATCCTTATCCCTTCTTATAAGTTTGCGGTAGTACTTCATTGTCAATAGGTCATCCCTTCTATTTAACTTGGACATCTGTCCTTCTGGTCAACTTAGCATTGTGCTAAGCTCAGAAACTTCCTTAAGCGGGTCGGCTTGATTACATAAGACGGCTCATTGGATGTTGGCTTGGCTTATTCCTTCTTTGTCTTTCCACTCGCTAAGTTATTCTTATAGCTTCATCCAATGTAGTGAATTGTTGAAGTTTCACAATATATCGGATGTCATTTCTCAATCCAGTTAGAAATTTGCATACTATGGTTCGTTTACTTCACATTGGATCATAAGCATTTGGAACTCTTCAACATATGCATCAATAGTTTAGCCTTTTTGCCTCAGCTCTTAAAGTCGAGCAAAGGTATCCTGTAAATAAGTATCTAGCATGAATTTGTTTTTAAGGATTCTCTTTATCTCAGGCTAAGTATTTATTTTCCTATATCCTTCTCATCTTCTCATGTTTTGGAAAATTTTCCACCACATCACGTTATATCCTAAGAACTTTATAGTAGTAGTTCTCACCTTCTCACGGTCTTCATACTAATAATAATAAAAAAAATATGCTTTACTTTCTCTTCCCAATCTAGGTAGTCGTCGGTACTTCTAAAACCACTGAAGCTCGGAATCTGAAGCTTCACATGATTGGCAACTCTGGGTGCTCAGGCTCGCTCTTCTTCTTCATTGTACTCTTATTCTCCTTCATCATCCATATCACTTAAGTCAATCCTTCTTCAACTCGTCCTCCTACTCCTCCACCTCAAGCTTGTCGAGCTGGGATTTGTCCTTTAGTAGGTCAAGCAGCTTATGGAGTATTTTATACGGCTTTAGCAAGTTGATAAGCCAATGCATGGGTAGCTATGATTAAGTTGGCTATGAGGTTAGCCACTTCATCAATTCGTTCATATGTACTTCTAGGGGTGTTTTAGGGTTGTCATTTATGGTAGACAACATCACTATTGTTGTCTCTAATACCAGCATTAAAACTAGGATTCGTTATTTTCTTCGATAAAACTTAATAACAAAACTTAGAATCCAAGAAACAACAAACACTGCCCCTCCAAACCAAACAACTACACATACAATCACTCAAAAGAACGACAAACCCAAATGAAAACTTGCTCTATTTTCGTATGCTTGAAATAGGGAAAAACAGAGTATATAATCATAGCGAACTACTACTCCTTCTACTTACTCAAATGAAACCTTCGCTTCGATACCAATATGATACGAATTGATCTAAGGACTGATAAGGTTGATTGTAAGGGTGGGTTTAAGCTTGCAGAAAGCTTGAAGAATGAAATGGGAACCGTACAAAAATAGGAAAAGTAAATAAGCAATCTCTTGAATAGCTCTAAAGATATGATGTACCAGAGAACTTTCGAGAACTCATGACATAGCTCAATATAACGTATGAGATGGTCTGATGAGAGTATTTGCTATCTAGTCTTACTTACGAGTTAGGATAACAGTAAAGTAAACAAGCTAGCAAAGAGAAATGTTCACAAGAGGAAGTATTTTTAATCCTCTGAAGTATGATGATGATCCTTGCCACTACATTTATAGTAGGTATTTATATTCGAAAGTTAAGGTATCTTACCTAAAATGGAAAAGACTAAAAAGGTAATGACTGAAATAAGTATGATATAAGGAATGTCTAAAGGATATATATGAAATACAACAAAAATGGGTATCTTATACGGAGGATTCTGTCATATGTTTACTTGGACACGTGGCTCTCTATGGATGGGTAGATTTCTGGCAGAAAAAGATAAATTGTATGTTTAGATTGGTAATACTAAGCCGAGGTGCCTAATAGAGGTGGTAGGTCAGTTATGCCGAGTAGAGCAGATGATTCTTCTAAGGTGAATTCAGCTTGGACGTATTCGGTATAGTTCGGATTCAGGTTGGCTGGATGGATGGTTAGATGGTTTGAGTTGTTGTACGAGTGTAGCTTAGGCCAGCAGTTAGAGACCATTGATGAGTATAAGAGGGTTCAGCTTGGCTAGGGCATCAAGTTGGTAGAATGTAGTAGCTTGGACTCATCAGTGGTAGGATGTAAAGATAGAACTCACCTGGCCATGCTTTCTAATCCTCAGGCTTAGGCTCAGGCTCAGGTCAAGGTTCAATGGTTTGATTCTTATCAATGCCCATATTCCAAATTCTAAATCAAAGGAAAAATGGGCTCATTGGGAAGAGGATGGAGTGCGGCTAGTAGAGTATATGTAATGTACAATCAGGTTGTTCACGCAACAGATCAAATAAGTTTGATCTTTCCCAATTATCCTGGCCAAAACTTGTACGTAGTACTTGTATAAAGGTACATGCACAAAGGTTTGGAACTCTTTTCTTATCTAAATCTTAAGAATTGGACCTTACCTTATTTTATTTTATTATATTCTTGAACTTTTTGCTAAGCTTTACCTTGCCCGCATTTCCTTTTAAAGGGGCCAAAAGAAATGTCTCCACTTACTGCCAATGGTCTTTCTTCAGAATTATACTGAATAGGTTGTTCCTCCCCTCTTGTTTGTTTTAGTAGCTTATCCTAAGGTCTCTTCGCCAAGAGTTCCTCGGCAATGACAAAGCAAGTAACCTACTTGTTGTGGCAAGGCGGCTTTTTTCTTTCATAATAAAACTTGGATGATTATCCCTATCCTCTGTGGCTTATGAGTTTACGTCTATCCTTGGTTAGGTACAGTTTCCTTTTGATTTCTCCTTTGTAGCTGTTACTTGAATTCGTGTAAGTATGTCCATACCCCCTAAATCAACTTGATGTAGAATCCATTATTGCAAACAAACACAACCCCTATATATACCTAGGAGCAGCCCTTCTTATATATCCATATAAGATCCAAGTAGGCGGGTAGAGGTTTTATAGAATACCCACAATTTGGAGTGCCCTCCTAAAAGGAAAAATAGGTGTCTCTCAGGTTAGGTTCTTCTTAGTTGGGTTGGGCGAGTTTGACAAAAAATGCTATGCTTAAGTACTAGACTACCCTTATTCCTGAAAGCTTCATAGGGACTACCTTACGATGACGGATGACTGCTTATAAGGGGTTTACTAGACAAGGCCCTTGTAGAGGAAGAGCTTTATCCCAGCAAATATCAAATGCTTAGCTTTACATAACATAGGGGTTGGCACACTTTTGGAATAACATAGAATAGTAAAAGATCCAGCATGCGGAACACAATAATCATTAGAAATTCACGAATTAGAGATGCTGTAGTATACTCTTTCCCATAACTTCTCATACCAGACTAACCCACTAAAATGCAAATAAGGATAAAAAGGTCAGTATCACAAAGAATAAAGAGATACTGTCTATCCCTAAATAAAAATTGATGTTTTCATAAGAAAGCCACCGAAGGCTTTTTATAAATTGAGATTGGTCGTAGAAGGATTGAATTATATTCGAGGAATAGGGGGAAAAAAAATTAATAAGAGAGGCGCATAAACCAATCAATCTTATCAATTGTACTCTTGAATTTGGAATAAAAAGAGGAGTTATGCTTCTTAGCACGGGACACAGAATAGGACCACTTAAATTAGAATAACATTCACAGAAATGTTTTAACATAGAGTAGAGTCAAACATTAAAGAGATTAGTTGACAAAAGTAAAAAGATAGGCACCTAATTCCAATACAATAAGGGTCTATTAGTGCAAGTCGATTGAATACTGTGATTGATGAATAGGTAGATAAGTTAGGTGCACCTTTCGCCTAGTAAGAAGTAATGAGGCTAGTCTCCCCCAAACCACCCCCCTGCCCCCCTTCTGATATGTTTTATCCATAAGATATCAATGGCCAAGCTTAATATTAGTAAAGACTAGTTATATGGATATATAATAGGATCTACACAATAATCTACTATTTAGGAAGGTTTAAAGAGTTTGGGACTAATGGACCTGAAATATGTTTCTTAACACTTAGAGCATGACTTATGCCTTAAGTTTTATGGGCTACAACCATGGTCAAGTGATGCTTGTGAATTACGCTTTTAGAGGGTCACTTTTGGATCGAATAGAGTTAAGACTTAAGCAGCCTCTTGTACTAGTAAGTCTCGATTGTAGTTTTTGAGGGAAGCGTTACTTATTTGATAAGGAGAAGGCTCAAGTTTGTTTAAGCCTTATTAGTTCCTAGTAGAATTGATTTATAGGTTTAGATTCCTGGACCTTTTTTCTTTTTGAATCTTAAAATCAAGATGTATGCTTATGCAAATTGTATTATCTTTTAGGTTTAGGAATGCACTGGATTTTATGTCGACAAATTATGCCCATAAATGGCTTATTTGGCATAAGGGTAGGGCTTGGGTGTAGACTTAAGGCCTCATAAAGCTAACTAGTAACATTGAATCCTATAATAGGTTCGGTTGCGGGTCATGTTTGGGTTAGATTTGAATATATATGAATGTTTAAATATAATAGTTAGCTTAAGGTAAGAGAAAACATGGAGTAAGTGATCAAAAACCAAGGCTTAATGACCAAGGAAGTCGTTAGCCATATGATGAGTAGGCTAGTTGATGGCGGAGCATTGGAGGTTGATTAATAGGCCTCGATATGTCTTACTTGTTTCTTATTTTATTGTCTTAGGTATATTTCTGAGTATATATTTCAGGTTTACATATCAACTAGTATTAGAGTTTTATGTAAAAAAGAGAGAGTCCACATTATATCTAAAATTACTAAATTTTTTTGTTTCATTCTCATGGTCTTTCACCCTAAGCTTTTTTGATATATTTTAACATAACTCATTCTATACTACTTTGTCTTTCCTAATCCTTACTTTTACTATATTGTTGGTGATTTTCATGGTGTTGTTTAATTTATATAGCATTTGCATCGATACAGAACATTAAAAATTAGACCACAAAATTTTCAACATTTTTCAATTGATGATAGTATTAATTATATTGATAGGACATTTTGGATATGGGTCCCTTGAACCTATATTGACCTCTCCAGACCTCAAGCCAACCTGTTCTAGCTTATGGCTGAAGTGATTTCTCCATGATTAACTTGAATGAGAAGCCTTCAGACAAGGGCCAAAGGTTACCCGATTTCTAAATTCACCTCAAGTTAGAAATAACGGTCACATGTTAATGGATAAGGCTCCAAAATTCAGTCAACAACAACTACTATGTATTAAGGATACAATGGCTAACACGATCCCTACTTTCTGTGCTTAATGGATGCTATAACATGCAGGACATGCTCTTAGAATCGTACTAACTCTATCCTGTAAATAGATGAAGCACACCAATGGTAAACCCACCTTGACTTCCTTGTGCACATTGAGCACTTAAGCTTCCCTACTTTTTTACCATTACTCTCAAACATTTGCTGACTTATTTTGCAGGCTTACTTTCATCTCAATAAGGCCTAATCCAAGTTATCTCTACTGACCGTATCTTACTGACAACAAATTAGATTATCTTACCTAAGACTAAACTTTTTATAAGTCCCTCATTGTTATGACTTTTATTAACCCATTTAGATCTCATCCACTCTTGACGTCCCTTCTTTTCTATGGAACATCATTTATATTTAGCATAAACCCATATTTATGTAAATTGTTATATTTGCTACATGCACCTGACATAAGTATTATAAGCTTATCACCCGCACACTAAAAATATAGAATCATCCCTTGACCTTGCGATTAATTATTTTGCAATTAATATTATTGTCTTATATATACAGTAGTTAGGTGCGATGCGTAGCTTGCCCTTTACAAACCCTTATTATCCTTTCAAACCTTTTCATTTTCTTTACCACCCACCACATTTTAATAGCTATATATCTTAATTTTTTCATTCAATAAAAGTCTCAAATCTTTTTTCTTTTTTTTTTCCCCACCATTTCCACTATCTATCACTTTATGTGTCTTACATAGGTCTAATTTCATAAATCTGGTGAACTTAAAATGATCCAGAGGAATAAGATATCAATTTGTCAATACTCAATAGTTTGTCATGATTAAAGTTCAGGAGCATAGCTCAATCCAAAAAACTAGCTTAATAGGTGGGTTAAGTCCCTTAAATATAAATGCTACATTTAGTTCATATTGCTTTCTCATGTGGGACTATAATATTACCACTCCTTTTGAAAGTAGCTTTCTCTCAAGTCGTTTCTTTTTAAGGTTACCCTTTTGTGGGTTAGCATCTTAATGAGAATATTAAACGTTATAACTCAAGTCTAAAGAGAGAGCCAAACCTAAAAACTAGTTTAATAGGTAGGATAGCCTCTTAAACTTAAATGTTATACTTAATCCATGTTATTTTCCCATATGGGATCATAACATAGCTTTTATGCGTTTACTGTTTTTCTTTTTCTTTTGATATCATCACTTTTATATGATTATACTTGTTAGTTTGGTGGATTTAATTTGTTTGGTTAAAAGAAATAATATTATCTTCTAAGTGGGACAAATGGATTTTTAAAGGGATGTACTTGTTGTTTGTCATACACTAATTTTTAAACCTATATTTTCTTTTCTATTAGAAAGGAAAAAAGGCTTGGCTTTTCTTTTGTTCTCTCTTCTTCTTCTTCTTTTTCTCTTTTTATTTGGGGAAAATGCAAATAACTCCTCAAACTTTGACTTGAGTGCAAATTATTTTCCTAAATTTTTAAAGTATAGTTTTTTATCTCAAAACTTTCATAAATTGGCATATAACTTCCAAAACCTTTTTCAACTTTAATTTTGGTGTATAAACACCCTATAAACTTTAATTATGATATATAAACACCTCTTTTAAGGTTATTCTTAACCTAGGAAGTTATTTGTCAATTTATGAAAATTTAAAAACAAAAAACCACATTTTAAAAGTTTAAGGAGATAATTCACACCAAAGTTAAAGTTTAAGGATTCCGTGCAATTTCACCCTTTATTTTTTCCTAAAAAACGAAAACCATTCCCCACAATTCCAAGTCCTCATGTCAATTGATACGATTATTTCGATTGAAAAATGAAAAAGATTGGCATAATACTCAGGTTCGATACGCGGCAATATTATGTTCGATTATTCTGTGATGTTCCTAATATTTTTATATTACTCAGCTAACCTGAATTTACATGAGTTTTTTGTTTTTTTTTTTGTCGATTAATCGCAGGAGTTTATTTATGCAAAATTAGCCATAGTTTCCACACCTTTATAGAATCTTAATCAGTAGCACCCTATGATAAATTATTCGTGAAAACCATTTTGGATAAAAGAACGATAGCCATATTCAAATAAAGTTGTTAAGTGCTATACACAGAACAATCAATTGCAAAAGGCTATATTGTTTTGCCGCTCACCAGCAAATGGAATGTTTCTCGACATATGAAAGGCCTCCTTTAAAAAGGGTTGTGGTGGCGAGGAAAAGAAACATTCATTTTTATTCACTTTTTTTGCGACCATGAAAAGAGGCCGTTGAGAATGAAAATGATATTCAGACGAGAGAACATGTGAAGCAAATGGGGAACAAGAGAACAAAAGCTAGTGATCGCCCGGCATTAAAGTATGGAGCTCCATAAACTGACAAATATAGGGAATTTTAATAAGATTTATTTTAATCAAGTACCCCCATGACCATAACTATATGATATAAAAAAGTTTGTCTGTTTGTACTCAGGTTAAGCACTTTTGCCTTTAAGAACCAGCAGCCCTTAATATGGCTCATGTCATAATGCAATTCTGCTTTAAGTGATCCAGACCATGTCAAACACTTTAAATCCTCTCTAATTATAGATTGGCCAGAAGAAAAGAAGAGTTCTTTAAATTGGATTTGGCGACAAGTCATTTCCAATACTTACAAGTGCATTCATTCGGATATATACAATTTTATATGCTTTAAGTAGAGTTTCAATTTGGATTTATATTCATGGTTTTATGAGAAAATCAATTTTAGTATAAAGCATACTATAAATGGATCGAAACTTAAGATTCCATTAAATTGATTCAGTTTGAAATTCATTTTCACATATACGTACTAGGCTTATTTATAGAATTCGAGCCAACATTGTAATTCAAGCCTAGATAAGCCCATTATATTTAAGTTTAACAACAACCTGAAGCGAAGATAAATTGAGATGAAGTCACAACTCAAAGGCAAAATGCACACACATACACATAGAAGGATGAAGTTTGAATCTTGCTCATGTAAATGAGCATTTTACTTTTCATGAGGTGCGTGGGCTTTTGAAATGCATATATGACTTGCGTGCCTCACTTTCCTCCCTTGGTCAATTTCGCCAGAGCTGATTTGCTATTTACTTGAAAAGTTTGAGTTTTTCCCTTCATTTTTTATGGATCTTGATCATAATCTCATGCGACTAATGGCTATGATTAATTGAAATCAAATTTTTACATCGAAAGTCATTATTTTAAACATATGACATGGATCAAAGTTAGGGTTAAATTTTTTACAGACTTAAAGTTTATTAATGATCAATTTAAGCTTAATCTAACAATCATTGGATATTGTTAATATATAAGATTTTCTATGGAATTTGAATGAACCCAGAATTAATCACTAGGGTTTCTATCGAAAATCTATATACTTTCTCTATTTCTTTAATTCTATGAAATATCGAAGCTCAAATTTGGTTTGTATTGATCCTAGGGTACATTGAGAACCATAAAAAGGAAAACTTTTACGTAATTTGTATAAATTTGTCCTAGAACGAAGAATCCAAATCATCTGAATTGAGGTTCTTTTGGAATAACGTCAATATTTGGAGCCAAATCCTCATTACCACAGTGTAAGTTATCACCCGAAGGTCGAACCTAACACCTCTTTGAGGCTCAATAACCACTATGGAGTTTTAAGCAAATCGAAATCTAATCCTGTTTTTCCGTCAATATAACCCAAGCCCGTACTCTTAGAAACAATTGATGCCCATTGACTTGAACTGAAAGTCGAACTCCAACACGAGTACACATGCTTCTCTTTCCCAGGTTCAGTTCCTCTCCTTTTTCTTTTCTTTTCTTTTCCTTTTTTTTTTTTTGGTTATCAGTGTTTGTTTTGCTTTATTAGCCTATTTCTATTTTTCTTAAAAATAAGTGATTTAGATTTTCTCTAGAAAAAAACTTTATTTTGAAGAGTTTACGATTTCTAGCTTTAGCTTTTGCATAAAACAAAAAGATAAAGGATAATAAAATAAAATATGATAATAATAAGATAAAACCTTGTGTAGGTGTTGAGATGCCGTAACATATATTTTTTTTTTTAAAAAAGAAGTTTTCAAAATTAAAAAAAAATGACAAAAGCTTAATCTTAAAGAATTATCAAGAAATTAAAGAAAAAAAGAAATATCCCCATAAATTTTACTACAATGTGTCATCTTGAGTTACCAAACTACTAAATTTAAGGCTATGGATGATGACCTCTATTTTAGTTCAAACTTTATGACAATACCACAAAAGTTAGTGAAGGTGATCTCATAAAGTTATAAGTGGGTTAATTTTTATGTAAATATCGATTAGCGGTTTTACTTTATTATTTATTGAGAACTTGATTAATAGGTTTAGAGATATAACGAAACCTTAAACATGGACTAATTGACTTACAAACCAATATTTGAAAATAAAAATATGTCCTTGGGATATAATAATTCATCCGGTATGTATTGTACATAATATGTGCATACATTCATAGAATACTATTTAATTGAAAATAGGTAAACATACTTGTAAATTTGGAAACTTTGTAAAATTAAATAAGTGAACCACTAATAAGCCTTAGATTGTTTGGTGCTAAGTAGAACTCACTAGAAACAAATATGATCAGTTGCATCAAGGTAAAGAGGACCTAGAAAGTGTTGAGCAACCCAACTCAATCAATGTATTTTTCATTTAATCTAAACAATGCTCTTAATTTATGCAAAATTCACCAACCCTCATCCTTGGCGCTTTAGAAAATTGAACACCATACATTCTTAGAAGAATATCAATAGAAAACCCCATGTATAAGTGAAGGGAAATTCCTTAATATTTCCAAAAAATTTGGAAAGATATAGTAATGAAGTTAGATGGGTGTAGTTGGTGGGGTAAATGAAGTATGCTATTGAGAGTAGTTGTTGTTGCTTTCTAGTTGATGGCAAACATAGGTTTAAGAGATCCATGTGTCTTTAGGTGAGAGAATTGCATAAAGGAAATAAGCTTTTGAATACTAGACGTGTCTTTGATGTATGCATTCCAATGCTCAAGTTAGTAGAATGTATGGAAGGAATAAAAAAGATGTGAGTAGTAGCAATAATGAGTGTAGAGAATGGCAGTCGAGCTACTTTCTTGTAGTTCCTTGATTCCACTCGATCTTTAGTTTTTATGAAGTGGATTGAGGGAGAGAATCATGGGATCATGGGCAGTTGCCATATTAACAACCATATTACCTACCTTATCTTTAGATTCGAACTTTTAGTAGGTTAAGCTCGAGCTTAGAGGCCTAAAGGTGAAATGGATTATCAATACTCACACTTTGCTCTTGTTGGTAGTTGGTTAGCTAAGAGAGTCTACTCTAGTCGAGCCTTTAAGCACCAACAAGAAGCATGCTAAGTGTCATTGTTCAGAAACTCAGTTAAAGAGATGGAGTGTTTGTGCCAAATTTGACAGAATAGGCTCAATCCTTTACTTTTACTTAACCTTATCTCTCTTGGCAACTTAGAATGTTCTCAACACTCTCTCTTTGTTCTCTTTTGATCTCTTTTCTAATGTAATGTTCTCTCAAATCCTTAATCTATTACCTAAGCTAGATTGAAATGGTCTAATATCGAATATTACAAGATTTATCCATTAGACTCTCAAATATGTGATTATCTTTCTCATTATTATTGTATTTATTTCTTGTTACGAGGTATATGATGAAAAGCAATGGAAGCAATGGAAATTATAGAAGAAAAGATGTGTTTCGGTGAAGTTTTCCCTTTTTGTGCAAGGGATGAGCTCTAATGCCAAAAGGCACCAATTTTTTGTGAAAGGGGTCATTAATCCTCTGTTATTATTTTTCTCCTTGTATACTTAATGATGAACTAATTTTTTGAGATTTATTGTAACTCTAACCATAATTTGTTATAAAATTAACTATAACTACTCGTAACTCTTTGTTTATTTCACTAGTATACTATTTAATCTCTAGTTGTAACATCGAGCTGACCCAGTGTCTATTGAAGTCTTTAAATCACCTGTGAAAGGTTACTATGAAACATGTAAAGGGCTTCATTAGTAACAAGAGAAGATTTTAGAATTATTGAATTACAAAAAGATCTATTGCAAAACTAAAAAGTAGTACAAACGTTTAAAGTAAATCATGGTAGCAATAAAAATATAAATAGATCTAAATTATTTATTGGCTATATCAAGTTTTGTTAGTTCAAAGCTGTTTATAATCTTGTCTTATTGTATCTAGGTTTTAGATAATTTACTAAATTGCTAGGTATAATTTGCATGACATATTAAAATGCATATTTCTTTTTCATCTACCATAAATACATTCATTATAAAAAAAAAAGTTAAAGAAATTAGATAGTCATATAACTCTCTACCTAATATTTTAGAGGTATGTATTTGTTTGAAAATCACTTTCTCAATATCTAATAATGCATCTTATAAATTGTGTAAGATGATACGGGTGATCCATGGACAGATGGTCAGAAGCTCAAACTTCTAATGTAAGAGCAAATGAATGTCTCCGCTATAGCTATAAAAACTAGAATAATAGCGGTTGATGTTTATGAAAATTTAACCATTTATTTTTCTTTTTGCTGTGTCTAAGCCTTAATTATTTATTATCTTGGTTTGTAAAATTTTAAAGTAAATGCATTTAAAAAAGTGACAAAATCGAGAAAAAGATTATCACTAAGAAAGAAACTAGGAAAAGAAATAGGTATATATGGTGAAATCTTAGTTGTATATAAACTTTTCTTAAGATATCCTATTTTTTTTTGCAAATTATGTGTTATAAAAAAACTTATCAGTTGTAGTGTTGTACTAAAATTCGAGTAAAGGATTATCATTATTAAGCCAATAACTATCTTAATTTAAAATTTTATCTAGAGTGAGCAACATGGAAATTCATATACATGGTATTATTTGCAAGCTAAAGTAGAATAAGAGTTCTTTTGGTGATATAAAGCTAAAGTAGAATAAGAATTGTAATATCATGCATGACTAAAATTTGGATACATGTGCCTAATTCTTTTTTCTTTTCGTTTTTCTAGTTTTTCCTAAATATTAATATTTGTAGTCATTATTATTGTATATTTTTCATTATTTTACAAAATCTTTTGTGATTGAATTACTTATTTGTCTCACTTTAAGAAATGGAAGTACTAAAATGAAAAAAATATCAAAGTTTAAATATTAATGGAAAAAGAGGATTAAATAAAAATAGAAGTAAAGTCACTTCTACTATCGTTATCTCATTTAGAAATAACTACATTATAATATACACAATTTTATGTATTATTTTAAAAAATTTAGGTGCTAAAATGAAAAGAGTTTTTTTGTTTAAGCACTAATGCAAAGTGTGAAGATTCACTCCCTTTATTATGACAAAAACTTGCATAATCATTAAGAACAGCCCCCTTTTCCTCCCTTCTAGACAATTAATAACCAATTGTTGACATAAGACGATTATCTGATGAAACTGCTCTGGAGATGTATCTGGAACAATTACGGTCAATTAAGATTCTCAAAATATATATATATATATATATATATTGATAAAATGAAGAGCTACTAGTAATTAACGAAGAAAATATTAATATTATTGGCAGTGAAGGATGGGCCGCATGTGGTAAAATTACATGAACGTTGAACCAAGAGCTAAAAATGCTTCTGGTATGTGCTTACTCGAAGTGGACACGGGAATGTATGTATCAATATTTACCGAGGAAGGAAGGACGAGGAGTGGGAGACAAAGACATGCAAAGAACCCAAAAAGAAGAGTAAAACTTACAAAAACATTAAAGAAAAAAGGTGTATAAATATGACTTAAGGAAAGTGGTGGCTTATGGTGGCCTTGGAATTCCCATGTTGCGCCTCAGACTGCGGACTCCAGTGCACGTGTGCCGGTACTCTTCCGCTCATGAAATATGGTCTCTCTTACGTGTTCTGATCGAGTCTTTGTTACTTGGATCCTACCATAGTTATGTATATATACATGGTTATATATATATCTTTAAAAGTTGCTCTAGACGCTCTTTTTATAAGATATTTTATAGGAAAAATGATTTTTAAAAATCACGTATTTTCACCTGTTCGTAATTTTGTTTTTTAATCATATTACAATTTTGGGAAAGGAAGATTATAATATAATTCATCTCATTAGATAATCCGTATTTATGCCAAAATTAGATAAGACGATGTCATTGAAGTTTATTTTATTTTTATCTAACATGTAAGATATGCATGATTTGTGACTCTCTTTAAAAGTATGAAAGCACGTATTACGTTTCTATTTACTCTATATCAACGTGTATGAATTTCTTTCATATAATATATAAGGGGCAACGAGAATCATTAACATTTTCCCCTGGATGATGACATAACAGCTCGACTGGGGAATATTTATACACCTTTTTCAATTATTTCATGGTGACTTCTTAGCATATTCAATACATTATTGTTTAGACTATGATTTCTAGTTAGCCTTTGTCTACAATTTTCATATGTTACATGTCATTATTCCCTTAAATTGATTTGCATCCATTATCACACATCAAACATGGAATTAGAGCTATTTTTATGCAAAACACAAAATATGAGAGAGGAATATAATTTGTAATTCTTGCTACAACTATTTTCTAAAATTATTTGTATGATTAAAACCTTAGAACTACTAAGGAATTATAATAAATTCCAAAAAAGACTAATAGAGGTAATAAAATAAATTAAGATACATTTTCTTAAACAAGCAAAAAATCCTAATTAGCCCAACATGTTATTAAAAAAGTGCAAATTTGATTTCAAAGATAACACAAAACGGTAAAGCCATTTTGTCATGTCCTGAATCCATTAAGGCATAGCAGTCCTCCGTGTATCTTCCTTAAGTAGTTCACACAAGGCTTCCCTAATCATTAAGCCTATCCAATTTTAGAGTCATAGAAATTGTTAGTAAGTTTGAGAAAACCATGATATAAGAACTCAACATGAACAGCACGTTCAGTAGGCAAGAATGGAATTGAGATTCCCCCCTTACACTCTATATGCCCCTTCCTTGTTCGGTTGGCTTTAGGCGGTTTATAGAATGGAATCACCTTGGCTCTCTATGGCCCAATGTCAAGAATGAGGATTCTTAGCTTAGTCTTCATGAATCTTTATTCCCTCCCATTTCCATGCGTTTATTCCAAAACTACCCTTATTGAAAAATGAAAATTATAACTCCTACCTTGAGATAAAAACACCAATCATCCCATAACATTCCCTTCCTTTCTTCTCAAATTTGTGTAAAACTCTAATCCATCATTTGAAGGCATTGAAGGTAGTAGACAAACCCTAATCGCTTACTCCTTATGCACATGATATCAAGCAAGGTTTCAAAGTGCAGCACCTGAAGCTTTCATCACCCTTTGATCCTGTTTAAATACCCACGGAAAAAAGTATGTGACCTTGAGTTCTCTCTTCTCTATTTGTACATGTGTTGTTTCGGTTTATTTTACATAATCTTGGACATCATTGCTGCAACTTCATATTAAGTGCAACTTCTTGATGGGTGAACAAAACCGGTGGTGGATGATGGATGACTTGGGTTGATGGATTTTGATTGCATTTGGTCTTGATTTCAGATTCTTCGTTGGTGGAGCTTTGGGGACGAAGAATGGAGCTAAGACAATGGGAAGGGAATACTTGATTAGATTTTCTTTTTTCTTTTTTCTTTTTATTTATATTGTTTATACTTTTACTTAATGTAAGGGCGTTTTGAGTATTTCAATTTCCATGCAACATGTACTCCCCATTGGATTTTCCCAAGTGAACAATGTAATGGTAATTTCATTACATTCATGTAAACATGGAATTAGCCATTCACAATATATTACACATCTATTCAATTCTTTAATAATTGATTATATTCCTCCCATACCCTATTCTACGAACTAAACATGCTGGAAATGTATTTTTGGGAATATCCTTATACATAGATATTGGATATTATAATGGTCATGATATTTTGCAAACATAAAGGCTTGATGGCCCACGAATATAACCTTAAAATGGTTATCAATAAGGCCCATAATAATTCTCTAAAATGTTACGACAAAGCAATCTTAAAAGTAAAACAAGAACTTCAACAAGGTGAGTTGTAATGCAAGTGAGATAATGAAACTACGACTAATCCCTCATTGTCTTCAAGATCCCCTGAACCACTATCATAGCAATTGTCTTCACCTTAAAAGGATTAAAAGAATGAGCTCCAAAGAATCCAGTACAACAATAACCAAAATCTTTATACCATATATCATATAGGCCTATTTTAATAGCAACTAATATCCATTTAACATATATTAATATTAAAGTAAGCATGCAATAGAGAAGTACTCACGACTTTGAACGTCATGATGAGAAATGAGCATGTCCAATCCTAATAGCGCTACTAAGGAGTATGAGAGTGAATCTAAACTTTATCCAAAGATCCTAAAAGGTAATCTAATACGAAGAGCCTGTTTAAAGCCATATTTCTCTCTTATTAACTACCCATCAAGCCATCCATAATGGCTTAGGCTTTATCTATTATAATATCCTACAATTATTATAGTAGATGTAGCCCAATCTAGGGGCATCGTTGTTGTGGATCGAATAACCAAATACACATAGCAAACAATTAATTTAGTCGAGTTTATGTTTTACTTTGGTTTAGGATATTCAAGAATTTTGGCAAGTAGTACTTATAATCACCTCATACCTATACAATTTTGAAAAAAAAAAAAAAAAAGCATAAGCTATGTCTAGTTCTAAACACATAGTAGGTTCACCTCTAAGTTTAATGCTGTCATAATGCCATTAAGAAACAAAAGTTGTAGCTAATCAAGATGAATTAGTACTCTCATACTAAGTTTGTTATAGTCAAGCTCATTAAATTAATTAACCAATAATTTAGAGTTAATGTGTTCGTCTTCATGCTATATAACCATGCATTATTAATCTATGTCTATGTCTTAAGTTTATTAAGATACATTTAGGTTATAGGCCTTAAAGATTACTAAGCCTTTTGAAGGGAGATTGTGCCCAAGTTATTTAACCAATTTAATTAGCCTAATCAAGGAAATAATTATCTATTATTAACTTATTGGTTCTTTTTGGGTTTAAGGTTTTTCTCTAACTAAGGCCCATTGAGGGTATAGGCTCTAATGAAAGGTTATGGCCTTATGTAAGTTTTACGTCTTGGTCCTGGCTTACCATAGGGTTAAGGTTTTTAAACTAATTTAAGTTTATGATTCTTTATTAAAGCCCATAAGAGTATTGGGCCTTAATTGCATAAATAGGTCTAACTAATTTTAAAATAAAGCCAACTAGGTATTAATTAATTATTTAATGCGTTAAAAGCCTAACCTAGGAGTAGATTAGATGGAAACGAGTAAATTGGCATACCTTAGTAGAGTAGGACTTTGGGAGGAATAGATGAGTACCAAAAGCCCAAAATGGAGTAAGTTAGTTTAGCTTGGGCTTGACTTGGACTAGGATTAGGTCAACCTAAGTGAATTAAACCCACGTCGATTTGGGCATTCGCATTGATTGCAAGTAGGAATAAAGTTAGATTGGACTAGGGGGCTTAAACCCAAAATCAACTATCAATAGGTGGACTTTAAGAAAAATTTCACTTCATTTTCTTCTCTTCTATAAATTTCTAACAAAATAAGTATAGAAAGAAAAGCATATAGTTAACCTGTTCTTTTTCCTCTTAAATTAGGGGTAGGCACAATTCAATTGGTATAGTTTGTCCTCTCAATTGAACTAAACATTTTTTTTTTTAATTCGAATCTAACCTTATGATTCTATTCATAATATTTTTAAGAGCTAAAAGAAAGTAACGTTTTAGCTTCATTTGGTTTGTGGTTTAAGCTAAGAATCTTAAAATGTTTAAGAGAATTGCTCAATTTTGATGCAAGTTTTCTTATCATCAATAGAAAGAAAGTATTCTCAATGTAGTTCCAAGACCAATAACTTAAAACTTTCTCCAGAGCAACAATTTTTACTTTCTACACAGTCCATTAGGGCATTCTATATTGGTGACATTGACCAAATTCGACTATGATTTAGTTAATACTTTTAAAATTAGATAGCATCCAAATCAACATAGGAAAAATGGAAAAATAATCATTCTTCACTTATTTCCAAAACCTACAAAGTGCAAATAGAACATTTCGCTTTACCATTCATTGACATTCTTATTCAAATATGAAATCACAAATAGATGGTCAGAACAAATTCATATTATTTAGAGAAGGTATTGCTAAACCTGTTCATTGAGTTGAATTGGATCGAAATCAGAATTGAGACTGGCTTATGGGGCGTAGGCCCTAGGTTGGTTCGCATGAAGCGAAAGTTCAAGATTGATTCATTAGGTTCGTGAACCTTTTCTCTAAGAATTTTGCTCTTTTTTTTTCAATCTTTTATGAAATTTTCCTAATTAACTTTTTGTTTGTTTCCCTATTCGTTGGACGTGAATTGAAAATTTTAATTTTTGAACAATTTTTTTTTTATGATCCTAAAATGATTCGTTTGGTTCAAGTGATATTATATGACAAAATCAAATAACAATGGCCAATATGACAAAAATTGTGAATTTGAAGGCTACAAATTTGCCACCTTAAATGGCCCCCTAAATATTTTTTTTTTTAAATTAGGCTTGAAGTGATAGGTAACCTACCAGTTCATAACTTGCCTAACCTGTTGATAACCTTAAATTGCATGGATCCATAGGACTTGACGATTACAGCCACATTTTAGCTCCCTCACTTGTGGGCCTAGGTTGGTTCACCATTAGGAACTAGCTCTTGAATAAGTTTAGGTATTATTGTTAGATTTTCACAATCAACATAGTGATTACCTTAGTTTTTTTTCTTCTTTTTAACTTCTTACGTTTTGGTTTGGTATCTTAAAAATAGATTAGTTTGTTCATAATTTTTATGAACCTAGAGAAAATGGTTCAAACTTAATTAACGATTCAATTCAGTTCGGTTTGGCTCGATATGTAGTTCAATTGGTTTTTTACCCAACCTTATCTTAAACTTCTTTACCCTTCCATACACAATGCTAAATTTGAAAATCCACGGAGTAATGAGAAAGACAAAAGTATTAATATATGAGATGGTAAATTATGACAATACTTCCATTAAATTGTACAAATTTGAGTGACATCACATATGTCCCTTAAAATATGTTGATATAGTAAATTTTTTTCTTCCAAAATAATATAGAGCTAGTTTTTTATATAAATTGTTGATAAGCTATTTTAGATATGAACTTCTAAAACTAGGCCAACCTCTTCAAAGTATAGGACGAGCCCCAAGAGCTCAAACTAACCTCATTGTAGCCTGGGCCGAGCTAGCGTGCTCTAGGGAGCTTAACTAACTTAGTTGAGGTCCATGCTAAGTCCCCAACTTCAAGGCAATCTTCCCATATCTCAAGCGGTCTCATAGAGGACCTTATCCAAGTTACTGTCTCTAACTTACTTTGTGAAGCTTAAGCTAAGGGCTAAACTGGTTAAGCCTCGCATAAGAATTTAAATGAAGACTAGGTGGCAATATCTTAAGCAGATAAGGAAAGTTAATAGCTATCATGAGCCTATCCTTAAGTTTCTCTCCATAAAATCCCAAGTAAAAAAGAGCATCTTGGAAAGATTGTTTCTTTCCTAAAATAGCTCGATAGAATCCCTTATAAATAGAAGATCGAAATTTTGGTATAGGATTTTGAAACCCTTACTCACTACATATGCCATTCAGTTTCTCTCTCTTGTCTTTAAGTTAAGTATTGAAGTGGTTAAGTCAAAACCTTCTTTAGTGTCCCTAAAAGCTTAGTTTTTTTACCTTGTGCAAATTACCTATAACCTAATGAAAATCAACCATCAACATAAATAAACTTATAAATTGCTTTTATAAGTAGAGTTCATCATTTGATTTGAGGTTTTATAAGCCCCACTATGATTTAGTTAGTATTTTAGAAGTAATTAGCGCTCAAATCAATCTAAGAAAACAAAAAATCATTCTTGACTTATTTCCTAATTCTACAAAATGTAAGTAAAATATTTGATTTCATACTATTAATTCACATTCTTATTTAGATGTGTAAACACGGACAAATTAATAAAAGAAATTCATATTAGAGAAGGGCAATGTCATCAAATTTTCATAATTAGCATGGTGATTATCTTAAGTTTTCTTTATTTTTTCCTTAACTTCTTATTGTTTTGTTTATTTTATATTTTTTCAAATTTTGAAAAATTTGTTCTGTTTGTTCATAATTTTTGTGAACTTAGAAAAATGATTTGAACTTAATTTACAGTTAAGTTCGGCTCAATTTAATTCAATTTATGATTTGGTTTATTTATTTATTTTTTCTCTTTGTCCTCCCCTACACATCATGGAATTTGACATGGAAGAAACGTTAAGGAGGAATGAGAAAGACAAAAGTATCAATAGAAAAGAGGGTAAATTAGGACTATGCTTAAATTAAAATTATATAAATTTGAGTGTTATTGAATTTAGTGTATATATATCTCTTAAAATATGTTGATATAGTAAAATCTTTTCTTCCAATATATAATTCAAAGCTAGTTTTATATATTAATACACTTATAAATTGCTTCTTTGATGCGAGTCTATTGTTTGATTTGAGTTTTTCGTAATTGATGACTTCGCGTTTTAATGGTTAATAAGTGTCAAGTTGGGCAATGAATTTATCTAATATTTTGGTGTCTATATATTTTAGAGGGTAGATGATTAATTGTTAAATTGAAGATGCTTTTGTAATTTTTATAGTTTGCATGGTGTAACTACGATTTAAAACATAAGAACAGTGAAAAGGACGGCTCCAAAATACCGTTTTCTGGAAAATCCTTGGGCACGTTAACGTTCACCACTAGACTAGCTTCCCTTGCGATTGCAATCCCTCGGCGTCAGTGGTTTTCTTTTTACATTATAGTATATATTGCAAATTCAAATTCATTATCATGTTAAGGTATATGATTTCAACTGAATATTTCTCAATTAAAAATATAAATAAAACGGTTTAATTTCGGGCTTAATGCAATTATATATGTTCCTCGTTTTCTACCTCCTCTTTCACCACACTCTCTCACAAAATTCCCTCTTTCACCACGTGTAAGATTTTCGTTCAAACCAATCCAACGTAAGTACATAACAAGTATTTTATGTAAAAACAAACTTAAAATATAACTTATTTGTTCCTATTGGGGAAAATAAAGAAAAATAACTTAAAAAAATGTTGTGTGAAAAACCAAGGCAGTTTTCTAGAAACAAGTGAAGCAGGGTAATTTCGTAATTTCACTTGCAATTAGAAAGGACATTTATCAGGAACTTTGTATTGAAAAGAAAGTTGAGAGGAAGGGAAAGTCATTTGTGGTTTGTTTTGCTTTTCAACTTCTCAACTTCCTTTTGCCCAAAAAAATAAATAAATAAATAAAATAAAATAAAAACCTTCTCAACTTACACAGACAGAGGCATAGACATAGACGCGGACAGAAGACATAAACGCTTCTTATCATTGATTCTAGGAAAAAAAAAAAAAAAAAACGACCAACAACGCACAAAACACTCTTATTTAGAGACGAAGAGAGAGAAGAGCTGGGACGCTAATACATGTACATGGTAATATGAGAGGACAAGATATGGGGTTACACGAAGAACCAGTTAATAGCACCCTGTCGTCGGTTGAACAGTCAACCCTATAAGACCTCCGCCAAAAACCACTTTTTGCTTTTCTTAAGGCGGTTTTTCCCATTCGGTCGGTCACCTGGAAACCGCCCACATGGGAGAAACCGGCGATATCATGCCCCGAGCTTTCCATCCTCACTTAGACCCATCAGCCCAAGAATACTTCCCCCGGAACCCTAACAACACCCACCACCTCCAAAACCACCAGAACTACTTCGTCCCTCCACCACCACCTCCACCGCAGACTATATACTATCCCTACACTCCTCCGCCACCACCACACTATATGCCTGCCCCTGATGTGCACGTGCAAGTCATGCCCTATGCTGACATGGCATGCGTAGGTTACCCTCACTATACTCCTCCAGCAGCCGTACAAACTCGTCCTCCACGACAGCCTAGTGTTGGTGGTGGTGCAGCTGCTGCTTCGGGAGTGGCAACACGCGCGCTGGTTTTGACCGAGGTTCCTGTTGACGTCAGCGAGTCAGTCATGAGGAGGGAGTTGGAGGTTTTCGGAGAAGTTAGAGCGGTGCAGATGGAGAGAGTGAGAGAAGCAATCGTGACCGTCCATTTCTATGACCTACGCGATGCCAAGCGCGCGCTAAAGGAGATACGAGACCAGCATATGCTGCAGCAGTGCAGGTTAAGGGACCATTTCGGTAGTGGTGGTGGTAGTATGGCTCGTGGGCTGATTTCGGGCCGGCCTGTTTGGGCTCAATATGTTGTTCCTAGCTGTAATGCCTTTCCCGAAGCTCAAAACCAAGGGACTATTGTTATCTTCAATTTGGACCCAGATGTTTCGACTTCCAGCTTAAAGGAAATTTTCCAACCTTTTGGTACGTGCGTAACATAAGAATAATAATATTAACGGCCACATTAATATACCCATGATTATTTAGATGCTAAATTGTTGCTAGTACTAATGTGGACCAAACTGGGAGTGGGGCTTACAAAATATTTGGTCAGAATTATCATATGTCGTTTCGTTCCTTTTTGGATATTGATAAGTACCTTTCATCATGTATTCCCTTTCCATTGCATGTTTAGGTAATAATGTCTATGTATGTATTATTTGCCCATGAAACCTTAAGTTCTATTCATTTTTGGTCCATACTTATGTACCAGGTTCGGTTAAGGAATGTAGAGACACGCCATATAAAAAACATCAAAGATTCGTGGAATTCTTCGACATTAGGCATGCTGCGAAAGCTCTTCGCGAGATGAATGGCAAGGAAATACGTGGTCGTACTGTTGTTATTGAATTCAGCCGCCCAGGTGGCTACAGCAGGAAATTCCTCAATTCCATCTCCACAAACACAACCTGTTATCCCATTGAATTGTTAAGAAATTCTCCTCCACCTCCACCTCCACCTACGGGCCCCACTACCGTGCAGCATTATCCTTTTTCAGGCCCTCCAGCTATGCAGGCAAAACCGATGCTGAGAAAGTCGGGTTTTAGCGAAGGAATGGATAACCCTAATGATGGGAAGAGCTCTGTCGAGGGATTGATGGATTCATTTAGTATTGGCGGTGGTGAGGTTGTTGCTAGTAGCAGTGGAAAGGAAAAGGAATGCATTAGTAGTAATGCCGTTAGACCAAAGAATGGGAATAGTAAAAAAAGAAATGGCAATGGTTCTAACAATAACAGCAGCGGTAGCAGTAAGGTGGAGAAAAGCACAACGTCGAAGCAGCAACATCCAAAGAGCAATAAACCATGGAAGAACAAGCATGGTCGGAAGTTGGATGGTCGTTTCATTATGAAGGAAGATGTGATGGTGGAGTCAAGTTGTGTAGATACAAGAACCACTGTCATGATCAAGAACATACCCAATAAGTACAGGTTTGGTTCATGTGTGTTTCATTTTTTCCTATTTCTATGTACTAGCTCGATATTTACTTTCTCCGGGTAACATGTTTCATTTCGTATGTGTTTTTTTCTCGTTTTTGGATATCCAAGTGAACAATGCTTTTGAAAAAGCACTGTTCATAATCTGTTGGGGGAGTTGTTCTGGGAGTTAATTTTGTAACAATGTATACAGTCAGAAGCTGCTGTTGAACATGCTGGATAATCACTGTATTCACTGTAACGAGCAGATTGGGGATGACAGTGACCAGCCATTGTCTTCCTATGATTTTGTCTATCTCCCTATTGATTTCAAGTAAACTTTCTTAACTCTTCCCTTGTGTTTATTCTTTTCCTTTCTTGGATTTTTTTTTAATTACTATTATTGTTTTTTTTTTTTAATATTTGCAATCATAACCCCTTATTAATAAATGTTTCTTGATTTCACTAAATTTATATTTTATTAGAAGTAATATTATTTTCATTTTTTTTTTCCTTTCTCGGATTTGGATGCAAAATGAAAACAGCAACAAGTGCAACGTTGGATATGGGTTTGTGAACATGACGTCTCCACAAGCAGCTTGGAGATTGTACAAAGCTTTTCATCTTCGTCACTGGGAGGTCTTCAATTCCAGGAAAATCTGTGAAGTCACATACGCTAGAATCCAGGTAAATTTTTTATCTAAAAACGAAAGAATAGTGTAATAATTTACATGTCCAATGTTATAGTACTAACCATATAAAAATGAAATTAAAATTTTCTTAATTCTAGAACTTTATATATTTTAATGATAGTAGATAAAATTTTATTATATATATATTGTTTGTTCTTTTCAATCACGAAAGGGTTTGGAAGCATTGAAAGAGCATTTCAAGAACTCGAAGTTCCCGTGTGAAATGGACCACTACCTGCCAGTGGTCTTTACTCCACCTCGAGACGGGATACGGTTGACCGAGCCACAGCCTGTTGTTGGTGTTGGCCAAAGCAGCAAGCCCATGATTGGTGGTCGTCTCACTCTCACTGCAAAATCAGATCAAGACGACACTAATAATGACGATGAAACGGACGGTGGAGATAAGCTGCAGAATAGCAATAATAAATTGATGTATGAAAATGATGAAGCATCAGGAGATCATGACCATCATCACATCTCGACCTCATTGCTCGATGGCGGCGGCGGAGGAAGAAGTGACGGTAGTAAAAGCTCCTCATCAAACGGCGGCGAATTCATCAGTTACGGCTATGATGACGATGATGATCATCAGCAAGACAATGAGAGTGCTTCTAACACTAATACTACCGTGCAGGCTTTATGTTAAAGACCACCAGGTCATGCAGTAAACGGAAAAACAGAAACTAAGAAAGAAGAAAGAGATATACATGTATATCTGAATACATACACATGTATAATGTACACGTATATGCGTAAGCTGGTACAGTGCTAGTAGCATCATGACGGAGAATCCGGAGCTTCCATCTTTAGTGGCATCCACTCAGATTCTGGTTAGTTCATCATATGATAAGACCGCTCTCCCTTTGCTCTCATCTCCTTGTCTCTCTCTCTCTCTGTTCTTTTTTTTTTTCCCCTAATGTTTTTTTTTTTTAATATATAAATTTTGCTTTTGATGTAGGTAGACATTAGATGAATGTTTTTTAAGGTTGTAATGTTTTTTGTACGGTTTGTTAATAGAAATTTAGTTCTGTGTATGGTTGTTCTTTTTGGGTATGTGTTCTTTATTATTTTTATAGTTTCTTTTTTGAGGATAAAATTTTTATTTTCATTATTGTTATCATTAATATTTTAGAGTTTCTATGGCTTTTGAAATTGTCGATAGAGAGTATTTTACTTGGAGTAATTTAACGGGTATTGGAAACATTCAAGCATCTATTAGTAATGTCTTTCTTCGGTGAGTGGAATCAAATCTTACTTTTTTGTTTATTTTTTTTCCTTTAATAATTGCACTTGGCTAGCTTCGAGTAACAAAAGGGAGACTACACCATTATCAATTTGCTCTGTCTGTTTAGTTATTGTCATTTTACTTGGCCAGTACTAATGATGTAAAATTTTTTCACTAATTGAATGCTGATTTCCATAATCGAGAAAAAAACTTGGGATGGGATTAGTATCCTAGGCAATACTTATTGTGCAGCATATGATATGTGAATAAAAAATAAAATAAAAATTGCCGCTAAACATACAGGCGGATGATAAAATCAAGGGCCTTTCTTTATCTCTAAAATGGAGTATTTTAGTTAACTACAATTATACCTAATAGACGAGAGGAATCCAACTGATAAATGCGTGCTTATGCCGTTTGGCAATGAAGATCCTTTAGGCTCTCCTTGTTGTATTATTTTGCCCAATAATAAAATAATGAAAAATAAGAAATAAAAAATAAAATCTTTTCCCAATATGTTCATATAGGAAACCAAATACAATATATATGTATGTATGTGTGTATATCTGAGTCTAAATAATAAAAAATAAAATCTTTTCCCAATATGTTTATATAGGAAACCAAATACAATATATATGTATGTATGTGTTTATATTTGTCAGTCTAAACTTTAAATTTTAAAGTAAATGATTTTTTGGATAAATCAGTAATTTCATTGGAGAAAAAAAGGATATACATACGTGAAAGACGGAAAGGTTTACATACATAGCTATTTTAGAAAAGAAGAGTATACAAAAGCACTTTGTGAAAGAAAAGAAAATATATCCATATACTAAAGAAGAGTAGCATAGGGGGTAATCTGGTTGGCGATGAAACCCAAGGACTTCCAAGTCTAATTTTGTTGCGAATCCTCCATATAAGGTAGGTTGCTACAGCTACGGTTGATCTCCAAGATTGAAGAGTAGGAGATGAAGAACCAAAAGAGGCTATAAGGGCAGTAGTGGCTCCTTGCCGATCATGAAAGGAGGCAGGACACTACAATCGGCTACAAACATATGACAAATATGAGAAGAAACATTGTATTCGAACCAAACTGCTCCTACACAAATAACATGTGGTATGAGAGGTAATATCCCAAGCAGACGATCTATCAAGTGTGGGAAGTTTCCTTAACCAAGTCAACCGCAATATGAAGGAGTGTCTCGATACAGTCGTCTTGTTCCACACAACTTTGTGCCATTGAACACGAGGTTCGGGTGGAGCAAGGAACTAATATATGCTTTTAATAGAATAGTCACCCGAACCGGAATGGATCCACTTAAACTGGTCAGGAAGCGATGGGTTCGATTACATAGTGGATGGTATGTGTAGACCTTTTCTGGCAATCTCCATTCAATCACAATCTTGCATCGAGAGACAAACCCAATCTCGAAATCATACTAGCATTAAAGGTTAAATCAAGGGGATCCGATGGTAACCAATAATCTGACCATAAGGATATAGAAAGGCCATCATTGTCTTCTCACTGGAAGCAATTGCGAACTAAGCTCCTTAGTTTCAGTAACTTCTTCCAAGTCTATGAGCAAACAACTAGCGTTTTTTTAAAGTAAATTAAGTGCATATGAAATGAATATGGAAGAGATATATATATATATAATATATATATATATATATTTCTTTTTTCTTCATTCTTCAAAAAAGAAATATTCGGCTCTAAACGTTTCTCCAAAAAGAATTACGGGCCAATTATAAAAGTACAAAGGTTTAGGAACTTCTTATCATCTTTCCATACTCCCACGGTATTTCTTTCCGCTGAAAATACATAGTTTAGGTACCGCGATGATTTCTTAGGATTAAAAATTAAATGTGGAAATAAAAGTTATGAGACCTAGATTTAGATAAAAAATTTTTGGTCCAATATTTGATTTGCATTTTTAGTTTGGTTACGAGAAGAAAAAGGATTGGACAAAATGGGTAAATTTGTCCCATCTGAAATATAATACAAAAGTTATTCTCATTAGATAAAAATACAAGTTTGATAGTATAAATGTAANCGAATATTTCTTTTTTGAAGAATGAAGAAAAAAGAAATATTCGGCTCTAAACGTTTCTCCAAAAAGAATTACGGGCCAATTATAAAAGTACAAAGGTTTAGGAACTTCTTATCATCTTTCCATACTCCCACGGTATTTCTTTCCGCTGAAAATACATAGTTTAGGTACCGCGATGATTTCTTAGGATTAAAAATTAAATGTGGAAATAAAAGTTATGAGACCTAGATTTAGATAAAAAATTTTTGGTCCAATATTTGATTTGCATTTTTAGTTTGGTTACGAGAAGAAAAAGGATTGGACAAAATGGGTAAATTTGTCCCATCTGAAATATAATACAAAAGTTATTCTCATTAGATAAAAATACAAGTTTGATAGTATAAATGTAATTATACTAAGGTATAAATATTAGATAATAATAAAGGTATAATTGTTTGAATAAAATATCTAGTCTAGTACTTATATATACTTGATAAAAGATATTATAAAAATTCGTATTCAGTATTATGCAAATTAAACATGATATAAAGAAGTTTTATTATCCTATATTCTTTGTACTTGTTCAATTTTAGACAACTAAACACTACCATAACGTCCTAATGGACTTGCAGGAAAATATTATAATTATGAGTTTGATTTTCTATTTCCCTTAGGATTGAAGTTGATATCCCGGTGAATTGGTATTAAGGTTATATCTCACATGAAGAATATGTTGATTTGCCTTTAGCCTCTTTCCTAGTGCGTACACATGCATTTAAATACTTCAAATCGATCTGATGGTCAATTAAGGCTTAAATGCAAGCGATATGGAGAATTATAATCTAGAACGAAGCCTTCAAATTTGAACGAAAGCATTAGGGTTAGTAGTTAGTACTCTAATCATAAACTTTCTCTACATGTGAATTCTAGGAAACCATTAAGGGCATGATCATGCTTTCAGGAGATGAGCACAAATTTGTAGTATCTTTTAAATGTATAGTTTACAGTTTGGAGTAGTCGACTATTTTTTTCATTGCTAGTTATGAATTCTCAAATTTTCAAGTTTATTTTTATGCAATTTGCCTCCGTTTCCGGGTATATAAGTAATACAAGCATACATACATATGTCACAAGTTTTTATTTTGACGCTATTATTATTCTTTCCTGTATTGGAGCAAAATTAGTTTTGATATGTTTGTGTGTAATATCAATCTTTCAAACTCTAAGTCTTTAATAGTGCTATTAAAGGGTGAGTCCCTTTTTCCATGCTTTTCTATTCCTTTTTAATCTCAAATATCGTTATTTAGTGATTTTTTATCAATAGGTGATATGGGAGACCAATTATCGATAGTGATGGTTAATAGTTAATAGTTATGGAGAATATGATTAGAATATGAATGGAAAATATGAAAAATGATTTTTCACCTTTTAATATTTGATACTGTAAATCATTACGCCTGACAAATGCTTAAAGGGTTTTGGAAAAACGTTTTCTACAACTCAAATACATATTCCCTTAATTTACGGAAGTTAGGGATTCTAATACAGCGATTAGGCAACGTGTTTTACTTATTAAGAAAATTTTTAACTCATTAACACTTGGAAATATTCATCCAATGTAAGAAATCGAGTAGAATACATATGTTACCTCTTACTTGTACTTAAATTATGAGGATGCAATATGTATTCTGCTATAATTGGTGCGGTTAATCATTTCATGATCATTTGCCAGGAAGTTAAATCTAGGGTTTTCATCACTTGTTTCGACTCAGGATGAGCTTACTTTGATCTATGTAATACCTGAAATAGATGTTTATATCTTTGGACACCGCGCTAAGGATCAGACAGGTGTTACTATCATTCTAAACTTCGCATCCATTTGGATTTAGGACAAAGTACCTGGGCTTAGTTTGTTTATTCATTAATCCATGTGTAATCAGTCTAAAGGAACTTATTATTAGTGAACTGGTACCCAGACAGTTGTTGAGACATAATTAAAGGAACCATTGCTCAGCTAGGTTTATCGACCACGGGAATAAACAATCTTTGTAATTAACGTTTGAACATTACGTGCGATTCAACGAATATATTTACAACTCATCCGGTAATAAATCTTTTCTCTAGAGTACAAACCTATGTTACGAGTTTATTACTAGTCTAGATCGAAATCTCGAGGTGGTTGAATATTCTATTGTGTCATGAAGAATGGCATTTTCAAAATCCATAGTTTATAGTCAATTTTATTTTGAGTTATTGGCTTGTATGTAATGCTGAAAAAAAAAATAATAATAATATCGATGACTGTTGTAGAACTTTTTTAATTACTTTAACATTCCAAGTTTTACGGTATAGGTCCTTGTAGCTTTTGTAACCTTTTATTATGATATGACAACTATGTGGATATAGAACCTAAAAGAATTATTCAAAAAGACAATGACGGATAAAATTTTTAATACAACTTTTGCATTATACAAATTTCAAATCGTGCATGATTCCTTTATTTTGCAATATATATATTTTTAATATCATTGGTTCCAAGTTAGATTAATATCATGTTAGAAGCTTGTTAAAAAAATTATAGGTTGTAAATGTATAATTGAAAAAATTAGTATGTCTTAATAGTTTTAAGTTTATAGGAGTCATCAATATATTTTATCTCTTCCATCACCACTATGGATGCTTCATTAGACACAAAAGGTAAGCCATAAAAAAAAAAAAATAGATCAATATAATATTAATGGCAAAAAGATGATGTCTAGTCTAGTCACAAACTAAACGTTAAGATCTTGTACGATTCCTTAACGGGTGTTTCAACAAAATGAATCAAATTTGATTTCCTTTTTATATGGTAGTTGTAGTAGTAGTGGGGAAAAAATAGGTTTAATAGATAATACATACCACATGTATAATTACTAGTCATATTTAGATATGTGACATAATTTAGTAGTTGATTTTTAAGTAATTATTTTCTACCACCCATGTGTTCGAATGTGTTTGGTAGTTATATATTATGTGTACTTATATGTAGTGTATATTATCTAGTAAATCTTTTCTTGATATTGGAAGAAAGAAAAAGCCAAATGCAATAATTTCTTTTTTATAATTTGCAAACTCCCTTCTAATGTGAAGTTAAAGAATAACTAATTGGAAGAGTTCTTTAACCGTTAAGTATAGCAACATATGAGAACAATATACTTATATTTTCCAAGTTATTTAAGGATTGACATTTATAATGGAATCATTATATTACTTAGTTTATATTTACAACACCACTGGCACAATGAGACATAAACATAATCATTCTAGGTCTATCATTTTCCTTGTGTAATAATAAGAACGAGTTAATGTCATAATTTACAAATTAATTTTGTCATTTTTCATAATTATATATCCAAAGTTTTGATTTGTATAATTATAAGTCTAATTGAAAATTTAGTTAACACTATCTACACCATATTAAACTTAAATTTATACCGTTAATTTAGTCAACACAATGAATTAATGGAGTGGTTGCTGATAGTCTTATGAGGGTCGCGCTACTCTTGATAAGTAACTGCATGCCACTCCTTACAAAGCAAAGGTAGTGATCCATTTTAAAAATTTGGGTTACAAGACTTATTAGCGGCCATAAGCGACTATTCTATTAATTGATTATGTTGATTGAATTAATTATGTGGATTGAAATGCAAATATGATGATAACTAAATTTTTACATGGGTATAAAATTAGATAAATCGAAATTTTAAATATATAATTATAAAAAGTGATAAATTAAGATGTAAATCAATATTCGCCATAAAGTCTTTTAACAAAAATTATAGCATTAGGCTGCACTGGGTCAAAAGTAAACAATTCATATGGCATTAATTGAACATATTAAGAATGTAGGCAACAATATGCTTGATGATTATAAAATAGAACTAATTACCAATATGAACATCAGTATAGTAAGATTTCCTTTTCTCTTTTTGCCAATAATAGGGATATTAAAAAATATGGAAGTTCTTTATTAGATTTTTAACAAGTATTCTAGAACCAAACAGTATTCATTGACATGGCTATCATTTTAGAGAAGGTTAGGACTAAATCCTAATGGAGTACTATGGAAAAAAGGAAAAAGAAAAAAAAAATAATGAAGTACCTTGGCAAACCCATTAAGTAGACCTATCACAATTGAAGAATATGGAACTAATGTAGTTTTTTTATCTCTATGCTTTGAAAAAAAAAAAAAAAGAATTGGAGGATACTTACAAATACACCCCTTCGTACGAGACAGCTGTTGGCTGCTCCTTTCAGCTTGTGCCGACGATGGCATCCTAGCTAAGCACAACTTAACCATACTGGTGGAGTACTGGATCATCACCTTACGCTAGTCATAGGGCTGGACAGGGCAAGTACGGGCTGCCATGTAGGTTTTATATCTTTTTAAATATTGCTTTATTAATTTTTTAATAATTACCAAATTTACTGACACACATGGAATAAGAAATAAAAAATGTGTCAATTTTGACAAGTTAGAATCCGATTACATGTTTTCAAAATGTTTTGAAACTTAATCATCGTAACTGAAAATTTCAACATTTGATTGAAAAAAATATTAAAAAAAATCAGTACATCAGTGCGTCTTTTCGTATTAAAATGATGACGTGAAAAAGATGCTATTTATCTGAAAAAAGAAATGTATGTCAGAAATCTATGAACAAAATGATGAATTTTGGGCCGAATGGGTATGAAGTGGCTGTTTGTGGATCCGAATAGGCATTTCTATACGAAAATTTTCAACCTGGAAGCGTTCATTATTGCTTACTTATTTGAGCGTTGCAATTTTGACGATATGGATCTTAAAACCTACCGAATTTTCTATGGCTGGATTGTTTCAGGATGAATAATATCAGGCATACGATAGATTTTTATTAGGGAACGTGGCATATAAGATATGACCTCTTACTCATATCAGAAATTATGAAATCATGTATACATTTTCTGATACCTTGAACTTAGTAATACACCGATCTTAAAAGAATTTCAACGATGAATATAGTTATAATTTGCAGATATAATAAAACACATGGGATATTTTTGTTTTGCTCAAATTTCTACCTCTATATTATACAAAATCATAATAACCAAATTCTATTTCCTATCCTTGCTCAAGTTGGTATAATGGTTTAAATTTGTTGTTTTTGATGGTTGCTTAATGGTTTCATCAAACAACCACATATCTTTAGAAACCTTTTCAATTTCAAAGAAATATAAAACTCCTTGAAGGTTCTTTACCCAACAAGTTCAGTGTCCTTTAAACACTTTCATCATACTTGTTTTAGATCCTCTTTAACTCTAAGGATCCCAATTGATATTCTTAAATTAGTATATTGATATTTGAAGGATCTTTTATGTTGATGGTCAATTTTGAACATGGGCCTATAGGCTTGAGCCAACCTCTTTGGTTCATAGACCGAGCTTCCCAACCCTTAACTTGGCCTCCCCTAACCTCAAGCTAAACTCTCTTATACCTAAGTCGACTTCTCTCGGGCTATTTTTCATGGAATTGCTCCAAGAAGAGTAGGTACGACCTCCACGCTCCATATGTTATAAACCCATCGGCATAGCTTAGAGACACTCACATGACTAGTGATGGAAACCCACTTGCCCATTTCTATGGTACTTACAATGCATTAAATATGGTACAATACATGGAACCACTAGCAAAAGCTTACATGGCTTAATTGTATGATGCTTACAAAACATTAAATGCAAGAAGATAAGTACAAAGCACAAAGCAATCATACCTTAGGTGCATGAGAAGATCTCACCAAGTTTGAATCCTAAAACCTGGGACAAGATGTTTGTGGTTGTAGACTATGAGTTGATGGAGCTCGTGATCCTATCTATAAATAGTTAACTTCTCTCTCTTATGCTACAATTAAGAAAATATAACCTAATAGACTCTTTATTAGAATCATCTCTTACTCTCTTATCTTCTCCACCACTTGACACTAAATTAAGCATTGGAGTGACTTTGCCAAGTAACCTTACGATTGTTCTACTCACCTTTATTTGTTTTATAAGTTGCTTTAGCTTAGTCCATTGGACTCCTTAGGCCAAAGACCCCTTCTTTCATGGACCTATCCTATCCTATCAAAGGTAAAATGATACGATTACTCTATTGACTAGAATTCTTAGATGACATTTGTGGCCGTTTATGGGAAGAGGAAGAATTCCTCCCCTTGAGACATACCTATTTGAACTAGCTTAATCAAAATATTCAAAAATGAGTAAAAAAAAAAAAAGAGAAGTTGAGAAGGCTTATAATAACTTCAAAAGAAAAAAAGAAGAAAATCAAGAAATATGAGGAAGTTTCGAAATAATAGTAAAAGGTGCGAAAGGAAAAAATCAAGACAATTGAAATCTATTCATAGGCATCCTCTGTGCATGCCTATCAAGCTAGCATTGACAACCTAATGAATGATTATCAGAAACTGAAATGACTGGACAGCTTAGCATCAAATTACACCATGTAGCCCATATACTTAATGAATGATTAGATAACTATGGCATTGTGAGCATGTGTGCTCATGTCCCATTGTGTACTACCAAGTATCTCATACATAAAATGTCTTGAAATTTGCTCGCTATGGCACAATTTAAACTAAAACTTTCCCCAATAGCTGCCATATAAAGGTTAGACCACTCCTCTTAACCAACTCAAGAAACACAAGATCACTAAGCTTCGATTAAGCCTTATTTGGCCACTCTAGGAGCAACTGTTCATGGAAATTATAGAGAAACTCCTTTTAGCTTGGAAATGGTTTTGATAGGCCGACCCAAATTGCTCGACCTTTTAGCTTGGCCCCCTTAGCACATAATGAATTCGACTTGAACTTTTTGCCTGCTTAGTGCATGTTCCTCCAAAAGTTGAACCATAGAAAGTTTAATCTCTAGAAAACCTGACCTCAGATAATGAAATCCTTTGCAGTAAACAAGCGAGGCAATCGATTAAAACAATTCGAGACACATAAAATCAATTTTACGAACAAGCCAAATGACACTTATAAAGTTAATGTTAGCATCCCGATGTGGTACATTGCAACTCAAGAACCTATTACTATGCTACTTGCAGTTAACAAGCAATACTTTGACAAAAACTCCTTAGGAAGACCTACAAGGACTTGTAATAGTGTAAGATTGCCATTTTGTCCCAATACATTACTTAAATGGTGGAATATAGTACATTAACTAAAAACACCACAGCTTGGAAGTAATGGTCTTTATCTAAGATCAACCTCCAGAAATCTATATGGTTTTGCACAAATTGTCAAAGGGAAACATCACTCGAGAAGGAATGTTGCCCTTAACCTACAATCGACCCTAGTATAAACTGAACAGGGTAGTCAGAGCAGTTACCACTCTTATCCTTCATGTTTACATTACAACATAAGTGGCTTGTTACATGACTCATACCTTCATATAAGCAGGCAACACTATTACGCTGCCAATAACCTTAGGAAGCATCAAATAAGATAGCACCAAATTGCCTAGGCCTTTGACAATGGTTGAACCACTTAGGGTGATTAGAAGAGGTAATTTCAAAAAATGAGCTCCTAAAAGCTCACCTTTTTAAGATGTCAACACCCCTTCCCATTATCCTTGATGTTGTGTTCTTCCTATGACCCCCTAAAGGCAACCTTACATCACCGTATACGTTGGAAAAACTACTCGATGTGAAATGAGAAACTAAGGCTTTCATAAACATGTCTCCATAACCAAACTTCGTAATGGAAGAAGTTTATAGGCCTGAAATGTGAAATTAGAGCTTTACTAATATCATAAAGTGATGGGGAGTCTCCTTTAACACTTGGTTGGGTACCATAGCCTCACCTTCCCTTCTCTACTAAACTTCCATAAAAAACAAGGAAAAGCCAAAGTCACTAAGATGTTGAGCCCTAGCATTAGTTGATTGGCCAAGTTGAGAAGGCAACTAGGTCAATTATCCTAAGAAGCTCTTATGCATCTTTGAGGTCAAACACATAGAGAGGCACCACAACAAATCAGATCAAAACAAACAAGGAAAAGGTTAGCAAATTTTGGGTAGCTACTAAATGGATATGACGCACCACTCGCTCCTACTCGGCTTACAATTCATCGGATATGAGACACCGGTCTAAATTGAAGGGTCACTCACCACTACTCCGTACTAAAGGGAATAGATAAAAGTCGAGAGATAACGAGAACATTAGGGTTGCTCAATTGAATAATTTTGCATTGTAGATGTGTTGTTGTGTACATATGAGTGAGGGTTTGTATACCCATTTACTAGGGTTACTTTATATGTTTGAAAAGATAAAAGGGTGTTCTATAATTAGGTTACATGAAACATACTAAAAAGGGATAAAAAGGACAAATAATATTTAGTATGGAAAAGAAAGAATAATTCTGGAACATTGTGTCAGAAGGCACGTATCGTTTGATGGCTAGATGTTAGGAGTATGATATAACATAAGCGAAAGCAGAAAGTGCTGGTAGTCAGGGGCTAACTTGATCTGGATTAGGTCGGGAGCTAATCGGTCTAGTTAGGAAGTTAGCTGAATTGGAGTCAGGTGCCAGTGGTTGGTTGGAGATCTTGGCTAGACTAACCTTTCCGAGGTTACCTTCTAGATCAAGACTTCACATCTAGGTAGGAGCATGTTGGACACACATAATGATTTGATAGATAAGTCAGCAGGAGGTCAAATCGAGATAGGAGTTCCCGTCTCGGCTATGGCTTAGAGCTAATATTTTCCATGCAAGCCCTTGGAGTCCTTTAGTTTGGCTTCTTATGATTGGTCCAAAGGGTTGACTCCTATCATTATCCAAGAACTCACTGGTTTAGTCAAAGGCTACAGACATGATGGCCGAGGTAAAGAAGGGAACGAATACCCATGAGTGGAAGTGGTTCTAATGAGCTAGATAATGATGAGCGACAACCAAGAAGAAGACAAAATCGACCCAAGTCATCAGGTAACTCGATCTAGTACACATCGCGGTTGATCTTCTTCAACACTTTGAATGGGTCGTCAGTTCGAGGAGATAGTTTACTTTGTTTTAAGTGTGGGAATTGCTCTCGGTTGAGGTAAATCTATATTAAGTCTCCTGGTTAGAAGGAAACAGTTCGGCGGCCTTGGCTACCAATCTCTTACTATCTTTGATTGAATTTAGCGATCTTCTTAGTTACAAATCGATGTAGTTCATGTAATTCTCGATCTCGGTCAACGCTGAATTGACTCTCTTCAGTAGTTGCTAGGATACTGATCATGTTCAAGGGAATGGTTGGGTTAAGGCCATAGATGACCTTGAATGGGGTCTTCTCTGTAGTTTTGTGGACAGTATGGTTATAGGCGAACTCCACGACTGGTAGGCATAGATCTCAATCCCTTAAGTTCTTTCCTACAATAGCTCTCAGTAGATTGTCTAATGTCTTGTTCATTACTTTAGTCTAGCTATCAGTTTGAGGGTAGCTACTGGAGTTGAATACAAGTTTAGTTCCAAGTCTTCTTTAAAGAGTCTTCCAAAAATAGCTCAAGAATTTTATGTCCCGGTTTGAGACAATAATCTTCGATACTCCATATAGTTGGACAATCTCCTACAAAAATAATTCAGCAATGTATAAAGCATTGTTAGTTCAATGGCACAGAATGAAGTGCGCCGTCTTGCTAAAGCTATTTATTATAACAAAGATAAAGATAGAATCTTTTCCTTTGGATGTCCGGAGCAACCTTAGGACAAAGTCCATATTGAGGTCAGCTTATGGTAAGATTAGTGTTAGTTGGGGTGTGTACTCCCTATGAGGTGCTCTCTTCCCCTTTGCTTGTTTGCACACTTTACAACCATCAACTACCTTATGGATATCTTTAGCCAAACGAGGCCAATAAAAGTTTTCTCTCAATAGATTGGTTGTCTTAGTCTCCCTAAAATGTCCTGATAACCTTCCGCTATGAGCTTCCCTGACCAATAGCTTATGCGTAGAGCAGTTTGGTATGCATAGCCTTCGGTCCTTAAATAGTTAGTCATCTTTAAGATAATATCCTTTGTCGGCAATTCCATCTCTACACTGTTCTATGATGGGGCTGAAATGAGGATCATGAGCATACTGCTCGGTAATGAGTGAAAATCCCAATAATTTCACTTGTAAAGTGGCCAACAAGGTCTACTGTCATAATAGATCGTCGGTGACTACATTTGCACTTCTTCTCTTGTGTCGAATGACGTACGTAAAATCCTTCGTGAACTCTAACCACTTGGCTTCCCTCTTCGAGAGCTTGTTCTAACTCCCCGGATGCTTCAAAGAGTCATGGTCTTTGTAAATAATAAACTCTTGCGGCTGTAAATAATGTTGCCAAACAGTAAGGGCTCGATAAAAAGAGTGCAACTCTTTCCCATACACAGAATAATTTAGGGTAGGACCACTAAGCTTCTCACTGTGGTAGGCGACGGGTCGTCGCTCTTGCATTAAGACAACACCAATTCCAATTCTTGATGTATCACATTCTAATTCGAAGGGTTTGTCAAAATCTGGCAGTGATAGGACAGGTGCTGAGGTGAGTTTTTCCTTGATTTCTCCACAAGCTCTATTCAACTCGATTGTTCCACCTGAATCCTTCACTCTTCTTTGTTAACTCGGCTAATGGGGCGGCTATTGTATTAAAGTCCTTAATAAATCGCCTGTAGAAAGAAGCTAAGCCATGGAAGCTTCGGACCTCAATGATACTCTTTAGCATTGACCATTTCAAAACAGCTCAGATCTTCTCTTCATTTGCTTTGATCCCTTCCTCTAACACTACAGACCTTAGAAAAATCACCTCACTGTAGCTGAACGTACACTTCTTCATATTCCTATACAACTTTTCAACTCGTAAAATGTCAAATACTTCATGAAGATGTTGAACATGGTCATTCAGGTCAGCACTGTATACTAATATGTCATCAAAGTATTCAACCATGCATCTTCCAAGTAGAGGGTGCATCACATGGTTCATTAACCTCATGAATGTACTCGAAGTATTTGTAAGTCCGAATGGTATAACCAACCATTCGTAGAGTCCGTACCTAGTCTTGAAGGCAGTCTTTCATTCATCGCTCGGCTTCATGCGAATTTGGTGCTAGCTACTTCGCAGATCAATCTTCAAAAATATCTTCATGCCATTAAGCTCATCTAACATATCCTCGAGCCTCGGTATTGAGTATCTGTACTTGACAGTAATTCAGTTGATTACTTCGCTATTGATGCACATACACCATGAACTATCTTTCTTCAGAACAAGTAGTATAGTATAAGGGCTCATGCTCTCATTCACATATCCTCGCTCAATGAGTTCGTCCACTTATCTCTTCAGCTCGGCAGCCTGCTCAGGGTTCATCTTATATGCAGGTCAGTTCGGTAGAGTAGCACCTGGTTGCAAATCAATATAGTGCTCTATGCTTCAGACTGGTGGCAGTCCTTAAGGTAGTTCTTCCAAAAATAAGTCGGAAAACTCATTTAGCAACATTCGGATTTCTTTTAAGACATCTGGCAATTCCCTCATCTCCATCAATCTTCTAACCAACAAGAACATGGGTTCATCAGCCTTCTCAGTAGATTGGAGTTCTCTTCAGCTTATAACTAAGGCTTTCTTCTTATTGGCTTGGGTGAGCTGATTGTGGATTTCATTTACTTAAGATTGGGTTAAGGGTTGCAACACTATCTTCCCTCCATCCTTAACAAAGGCATAGGTATTCTTGTACCCATCGTACGTAACACATCGGTTGAACAACTAAAGTCGTCTTAGTAACAGATGTGAAGCTCCCATAGGGATGACATCGCACACTACTTTGTCCTTGTACACGTTCCCATCACTAAACGGTACGGTTGCTTGTTCGGTTACGTACAAAGCACCCTTATCATGAAGCTAATGTAGGTTGTAGGGTCGTGGATGGTTTAAGGTCAGCATACCTAACCTCTACACAAAGGACTATACAACGACATTAATACAACTTCCTCCATCAACGATAATTGTGCACACTTAGCCTTTGATGGTACACTTGGTATGGAACAGATTCTCTCTCTGTTCCTCTTCAAAGTTCGGCAAGGAACTCATGACTCATCTCAAGACTGCAGTCATTACTTCTCCCTGGTCGGCATAAACATAGGTCTCCTCTTCTTCTTCCACTTTAGGTTCTCCAACATTCTATTCTTCCTTGGGGTCGCTTTCGTTGGTAATATCCATCATGCCTCTTCGAACTACCATGATACGATAGTTCGGACATTCAGTAGTCATGTATCCGAAGCCTAAGTATTTAAAACACTTCACCTCATTGGTTTTTTGTTCTGATGGTTGGCCTTTCTCATAGGTTCTTGGGGTCAACCTAGCCTCAAGTCAGCTTAACTGTAATGCCCGGCCATGTTGGTATGCTCGGTGTTTATCAGGTCAGTCATTCCTTTCCTCAGCTCGGTATGGCCTCCTTGGCTCAGCTTTAACAAGTCAGCATAATACGGGAGCTCAGGAGAATGTTTGTCCAAGCGGGCTTAGAACATTTCTTCTCTGCTTTTTAACCCTTTGCGTGATCTTAATCATCTCTTCTAAGGTATAAAATCTCTATACTTCTACGATATTGCGAATCTCATACTTGAGTCCAGAAATGAACCTTGATACTGTACGGGCCTCTAGTTCTTCCACGTCGGCTCAGATCATTAACGTCTAGAACTCTTTAACATAGTTATCAACAAATTGGCCTCTTTGGCGGGTGAAGCTCTTGCAACTTTGCAAATGTATCTTGCAGGTATGTTTCAGGCACAAATCTACCTCGTAATAACCTTTTCATCTCATCCCAAGTTCTAATACCTTATCTTCCAACCCTTGCTCGAGCTACATTTAGATTTTTGCACCACATTATCACATACCCAGTAAACTCCAGTGCAGCAAGTTAGACCTTGACATCATCTATATATTCGTAACAGTCAAACACCTTCTCAGCCTTCTCTTCCTACTCTAAGTATTCATCGGTATCTCTACTTCCACTGAATGATGGGAATTGAACCTTGACATTATGTAGCCCTTGAGAAACTAGGCGTCTTCGTCCTTATAATGGGTAATAGTCAACTTCCTCTTCTTCTTCCCCAAATTCTTCAACATTCAGCTCCTCTTTTGCTTCCTCAATCTCCTCTAACTCCAATCTTTGTCTAGCAGCTTAGCCCGCCACTCCTCTAGCTCACTGTGGTCAAATTGGGCGATTGGTTCAATTGCCTCAGCCATGGGGTCTCTTAGGGGCATTCTCTTATAGGTTAGGTGGCTTTACATTTTGGGGTTGTTGCCCGTTTACTTACATTGCTATGACTAGACTCTCAACAAGATTTGTGAGCTTATCAAGTCTGTCATCCACAGACCCTAGGGTGTTACTATCATTACGACTATGACCAGATTGAGCGTCATTACTCTGGTCACCAGTAACACCTTGAACGCTTGAATCTGACATAGTACAATACTTTTTTGAAAAGTTAACAACACACTAACAACCTTAATACCCAATAGTCACCCAATAGAATAGAAATAAACTTGCTCTATTTTTCGTGATGAAAAATTGAGTAACAATGAAACTACACTTGTTATCACACTAACACACAATAGTAGCTACGGAAGGAACATAACGGCCACAAACACCAAGGCGAACAAAAACTTCACTGCAACTTTACGCACTCCTTCACAAAACTGTGCTCTAATACCAGCGAAGCTGATGCGTCTCCAAGGTTGAAAATGCGGAGAGGCACTACAACAAAACAAATTAAAAAAAATAGGGAAAAGGTTAGCAAAGTTCGGGTAACTACTGAATAAATATGACACACCACTTGATCCTAATCGGCCTACAATTCGTCGGATACGAGACATCGATCCGAACTGAAGGGTCACTCGCCATTACTCTTTGCTAAAGGTAATAGATAAGAGTTGAGAGATAATAAGAACACTAAGGTTTCTCAAATGAATAATTTTGTATTGAAGATGTGTTGTTGTGTACATATGAGTGGGGGTTTGTATACCCCGTCTACTAGGGTTACTTTACATGTATGAAAAGACAAAAGGGTATTCTATAATTAGGTTACATGAAACATATTAAATAAGGGTAAAAAGGACAAATAATATTCGGTACGAAAAAGAAAGAATTATTCTAGAACATTGTGTCAGAAGGCATGTATCGTTTGATGGTTGGATGTTAGAAGTATGATATAACATAAGCGGAAGCAAAAAGTGCTAGTAATCAGGGGTTGACTTGATTTGGATCAAGTCGGGAGCCAATCAATCTAGTTAGGAAGTTATCTAAATTGGAGTCAGGCACCAGTGGTCGGTTGGAGATCTTAGCTTGGCTAGCCTTTCTCGGGCTACCTTTTAGATCAGGACTTCGCATCTAGGTAGGAACATGTTGGACACATGTGATGATCTGATAGACAGGTCAACAAAAGATTAAATCAGGATAGGAGTTCCCATCTCGACTATGGATTAGAGCTAATATTTTTCCTATAAGCTTTTGGAGTCCTCTAGCTCGGCTTCTTGTGATTGGTCTAGGGGGTTGACTCTTATCACTATCCAAGAACTCACTGGTTTAGTCAGAGGTCGCAGACATGATAGTTGAGATAAAAGAAGGGAACAAACACCCACGAGTGGAAGTGGTTCTAATGAGCTAGATAATGATGAGCGATAGCCGAGAAGAAAACAAATTTGACCCGAGCTGAGAAGAGGCAATGATAGAAGTGTTGATGTCGAGAACTTAGGAAATTGAAGAAGAGAGCCAATGCCGAGAAGAGATGTAGCCAAGCAAAGCTCTAATAGAAGTGACCGATTCGAGGTAAACTAACCAACTTGGAATGCAAAGGTTGAACCTCGAGCACCTAGCCTAAGACTTGATAATATTAAGCTAAAACTGTTGACCTTCAGTGGAAGTAGCTGACTTGAAGAGTTCCTTGACTGTGTTCCTTAAGTCGAGAAGTTCTTCGAGTGCTATGGGTATGATGATTGAATAAAGGCTAAGCTGGTTTCATTATCCCTTATTGAATATGCAAGTCTTTAGTGAGATAAGTTGGTTGCCAAGCGAGATACTAAAGGAAAAGAGCTGATAAGAACTTGGAGGCTTATGAAGCGATTGATGAATTAATGTTTTGTGCTGACTTACTTCAAGTTAGAGATGCTCCATGTGTTCTAGCACTTGAGACAAGGTTGAAATACTATTGAAGAGTATTTGTAAGAGTTTAAGACCTTGATGATAAGATGTGAGATTGTCGAGCCATAGGATCGTACCATTACTAGGTTCCTGAGTGGACTTTGAGATGATTTTACCAACATAGTTGAATTGTAGTAGTTCAACTCTCCAGACCAGCTAATCAATTTGGCATTAAGAGTGGAGAGATAAAGGAGAAGTAGGCATTAGAGGTTGGGTAGCCGACCTTAACAAGGTAGCCTTGAACTTGAGAGGTATGCCGAGAGAAAAGGGCTAAAGAGAAAGATGGAGAAAGGAGAGCCTAGTCACATTGTCCATGTCGAGAAAGAAAAGGTACCTAGCAATAAGGCCTGAGATGTGAAATGCTTCAAATGCTTAGGCTACGGACACATTGTGTCCCAATGCCCAAATAAGAGGGTCATGGTCTTGAAGGGCGAAGGGCCTGAGGCTTAAATTGAGAGTTAGAGTAACAAGAGTTTGGAAAATTAGTTGATAGAAGAAGATGTCTACGTCGAGAATCTGGATGAACTCTTAGCTATGGTTACACGAGCTGACCTGAAAGTAGATTTTGGACAAAAGGAAAATTTATTTCATATGTAGTGTCTGGTGAATGGCAAGACCTATTTTGTAGTTGTTGATTGGGGAAGTTGCACTAACATTATTTCTGCCAAGTTAGTAAAAAAGTTGAAATTGCTGACCTATCTGGATCTCCGACCCTATGGATTAAAGTGGTTTAATGACAAGGGTATGGTCTATGTGCATAAGAAAGCTTGGATAGCATTCAAGGCAGGACAGTACAAGGATGAGATTGACTTTGACGTGGTGCTTGTAAATGTTGCAAATTTGCTTCTTGGTAGACCATAGGAGTATGATCGAAAAGTGATCCATGATGGCTTCCTCAATACTTACACGGTTTGGAAGGATGGGAAGAGCTATTGCTTGACCTCCATGAGCGTTGAGGAAATCCAGAGACACTCAGCATCCATGGTCAAGTGTAAAGGGAAGAGAAGTTTACTTGGCATCCCGGTTCGTGCTTAATGTTTAACGTCGAGGATGACTTCCTTTTGGACTCATGGTAATGATAGGAATCAGCCTCCAACCAATCCTAAGCCGAGGCCAACCATTCCTAAGCCGAGACCAATAAGCTTTTGCCAAGGCCAAACTAATAACAGAAGGCCAAAGGGAAGAAAAGGAGATGCTCTATGCCAAGTCTGTTGTCTGTTGAGAAGCCGAGAGACCATACAACTGAGGACTTGAGGCTAAGGATTCACTCGACACATCTTCAAGAGACTAGTGTCAACTAATTCTAACACTCGGCAATTATGGGCTAACCTTTCTAATGTCTCGGCTAAGAAATGGGAGACTTCAGGGACTCCTCCTTGGACTCGAACATCAAATTGTTAACCTCGTCCAGTTTAGATCTTGCTCCTTCCAGGACAGCTCGAGTGATTGCATGTCGACTTCTATTAAACGTATAGTTTTGTATTCTTATATATGTTTTCTTTATTTTATTTAGGGCGCATTCTTTAGGATTTAAGACCTTGTACATTATATATAATTTTGCCATTAGGGTTTAAGACTTGCTAGAAATAGCAAAATTTGTAAACAACAGAGGACAGATCATACATCAATAAGCAAAAAAGAACATTCCTGCACTTGGAATTTTCCCTTTTGAGTAAGGTTACTTTTGAGCTCCCAAAATTTGCCTTTTTGCCGAATTATCAAGTGTCAATCAAACTCTTTAATCGTGCCCATGTTCTTAGAGATCTTGTTCTCAAGATTGTGGTGAACCCCTTCATTTGAGCGAGTTAGTGAGTCACATCTAACATCTCATTTGAAACCCTAAGCAACATTTAGTGATCGTGAGTCGTATCGAACCCTATTTCGAGCTCAAACCCCTGATTATGTTTGTGTATTGGCATGTGATGTCCATCTACATTCATTATCAAAACCCCTTTCTGATAAGGATTAAAGAAACAACAGTGGATCTTAAAATAGGTCAGAATGGGTCGAATGGGTTTGACGGATAGGAAGTGAGATGGTTGGTTTCAACAGTGAATGTGAATGGATACTACGCACCAAGACACAAACACAATCAAGGGTTTGAGCTCGAAATAAGGTTTGATATAACTTACGAACACTAAATGTTGCTCGGGATTCAAATGAAGGTTGGATGTAACTCACTAATTGGTTCAAATGAAGGGGTTCACCACAATCTCAAGGTCAAGATCGATAAGAATACGGGATAGATTAAAGAGCTTAATCTATACTTGATAATCCAGTAAATGCTAGCTTAACAGTAGCCTTGCTCAAAAAGGAAAAGATTCTAACCACAAGAATATACTTTTCTATTTGATTTCGTATCTTGACACCTATGTATATATTTATGTTTATAGATGTTGCTATTTATAGAAAGTTTTAAACCTTAGTGACAAAACTGTAAATAATATACAAGACTTTACACTCTAAAGAATTGAGCCCCTAAATGAAATAAAGGAAAACATACATAACAATAGAAAACTGTATGTTTAACAAGGGGAGTCGGCATGTAGTTACTTAGCATGTCTTGGAAAGAGTAGTATCCAAACTGGATGGGGTTGGTAGTTAGATGTATGGGTTCGAGAAGGAATCCCCGAAGTCTTGTAATGTTTAGTTGAGATGCTAGAAAGGTTAGCCCATAATTGTCGAGTGTTAGAATTAGTCGACATTAGTCTCTCGGGACCGTACTGAATACTTCTTTAGTCCGCAGTCTTCAGTCGTGTACTCTCTCAACATCTCGTAGACAACAAACTTGTTGTTGAGTGGCTCCTTTTCTTCCCTTCGGTCTTCTGTCAATTGCTCAACTTCAACAAAAGCTGTTTGGCTTCAGGTTAGAACAAGTCGGCATCTTCTTCTAAAGGTTCGGCATTGGCTTTAGATAGGTTGGCCTAGGCTTAGACATAGTCGAAGGCTGATTCCCATCATTACCATGGGTCTGGAAAGAAGTTGTCCTTGATGTTAAGTGTTAAGCATGGGTTGGGATGTCGAATAAGCTCCTTCTCCCTTTTCGTTTTACCATGGGTGTTAAATGTCTCTGGATTTCCTTAATGCTCATCGAGGTTAAGAGATAGCTCTTCCCATCCTTTTGAGCAATGTAAGTGTTGAGGAATCCGTCATGGATCACTTTTCGATCAAATTCCCATGGCTAACCAAAAAGCAAATTCGCGACATTCATAGGTAATACGTCGAAGTTGATCTCATCTACATACTACCCTACCTTGAATGCAATCCATGCTCTTTTATACACATAGACCATACCCTTATCATTAAACCATTTCAATCCATTAGGTCAGGGGTGCAGGTAAGTCAGCAATTTCATTTTTTCTATTAACTTGACAAAAATAATGTTGGTATAACTACCTCTATCGATAACCAGGGAAAAGGTCTTTCCATTAACTAGGCATTGCATATGAAATAAAATTTCCCTTTGTCCAGGATCTACCTTTAAGTTAGCTCGTGTGGCCGTAGCTAAGAGTTTATCCAAGTCCTCGAGATAGATATCTTCTTTTATCAATTGGTCTTTCGAGCTCTGGTCACTTTGACTCTTGATTTGAGCCTCGGGCCTTTCACCCTTCAAGACCATGACCATCTTATTCGGGTATTGGGACGCAATGTGTCAGTAGCTTAAGCACTTCAAGCACTTTACTTCTTAAGCCTTATTGCCATATGCCTTCTCTTTCTTAGCAATCTTTTTCTCAACATAGACAGGTCGACCGGGCTCTCTTTTCTTTATCTTCTTTTCTTGCCTTCTTTCAGCATATTTCTCAAGCTTAGGGTTGCCTTATTGAGGTTAGCCAGTCGGCTTCTGATGCCTTCTTCTCCTCTACCTCTCTACTCTTAATGCTAAATTAATTAGCTTGTCTAAAGAGTTGAACGGTTGCAATTCAACTATGTCGATGATATTATCTCGGAGTCCACTTAGGAACCTAGTAATGGTATGGTCTTATAGCTTGGCAATCTTACATCTCATCATTAAGGTCTCAGACTCTTCAAAATACTCTTCAACAGTATGTCAACCTTATCTCAAGTGCTGAAAAGCATGGAGTATCTCTTGCTTAAAGTAAGTCGACATGAAGCATTGATTCATTAACCTCTTCATAAGCCTCTATGTTTTGATCGACTCTTCTCCCTCTGCATCTCGCTTGGCAACTAACTTATCCCACCAAAGGCTTGCATACTCAACAAAGGATAATGAAGCTAGCTTAACCTTTATTTGTTCATCACACTCAAACAACTTCTTGACTCAGGGAACCCAGTTAAGGAATTCTTCAAGTCGGCTACTTCCACTGAAGGTTGGTAGTTTTAGCTTCATGTTGTCAAGTCCTCGGCTAAGTGCACAAGGTTCATCCTTTGCATTCTGAGCTAGTCGATTCACCTCAATTTGGCCACTTCTGTTAGAGCTTTACTTAGCCACATCCTTTCTCAACCTTGACTCTCTTCTTCGAGCTCCTTGGTTGACCTTAGAGTCAATACTCCTGTCATTGCTTCTCCTTGGCTCAGGTCGGTTTTCTCTTCTTCTTGGCTTAGTAGCTCTTCTCGACAGTCATTCATTATTATCAAGCTCATTGGAACTACTTCCACTTATGGGTGTACGCTCCTTTCTTTCTTCTCAGCCATTATGTTTATGGCCTTTAACTAAACTATTAAGCTCCTAAATGGAATCAATGAGATTCTGGATCTAATATTCTAAGTTGTCAACACATCGCCTTAAGCTTCTACAAGGACTATCACCAATGTTATTGACATTATCCTCCAACATTCTTGACCGTACTATAATTTTCCAGAAAAAATTGAACAAACAACAAAACACAATTATAGTAACCTAGAAACAACCACTACTCAGCTTCTACAGTTACTACTACTGACAAATAACTATTATGAACATCTTATTACACTACAAAACAATGATTAACAGAGAGGTACAAATCATGAATAAAACTTTGAAGAACATTAGCACGCGTGTCTCCCCAAAGCTCTGATACCAAGATGATAAGGATCGAAGAAATAGCAGCAGATCTTGAAATAGGTAAGAATGGGTCTAATGAGTTTGACAAACAGGAAGTGAGATGGATCGTTTCGACGGTGAATATGAATGGATATCATGCACCAAGATACAAATACAATCAAGGGTTTGAGCTCGAAATAGGGTTTGATACAACTTACGAACACTAAATGTTGCTTGAGATCCAAATGAAGGTTAGATGCAACTCATTAACCGGTTCAAATGAAGAGGTTTGCCACAATCTCAAGGTCAAGATCGATAAGAACATGGGATAGATTAAAGAGCTTAATCTATACTCGATAATCCAACAAATGCTAGCTTAAGAGTAACCTTGCTCAAAAAGGAAAAGATTCCAATTGCATGAATATACTTTTCTATCTGATTTCGTATCTTGACGCCTATGTATATGTTTATGTTTACAGATGTTGCTATTTATAGCAAGTTCTAAACTCTAGTGGCAAAACAGTAAATAATGTATAAGGCCTTAAACCCTAAAAAATTAGGTCCATAAATAAAATAAAGAAAAACATACATAAGAATGCAAAATTGTACGTTTAATTAAGGGAGTTAGCATGCAGTTACTTGGCATGTCTTGGAAGGAGTAGTATCCAAATCGGACAGGGTTGGCAGTTGGATGTACGAGTTCAAGAAGGAATCCCTGAAGTCTTGTACTATTTGGCCAAGACACTAGAAAGGTCGGCCTATGACTGTTGAGTGCTAGAATTAGTCAACGCTAATCTCTCAAGACTGTACTGAGTGGTTCTTTGATCCTTAGTCCTCGACCGTGTACTCTCTTGACATCTCAGTAGATGACTGACTTATTATTGAGTGGCTCCTTTTCTTCTCCTTGGTCTTCTATCAATTGCTAGGCCTTAACAAAAGCTGTTTGACCTCAAGTTAGAATGGCATTGGCTTTAGACAAGTCGGCTTAGGCTTGGACGTAATTAGAGGCTAATTCCCATCACCTTTCTCACTCTTTGCTTCCACATTCACCGTCAAAACCAACCATTTTACTTCTTGTCCGGTTGACCCATTTGAACTTGATAGACCCATGCTTGGTTTCGAGATTCGCTATATGCCAGAATTTGTATTAGAACCCACAGAGGCTTCTAAATTGAGAGCCGATGGTGTAACGTCATGTTACCGCCTTGGACACCTTATTGGGGCTTGAAGATCCTCCCCCTGTATTCTTGGTAGCTGAATTGGAACTACCATTGTAGAGGCGAGGGTTCTTGGACTCATACAAACGCCCTTTATAAGAGTCTAGAATAGTTCTCACCCTCCAGTACTTCTTTAGGGATTTAGCTTAGGTTTCACCCATTTGGTCCATGGTAAGGTAGGAATGACTAGATGGGGGCCGCTCTGATAGAGGTTTACTAAAGGTGGCATTAGCAGCTTGGTCCTCTTCAGGGCATAGTTTCCTTCCTCCCCTCTTCGAGGAACTTCCTCTTCAGCCTGCTAGCTCCTCAACAGTGCTAGTTTTGAGCCTCTTCCCCTTGTCTTTAGTTGGAAGGGGAAGCATTATCAACTCTAACTCATCTGCAGTAGGAGTGTCATCCCCTACAACAATGGGCTTAGATACGTGAGCTGAGTTGGCCATAGGGGAGACTATGCTCACCGGCTCGACAACCACTTGCTCATTAGAGGTACCGATGATGGGAAGCCGTTTAAGAAGACTAAGTGGCTTTGTTCGGCTAGTCTCCCCTGCCATTAACATAAGTTCTAGACCCTTGCCTTAGTAGACGACAACCTTAGTAGCTAACTTCACCTTACTCCAATGTTGCCTCAGTAGCTTGAGCCTAGAAAAATGAGATAACTCCCTAGCTTCAGCTAGCTTTTTACTTACAAGGAAATAAACAAGCAATATCAACACAAGGAAAGTGTAATAGACCTACTTACAAACTCCACCGTAACTAGTATGGGTAAGTAGGACTCCCTATTCCTTAGAAACATCACAGATAGAACATAGCTTCAAGTAGGCTTATGTTGGTATGACTAAGGAGACAATTCATGGTAAGGATGGACCTGTACCTTCCAGCCACTTCCTCATAACAACATTCATAACAGCCTTCTCCATGCTTGGGAACAGCTCGAAGATTGGCCAAGTAAAGAACCTCTATGCTGTCTCCTTAGCATTGATCTCCTTGTCGTGCCTCAGTGCCATGAAGGCCTCAATCTCTCGGAAAGCCTCAATATCACTCAAGAAGAGCTTCTTCTAGGACCCAATCTGGACCAATGGACTCCATCGCGTCCAGAAGTCTACTATCCCAAGCAGCTTTACCACTACAAACTTTTCTTGCCAGTTCTTCACTGACAAGTCCAAGCCTCTGAATAGTTTTTTCCTAGCACAGTTTTAGAGGTAGGTACATCTATTTAGACACTTCTACATATAAAAGTAGTTGAAGAGCTCGGGCATAGCTCTCACCACCAAATATTTACATAAGGCCTGGAAGGCCTTTATTAACCTCTACTCATTTAGAGATATTTGACAAAGGGTAACAACGATGATAGTAGAATAGCTCCTTCTCAAATCTAGCGAAAGGCAAGCGCATTCTATGCTATAGAGACTTTTTGTACACCATATAGAGCCACCTATTTTTCTGGTCATGGCAGCCACACCACCAGGCTAGGAAACTTACCTACAACAAAGTTTCGAAGAACTCAATTAGTTGCAAATGATTTGCTCTTACTTACTTTGCCATTCAACTTCTTACTATTCTCTACCTTATTTTAAATGTCAATAACTACCTTTAAAGGGTCTTGTGGATACTTGTCTTGAGGGATGGCTCTTGGTACTACTGCCCTATCAAATGCTTCCAATCACTTCTTTATCTCTCAATCCAATTGTGTTAGCAAAGTTGAAGTAACCTTGTTCCTTCTTGTAGTCTTAGAGTCCAAGGATGTTAATGAATACTCATTAGAGTTTGCTCCTAAGTTTGACATCTTCAATGAATGTGTAGAAAGGAAAAAAGCTTTGTTGATGAAGAAGAAGAGAGTAATCAACAAAGAAGAAAACGATTGCAATAGTTGTAAGGGAATAAGATAGCTAAAGTTGTGAAAGAGTAATCTGTATGAATAATGAAGGTATTTATAGGCTGGATGCTTAGGAGAGTGAATTGATAGTTATAGGGATTTGTATCAACACAGATCCCCTAGTGCACCACAATGAGAATATGTAGCAATAGTTTTGATTGGATGGCTTTATTCAAACGATAGGACCACTGCTCTTGTACGTATATCTGTACGTGAAATGACAGTTGTCATATTGCAATAAATGTGCTTGAGAAATGTGCACTAAGTTAGGAATTCAAATAGTTTAGCTTCCCTAAGAAGTTTTATTGAGGTTCTTTTATCTTCTACGCCTACAATGATACTTTAGCATAGCCACACTTCAATATGGACACTTCGATCTAGCCTTGCTCCATCATCATTTGCTCAGTCACCTCTACCCTGACTAGGCGAAGGGCTAACTGCTCAACACCCTTTGCTAACCAAGGAGGTTAGGCCTCTTGTATCCAACCTTAGTGCCTAAGCACCCAGTTCAACCTAGGCGACAGACTACCCGGGTTAGTCAATCCTGCTTCACCCCTAAATTGCTTAGCTCAAACATCTCCACCTCTCATTCCCCCAACTCGGGCTCAAGACATGTGACGTTAGCATACCAGTATGTTCATTAAATCACTCAACTAGCATAAGGACTTCAGGATCAGATTTTCCATGTATTTGAGTCCTCTCTTCTTACCTTTATTATGGCAATGAGATTGAGGGTGTGGGGGTTAAGTGTTGATAAGGCATTTTGAACCTAGGCCTCTTAGGTCAATGCTGACTTGACTAGGTTGATGGCTTAAGTTGCTTTACTCTAAATCCAGCCCACTAGAACATGTGGCTGACTTTGACCTAGACCCATGACGTAGCTTGCCTAATTGCAACTGCTCGCAATTGCTCACAACGACTAAGAGACTGCAGATAGGGCTGGACGACTAGGTTAACAACCACCTCATACAATTGCAGACTACGTTTGAGTTGCTTGACTCCACTACCTACGGCTTATGGATGTGTCTTATGCTCACTAACAGTTCTCTAACTACTAGATTTGTTTCTCTATAAATACTAAGTCGCCACCAAATAGTAAACCATTTAACACTTTGTGCACTTGAGTTTTATGCTACTCTCTAGCATAACATAGTATTAACTTAAGCATCATAATAACTACGTCGACTAATCCCCTAGTGCTTCTCACTGGCTCTTTTGTAGGCTCAAATAGTAGGGCAAAGTCTAGATTATTTCCAACTTGTATTTGCGAAAACCTAAAGATGACAATTTCTTTTGTCATCGACAAAAGAAAGGTCACCTTTCATTTGCACCACTTTTTTCCTTGGCTTATTATTTTCTTCTTCTTCTTCTTATTTATTTATTTATTTATTTTGTTTCTATATCATCCATCGATGTTCACATATCCAAGTAGATCGAAACAAAATTTTCTAGGCATATGTAAGGATGGAGCTCAAGTTAATCTTCATTTATATACCAATAAACGTAGAAGGAAAAAAGGAAAAATAGAAAGGAGGAGGAATTTGGTTTTGATAACTGTAGCTCTACATCTTTTAATTTGATAATTGCAAATAAGAATTATTTTATCAAATACTAATTTTAAGTGCTTTTATTTATTTATTCTTTTAATAACCAAACAAAGAAAAGGAACTTTTGATACATATTTTTTCCCCACGTTTTACTCATTTCTTTCTCTTTTCCCTTATTTCTGCCAATTTCTTTTCCATTAAAAAATGGCCAAATAGAGTGTTATGGGATACATTCTCAATTTATGTTGAATTTCTCAATCAAAATTGTCATAATAGTTTTAATCATCAACTTTATAAAGAGAGATGAGTACCAAATAAATCAGATTGATTTGCTTGCTTTCAGAAGAAATCAAAGAAGATATTGGAAAACCTATTTCAGAATCAAGGTTGAAGGAATTTAAAAAAAGAAAAAGAAATCAATAGCTTGATCAGACAAAAGATTCTCTTCGTGATGGATCCTTTTTAATGAATAGAGTCAATTGCAAGATGTAAAAATTCCTAATAGATTAGACTTGAAGGTTCAAAATCCATTTGTGGTAAGGTTTTATTAGCGACTACGCAGAAATACAAATAAGAAGTATTGATCACCTAAGCGAGCAATATAACAATTACTTCAAAAAGATGAGAAGCTTTTTATCTTCATTAACTTCCTATCATGCACTTCAATAATACATCCCTCAATATAATCCTTCCTACGGTAGCATTACGGCGTCACAGAACAATGGTGAAGTTGAAATGGCAATAGTTTTGGGTTTGACCTGGATCCGTGCCACCAGAGCCAAGTTGACCGAACCCTACAAAAATAAAATGTATAACTCCAAACCCTACACGGCTACACATATAAAACTCCAAACCCCAGTCCTTGTCTACATACTCTAGCCTATTCAGAATTCACCTACCACCCTACACGGCTACACTTCGGTTTCGTTACATTATCATTTCCTTCTCCCGTTTCTATTCTATATATATATATATATATATCGACGTCATTGCATGTCTGCAACCCCAATTCCATAGCTCTGGTCTCACCTAATGCCCTAGCCCCAGTCAGGGTTTTCTTTCTGCGCAATGAACCAGCACACATAAGGAATATCCTTATCAAATAAAGTTAACACAAAATGAGAAAAATGATGAAAATCTTCTTTTCTTTATATTCTTTTACCACTCCACATTGATGGTTAACAATTACAGCAACAATCCAACAATTCCATTGCTATCGGTTGCTTCAACTACACCTCCTATGAAAATAGCAAGTTATATTAAGGATTCGAAATGTTTGCCGACACTATAATTGAAATCACATCAAACGTCAAATAATTGGATTGTCCGCTCCTTTCATATTGTGTTTGAAATTTAACATTTTGAAAAATTATCTGATTTTATCTTATTTGCTAGCTCTAAAGGGGGCATGATTCAATTTGTTTCATTTCTTCTTCCAATCAAATTAAATTATTTAGATGCAGTTTGATTTTTATAGTTTTGAATCAAACTATATGGCTTGAATTAAAATTTTTTTCAAACTAGAAAAATTCAGTTTCTTTTTTCAATTTGATTTACTGATTGAATTAAATTTTATAATTTAAGATAATATATTTGCATAACACATATTCTCATATGAAAAAATACTAAATTCATTTAATAATACTAAGTATTGATATCATTGATAAAGTCAATATTCATGTGACTAAAAAATTTCAAATATCTATTAACAACTAAATATTTCTAAAACTATCACGTAATATAAATTTTATGTTGACCTTATTAATTAAGATAATAAAGCTTAAACATATAGACATTTCAATAAATGTAAACAAAAAACTTGTCTAAATGACGGGTTATGATAAAAATTTTTTTTTTTAATTATAACTAAAATATTACTATATTTTTGAAAAAAGGTTTTAGTTAGTTTATCTTTCCAAATCAATTATAAATTTTTTATTTGGTATGACTTGGAAATTTTTTAAAACCATATGATAAAAAGAAATATTTGGTTTGATTTGATATAGTATGCAAAATGGTTCAATTTGACGGGTTATTTTGCCTACTCACAGTTAATTATGTTTCAAATCCAATATTTGGATAAATTGTGTTCTTAATATCTTATCATAATTATAATTATGTTGAAACGGTGATTGAAGAATGAGAGTTAATAGGCCGTAATTCATGAAATTTTAAGAGAAAAAGGTTTTAAAAATGTAATCTTATTCATTGGAAAAGAACTTATTGATTCCCTTTTTCTAAATAAAAATTTTATAAGGATTTGTTAGCTATCAAATTTTATAAGAGGGATGTATATGTATTTGTACTCTTATCTTTTTGGTATTTTATTTCACCAAATATGCAATTTGATAATTATATTAAAAAGATGAAAAAAAGATAAAACGAAAAAAAGACACGATATTTTGATTTTAAAATAAAGAACTGTAGGTAAATAAAAGAGATTTAGTATTTTAATTTCCCTTTTATCCATTTAACCATCGTGTAACAGACTTGATATACTGGATCGAAAACGTTTGAGAGGCCAGATTTTTAGTAAGAAAGCTTGTAGCCAAATGAGGTGGCTATTATTTCCGCTTCGTTTCTTGTTATTTAAAATGAAAAGAAACTAGAATTCTTGCTATTCGGATTAGGTTATCGGCGCAATTAGTTTTATTGGTGTATTTTTGACATTCTTGCTTTCTCTCCCTAATTTTCAGTTGAATCCTATTTTAACTCTCGTCAAGTACTGTACAAACTAATTTATCACACATTGGCTCACCTTTTCTGGTGTAACTTAAAACGCAGAAAATCAATTAAATCATTAGACTACAATCAAACTATCTGTGCAATTCAATAGTATACATCAAATTTGGTTATATCTAAATTAATAATATCCACACTATACACAAATGTAATAGCCCAAACTCAAAGGGTAACGTAGTTCACCAAGTGTATGTACTGGATACGGATGCTTGATTCTACGTTCTCTTGTTCTTCATGTCCTTTCTATAATTACCTTAAAAAGAAAAAAAAGAGGTTCTCCAAATAGGGTGAGCATAAACCATAAAATGCAATTATTTTCCATACAAACACTTTTGGATATATGCCAAACGGCACGCAACATAAGATAGCTAAATATGACAGTTATATATATTCATTCCATTTGCTTAGTTGTAGCCTGGTCGTGCAAGACTTTTCATTATTTACATAGAATTTGATTCTATAATCATTTTTGAATATGTGGATATAGTACTTTTTTGGAGTTGGTTTTGAAAGTGTGGATCTTTAGATTCTTAAAATCAATTTTGAAAGTGCAAAGTGGGCTTATGTTTCCTGATCTTTATTACTAAGAAATTTTCTCGTAACAAATTAAATAATTATATCATAATCTATTTTAATTTATTCTTTCTTATTTATGGATTTTACCTAATCGTTTTCAAATGTATTAATTTATTCGAATTTTATACATTACTTGGAGATTTCCATATAACCAAACCAAAGCTATTGATCAGTGGTAGAGGCTTTCTGTAGGGGCGAGTGGTTGCTTTGGGGGCGATTAGCCTGAGGGTGGTTGACTTGGGCGAAATAAGAGTTTGATCGGTGTTACATTCGGATTTAGATACAAGACAGTAACACATCCATCAATCATGGAAATTACATAAAAACTGGAAAAATTGTAAATAGGCAGCACATAAACCAACAAACATGAGCACTTAATGCCGTATTTGTAATTACTATAAGGAGGGGAAAGGTAGTTTTTAAGTTAGGAATTGTGACAAACTCTACTAAAAAAAAAAAAAAAAATTAAAGGGGAACCTTACAACCTAAAAACATTAACGATGCCTCTTTCATTGAAAATGGTGGAGAGGATTGACTATTTCAAAATAAGCTATTAAATTCCGTCATCTTCCTTTTCTCATCATCTCATCATTATCATGCCTTACGACACAATAAACACGCCACACTTAATATAGTTTGAAAAAGAGTCACATAAATAGTTCATATACAAGGACTACTAAGAGAGATTGAGAAGTCAAGTGTATTCCGTTCTTCATTGAACTTGTGAAAAGAAAATTGTAAGAAATCAAGAAATTACCCGATCATAAGAGAGACTAAAAGTGGATCTATTCTTATGAGTAGATATCCTGCGTAGAAACTCGATAAATTTACTTAGACATATAAGTGTAAAGCTAATGGCAAATACTAAGGCAAAGGACAAAGAAAGAATATAAAATAGAGAGAAAATACGTACCTTTGAGAGTGCTTAAGAGAGGCAGAAAAATAACATTACTTTTATAATATAGGGTTTTAGATGACAATTGAATAAAAAGTGTCGAGCCTAATACGTGTGCTAACAACCCACCTGCTCCAATTATGTTTCCTTTCCTTACACTTATCTTTTCTCATGCAAATCATTCAAGTTATGTTTTAAAGTTCTTGTTTAATTAAGATTGTATTTTGTATCTTACTATCAATCTCTAATCTTTTAAGCCTATCAAAGTTCTTCTTGAATAGATTCTTAGGGTTTCAGATTTTGTCACTCGTGACTCTCCAATTGATTCCTAAGTTCAATCCATTATTTACCTAATTAAATTTGTAGTCCTCAATTTAAGAGTTTCTTAATATTTGATTTCATTAAAAATCCCTAGTCTTTCAATTTATAAGTTTCTTTAAGATTTGATTATAGGAACCTAGTTCTCTGTGTGATTCCTTTTTTTTACTAATTTTTTATTGGTTGATTTTAGGGTTCTTGTCCACTACTTACATATCAACCGCTATTATATTACAACATAAATCCTAAATTCTTGTGAAATTAAAAATTTCTTTTTGAATTGTGTTTCTATGTCTTTATTTTAAATTTAACTTGTGTTCTATTTCTTTGAAAAGAAATTAGGGTTTATGCAATTATTTATTATTGCATGAGTTCCTATCTTCTCCCTCTCCTTATTACAATAAGAGAATTATCACTAAAGTGATTTATGAACAGAGGGGAGAGATTGGTTCATAATTTATTTAAGTTTATGTTTTTCAAAGTTATTTCTTGTCTTATGGAGAGATATTCTTTTCATATGTATTATCTCTTTTATTTTCTCTTTATGTAGGTTTTTTTTTTTTTTATTTGGATCTATATCATCTTTTCGAAGGTGATAAAGGTTGCAAATTTGATAAGTAGAAGCTTAATTGGATCTAATATTTAGTAATTTCAAACGTTAGTATCATGTTTGACAAAAAGGAAAAAAAAAACCTTAAAATTCGAATGTTGATTTTGATATTATCTGAAATATATAAGTAATCATTATTTAAAATTGTTTATGAATTGAACTTGATCATATTTACAAGATTTGTTTCGATAAATGGGTTTGTATAGGATTTTGCTTGATATAATTTAATTTATAAGTAATTTATTGAGTCCAAATCCATTGGTTAGCCGACAAATTTGTAGCCTTTCTAACACACCCTTAATGCCTGAGTTGGTTGGCTAATGGTCGATGAGCCTACCTAAGGAGACTAGAGGTTTCTTCGTTTTTAACTTTTTTAGGTAAGGACCATGGCTGCGAATTATTACAGCGTCAAAATCTCCTTTAGCATTTAAAGGCTTTTATTTACTAAGCAATATGTGTTATTAATTATAAATTGGTAATCGATGTATTATTCATTTACTGATGTTGTTATAAATTTACAAACAATTGTCATACCTGAATTGGTATGTTGTTTTGGCAAAAAGCAAGTGAAAGTGTACTAAAGGAAACTGTATCTTTTAAAGATTTAGGCACGCCTTTTGAGTCACCTATTGAACCTTTTAAAACCGGGGAAAGCAGTAAGTACAATTCTTCTATTTTCTCCTTCACATTAGAGAAGAAACTATCTGCTACCAACAAAAGAAAATCTCTATACTCTGGAAAAAAAAAAATTGTATTACAAAGTGGGGTAAATGTTGGATGCGGACATAAGTCTCAGACTTCTGAGCAATGACTCAGGGATTCCAAGAATGCATTCAGACATACAGGTTTGGGAAGTTAGAATGGAATCTTCCATCAGGCAAGTAGTAGTGGAAGTGATGAGCATTGTTTCAACAAAAATGCGATGAATGAGGGAAAGGAATCTGGAGATAGTATTTTGACCAATCGTAAGAAGGGAGAGATTCCACTTCCAAGGTAAAAAGATCATCCGAATTCCATGGAGAGCATTTTAGAAGTCAAGATGTCTATGTTCAAACAAGATTTATTAGGGGGTACATACTGGATGTATTAAAATGGATGTGCATGATGGCAGTTGAGAAAATAATGTTGAACTAGATAATTCCAATGGACATCTAGCATATTCTGTTTACCCTATCAATGATGGACGAGATCAAATAGTCCATGCTGATCATAACGTAGGAAATGAAAATGGCCATGTTGCGTACACCCTTTCGGCCAAGTAGGTAGAGGATGACCATTGATCACTTCCAACAGCTGTATAGAAGTGATTGTTGGTATAGGATTTTTGCTCTGAAGGTTATTAATGATTTCATGGATACATTGTTGTCTGATATGCAATGCAAACCATTCAAAGCACTCGTATGGAATGTAGGAGTTGCAAATGTGAAATGCTGTAGGCAAGTAATAAAGGAGTTGATCCAGAGGTATAAGCCGCAATTGTGGTTTTTTTTTTTTTAAGCAAATACGAGGAGGTGGGCTTCCAAGTTGAAGGAGTACTTGGGGTTTAATTGCTTCTTGTTTTTAGAAGCTAGGGGTTTTAGTAGGGGAATACTGGTTTTATGGAATGCTAAAGACGTGACCATTCACCTTCTTTAGTTTCCACGATAGTATATTCTAGTAGAGATTTAAGTGAATCTTACAAACTTTTCTTGATATCTTTTAGCAATTTATGCTAGTTTAAATTAGGAAACTAAGTACTGGTTATGGGAGGAGCTATGCAATTAATCTACTAGATTGAGTGGCCCCTGACTATTAATGGAGGATTTTAATGAGATACTCTCTAAGGATGAGAAATGGGGTAAGGTAGGATTAAGTTAAAATAAAGTTATGACTTGCCAAACATGCATGAATACATGTGGTATAGCCGACCTCGAATTTGTTGGACCCATTTTACTTAGTCCGAAAGGTCAAAGAACCTTAATGATATGATACAAACTCAACTTGATCGAGCTTAGGGAGATGTGGCTTGGAGAATTGTTTTTCTAAAAGCAAAGTTATTCCATATCTCGTCCCACTAATCTAATGACCTCCCAATCCTTTTTAATACTATTCCTAAAGTTTTAAGGGGTTCAAAACCTTTTAGACCCTTTCGGTTTCAGCCTATGTGATTGATATACTTGTCCTTTAAAGAGTTAGTGGCTGCTAATTGGGAATGGCTGCAATTTAACGTTATAATGAATCACTCGAAATTTGTGGAAGTGCTATAAACCTGGAATAGGGAGATTTTTGGCTTGCTGCCAATTAAGTAAAGAACTGTAGTGGACCTTATTCATAAAGTAAGAAGTAATACGTTTTAGCAACCAAGTCAACATTTAATCCTAAGAGAAAGGCAACTCCAAGAAGAATTAAAGCTTCTTGAGAAATAAGGAGAATTATTATGGGTAGCAAAAGCTAGATCCAATTGGGTGATCAATGGTGAAAGAAACACCAAGTGCTTTCATGCAAGTGTTATGGTAAGAAGATCAAATATATGGATATGTGGTTTGTTTGACATGGTAAGCAACCGAGTGAGTGATGAAAAAGAGACGAAGACTCTACTCATCAAGTACTATGAAGAGTTGTTCACTATAGGGAAGATGGCTATACACTTCTAGCCTCATAAGTAAGTTAGTGGCTAAAGGGAATTGAAGGAAAAGGAGAGAAGGGAACTGGATAAGGAGTGGTCAAATGAGGAAATTAAGAAAGGACATTGGTGTATAGGAAAGCATAAGTCCCCCAAGGTTAATGGTTTGCATGTGGAGTTCTATAAAACTGGTTAGGAGATAATAGGTAGGACAGTTTGTGACACAATAAAGGATATTTTGACTAGTAAAGTCACGTCAGTAGAATTAAACAAGACACTTATTGTGTAAATTCAAAAAATTATTGGTGCAAACAAAGTAAATGACTTTAAGCCCATAAGTTTGTGTGTGACCCTTTGTAAAATGGTCAATAATGCCTCATGTATAGGATTTAACCGTTGCTAAATGATTTTAAGTTTGAAACAATCGAGTTTCATCCTCAAATGTTTGGCAAAAGACAACATAGTTGTGTTCCAAGAAGTTCTCCATATTTTGGGAAAGAGAAATGGTAGAAGGAGAGGAATAATAGTTAAACTTGATTTGGAAAGGCTATGACCAAATAGAGTAGGATTTTATATTTTGTGCTCTAAATAGCCTAAGTTTCCCAAAGAGTCGATAGAAGATTATTAGTTCCTGTTTAAGTACAACTCAAAATTAGATCATTTTTAATGGGACTATGACGATGCTATTCTATTCAAGCAAATGGTTAAGACAAGGAGACCCTCTTTCCCCTTACCTTTTAATTCTAGCAATGGAGATGTTAAGTAGATTCATACACTTTAAAGTGATTGAAGGGAGTTGGAAACCGCTAAAAATAAGAGGCACAAGTATTAGGCTGTCACATCTCTTTTTTGTCGATGAGCTTCTCCTAATGGGTGAGGCATTGGAGGATAATGTAATCCAAATCATGAATGTGATTGATTTCTTTTGTATGCTGTCAAGTTAGAAAGGTGAATTATGAAAATCATGCATTATTTTCTCACGAACCATGGATAATGCATTGAAGTAAAAAATTATAAACACCTTTAGAATCTGATTAAATACTAATTTCGGGAAGTATTTGGGTACCCCTGTAAAGGAGGATAGAAGGCTAAAAAATTGCAAATTTAGACTTCATCTTAGACAAACTGAGAACAAGGTTATCCGGTTGGAAATCAAAATTACTTAGAATGGTATGACAAAAGCTCTTAATATCTACATCCCTTGAAAGCATAGTTAACTATTATGCATGAGTGGTACCTCTTACAAAAGGCTTCACCACAAGAGCTAAAAAGATCCATCGTAACTTTTGGTGAGGCTCAATGGAAGAGACTAAGAAGATTCATTAGGTGCGTTGGTAAAAAATTAAAGGGCTTAAGGAAAAGGGAAGATTAAGGATGATGAGCTTTGTTAAGTTAGCATGGAGTCTTAAAAAGAAGAATCTCTTATGGATTGATCATGTTAAGCAGAGATACAAGATTAGGCTGATAACTTACATAGAAGAGTGAAGAGGAGCTCCCACTTTTATAATAAATTATATAAAGCTATGGAGTGGCTGGAGGAAAAAGTGCACATAAAAGTAAAAATGGAGTAAACATATGCTTTTAGACAGATGTTTGGAATTGAAGAGATAAAGTATTTAGTTGGCTATATGGACCAGTTCCCAAATAGGGTTAAGATGTGATGTTAAACCAAGTTTAAGAGAACGAGGTTGGCTGGAAGGAAGAAGAAATCGAGTATCCAATAGATGAGGAGATATGAAGTAGAATGTATAACTTGTTCTTAGAGAATGGACGAGAATTAATGGATTGTTACAGATGGCCATATGAAATTGATGGTGAATTAATGTTAAAATCAGCATACATATGGCTAAAAAGCATGGAGGAAGCATCACAAACTAAAGGAAACTAGATGTGGATTTAAAAGGTGCCTACTCTACCAAATCTAATTCCTCCTCTAGAGAATATGCCATAGCAACATTGCTACTAGGGATAATCTTAGTCGAAGAGGTTTTCATCTAGGGACTAATTGTCCTTTATGTAACTCAATAAAGGGAACTCAAGTTTTCTATTTCAGGCAGACAATGTTCTTTTGTCAAGCTAACACAATGGATAAGGAATTGTTGTAAGAGATTTAAGAAAAATTGGGCTTTCATCATGGCTTCAAGAGAAACTACCTTTCTTTTTGTGATTGAGGGGATATGGAAGGAACAAAATAACAAAGTTTTTTGGTCAAACTAGGCTACATTGTTTTGTGTATAGAATATTAGGAGGGAAGCAAATGAGTGGTGGTGCTTAATTCTAAAGAAAAGATGCAGTTAACTGAATAGATGAGTCACAACTTCTACACAAATTGATGAGGATTGGGTTTGAATCAACGATAATAGTACAGTAGTAGAGGAGATCAAGGTTTTAGGAGTAGGTGTAATTTGTTGGAGCTTACAAGGGATAGTGCTAGGCATGAGTATACTAAAAACTAAAAAAACTCTTACCATTAGAACCTAAGTTTTATGTGTTTAGAGATGGATTACTGCTAGCAAAAAACTTGGGGATAGAGAAAGTTCTATGTGAGATTGACTCCCAACAAGTAGTGATTTGGTTTCAAAATACAAATGTGGACTTAGAAATCTATCATCCTATTTTTACAAAATGTAAACATCTAATCATGTCTTTTTCTCACTTTTTAATTAACAAGGTCAATAGAGGGAAGAATAAAGTTGCTAACAGATTAGCTAAAGAAAGTCTTAAGTCGAAGTCGGATTGTGTCTTTGCTAATTATGTTCCTATGTTTTTGTTAGATGTTTGTTTATCAGACTTTAGTGTTTCCTTTTCTTCGTGTTCGTCGAGTAGTATGCATGATAGGAGGGGATGCCCTTCTTTTGTTATGTAAACAAGACCTTTTTTCTATTTCTTATGAATGACAAGCATCACCAAAAAACTGATTATGGACATATATGCAATGCATTCTCTAAAATTAGGTATATGCTAGAGAGAGAAATATACGAGTTCTCTCATGCACATTAATAGTTTTATTCATTTGCTTTAAATCTAATATTTATTTGTATAACATGAAGAATCAGATTCAACTCTTGAATAAATGTTTAGTAAATATTTTTACATACACTAGCTAATCCTAAAACGATTATCGTTCTTAAATTTCAACGACGATTACTGATTGATTTATTTTTACCATAAATTAAAGGACCATCGTTAATAGGTCTATAAAATAACTCCTTAAAGATTGCATTTATAGGGCAACTAAGAATGAATAGGTAACATTGTTGCACAATATATCCATGTGCATCCTACTTTGTTAAGTAGGTACCGAGTAGGTAATAAGGTTATATGGTAAGTTTCGGATAATAATTTTTTTAGAACTTGCTCTCATAAGGTAATAAATGGATATATAAAGTTAGGATACCATATATCTACCTAGTAACGTATACTTTAAAGTATACATGGTACAAGTTTTAGGGAACCGTGTATATACCCTGTACTAATAATCGAATAATATTAACAAATAAATACAATTAATACTATTGTAGGTTTTTAGCCTCAAAGAAAATAATAACTAAAGTCTACTCATAATAAAGTTTTGAAATTGCATGATGCTTGTGTTTACTACTATTTCTTGTCTCTCTCTCTCCGAATGTTTTCTTTTCTTTTACCATCTCATTTTTTTATTTTTTTTCTTCCTTTGTTACTAACCCTAATCTAATAAGGTTTTGAAAATAATTCAGTTTTTAACTTATTTTCATCATTAAGAAAGGTATATTTTTTAGCTTCTTATATATATAGATTATGGAATCGTTTACTTACTATATAAAATCTTATTCTTTTTAAGTTATTATTGGTTGGTCTAATTGTAATGAAGTTACAGGTTCAATATTGATTATATATCTAACCCAATATTTCAAAAGAAGATTAAATATATATATATATATAGATTTCATAGGGTATCCTATACCTTATAAAATGTATAAAATACAAAATAATTCTAAAGTAATACAATGTAGATTCTGAGTATAAAAGTTTAAGAATTGATACATAGAAGATAGGATATAAGTAAGGTTTTATATATTACTTACTCTATACTTACTGATCTCTATGGGGAGCATTGTTTGCATTATTAATCAAATGAATATTTGTATCATTAAATTGTTGGTGGAAAATCTCGCTCAATTTTGATTTTATCTTATTTCAAAAGGAAATTAATATCTAATCACGTGTAGCTTTTCTTGGCTAAATAATTAGAAAAAGCTTAATGGACAACAAAATTTAAACATATGGTCTTATTAGTTGAGGTTTTTCTAAAAATCACCCATTGCTACGACTATAACTATGCGTTTAAAGTTTATTAATTTTTATCCACGATATATATATATATATATATACATGCGTGTGTGATAAGTAATTCTTTCTTAAGTAATTGTAAGTTACTGAAGCAAACCCTACTTATTTCAGTTTAAAAATCATCTTCGTGGACACGGGCCAGCTTCTCGTTAATGGAATATATCACCGTGGAGATTATTCTCTATGTGAATATTTCGAAGTGCTTTATTTTCGCATCATATTAAAGTAGATTACGAAACCTGCGTTATAACGACTCCAATGATTTCATTATATTGTTTTCGTATGGATTTTATTTGTTAATTTGAAAATCATTAACTCTTATCTTTTTGAAGCTATCTCTTATTGGCATTACAAAAGTATCTGGTTTCTTCCAAAACTAAATATAAGGTTATCATACCACTCTTGATTTTTGTTCCTTTTACATTTATTTTCCTAAATTTTCTATTTTTTTTTAAGTACTAGAACGTATGGCAGATGGATTTTCTTTTCTTTTCTATTATTTTCTTGAATTTTCTTTTCCATTTTTTTTCCATTCTTTGCTTTTTGATTTTTTGTTCCGTTTTATTTAACTATAACATATGGGAGATGGATTTATGATCCATAAGATCGAGTATTATGATACCTCAACTTAGAAGTGTTTACCGGATCGGGTCGCCTTGAAATCCGGCTCTAAGCTACTAATTCACAGGCCAGCGATATAAAGGAAAGGGCAGGGCTCATGGCAATTCAGTAGCCCTTAAACGGTAGATTTTTTTTTTAATCTTTGAATTTTCCTTAATTATTATAAATAATTTAAGAATTATTTATCTTTTTTTTTTCAACTAAACCTAAAGCTTTATATAATTGCTGATGAATAAAAAATTTTATTTTTAATTTATTTTTTTATTTTGAAATAATTTATTTAGACTATATAAATATGAATATATAATGTTATATTATATAGTATAATATATAGTATATATGTATATTATAATATATATATAGTATATTAATTATTATATATTATATACTTATTTATATTATATGTATAGTATAGATTGTATATTATATATAGTATATATTATGTTTGGATTATATATATATAGTATATTATATATTATTAATATATATATTTTAATTTTCAAAATTAACTAATTTTAAACTGTTGAGCTAAACCATCAATTCAAAAATGATTCTACTCATTAATTTAAAAATGGTTCGACTTATTAATTCAATGACTTATCAACTCGATGAGTTATTATGATTAAATAACTTAAATCCTTAATATTTTATCGTTTAATAATCCATTCAAATTTACTTTAGATATATCCAAATTAATTCATAGTTCAAAAACGATACTTATACAAATCAATCTCAACTTGATTCGGTAAGAAACAGAGCCAAATTCAGCTCGGCTGCGGTGCAAAGAAACCAGATTAAATAATTTATCAGACTACATGCACGAAGATCGTAATATCATTCTTTCTTTCATCCAGACTTTCACGTTTTTACCCAGAACGATATTTATAACCACTAGATTTTTCATAAGTCCCTTTTTTTTTTAATTTTTGATCTAAAATTTAAAGTTTTTAATGTCAAATTTTTAGTTACTAAATTTACTATCTTATTATTCATATTTTTACTTTTTGATAAATGCTTATGTACCATACCATTTTTTCAAAGATGATAGATATAATAAATTTGAAAATTAAATATTCGATTGAGTATGATATTTAATAATATTAAACTTTATTACTGAATTTAATACGTTAAAAATTTAATTGATTCTAATATTTAGTAATTTTAATGAAATTAAAAAGGAAAATATAAAAAAAAGAAGTAAAATTGAAATAGTTAATTTAGCACTGTACTATCCCTTGAGGCAATGTCCGGTCCATGAGTGGTACCAAGGGACCTTTAGCTGTACTGCTTTTATATCGTATTCTGCCATGATTATACCACATTTAATGCCCCTCCAGGTCCTTTCTTGTCAGCCAGCTCTACGCATTGCATTTTTACTGTTTGCTTTTACCTGACATCCTGGGGTTTTGACACGTTGGCCACCTGATCTCTGCCACGTTTAAGATACTGTGACGCAAGGTTTTGGTTTATGTCTTGGCTTGGCCCTACCCAACCTCGTATTGTTTGTGTCAAGCCCCTGACACAGATTTTATTTATTTATCACCATTAATGTTTATGCTGTTCACTGTTTTGTTTAGTTTAGTTTAGACCATCACACAAAATATAACATGTTTCATTGCATCCCTGGATCGAAGCATTTTCTTTTTCTTTACCTGTTTTCTTGTCATTGAAGTATGCAAAAATGGGATATCCGCTGTTTATTTTGCGTATAAAACAATTGCATATCACTGACAGATTAGAATAGTAATATAAAAAGGTAAATACATGCGTATAAAATAATGGCGTATCACTGACAGATTAGAATAGTAATATAAAAAGATAAATACACATACATGTATTTACCTCTATAAGTATCTTGGGAGACGTCCTGTATGAAAATCAAATTAGGAGATGTCCTGTATGAAAATCAAATTATTAAGTCTTCCATCCTGTAAGCGACTAGAGCAAACATAACAAGGAAGAAAAAAATAAAATAAAATAAAGTTAGTCTCTGAAATTTAAGTGAATTTTATTAACCAGTTGAATTGAGCTTTCTCCTTTTATTGAGAGCCTTGTCCCCTTTAGGGATTTTCCTCCCTACCATGTCACGTAGTTTTTCTCAATAATATTGTGGTCTCTGGATTT